>PVKZ01001009.1:0-356646 GCA_004027375.1 Macroglossus sobrinus
ACACACACACACGCACACACACACACAAGCACACACATACTCATAGGGCTGCTGCTTGTCTATAAGGATCGCCCCTTTGCCTGGAATGTCACTTCTCCTTTTCTCCAGGATAAATGTTCGGATCCATTTTTGGAATCAGCACGTGTTCTCCACCCCACCCAAGAAGCCTCCTCCACTGTTCTCTTCAACCCAGTGTGGATTGTTCCACAGCACTCCACACCCAGGTGTGTTATCACATTATATTGCAATTATTTGTTTGCATTTCCATCTCCCCCATAGACTGTGAGCTCCTTCACGGCCCTACTATGTTTGTATCTAAAGTACTTGCACAGTAGCTAGCACAGAGAAAGTTTTTGTTTTTTTTTTAAACAGTTGTTGATTGAACTCATGACTGATTGTTTTCACTCTGTTAGTTAAAGAATTGATGGTTGAGAGACTCTAATGTCTGATTGACTTCTCATTTTCTATGTAACCCTTGATCTCTTCAGTGCTAATTGTCTCTCTTATCTCATCTACTAGCCCTTGTTCAGCTGCAACCTCATAGGCCTATTGGCTGCTCCTCTGACACTTCCATCTTGCCCCACCACGGGACCTTTGCAGGAATGCTCTTTCCCCAGGTCTCTGCTTGGAAGTCACTGAGCTGACATTATAGTATTTAGTAGTCTGTTGTTATCTGTCTGTTATCTGCTTCCCACACTACCATTAGAAGGGCAAAGATTTTGTTTTATTCACTGTCATACCCCAGTACCTAGAAGGATAACTAGCACCTAATAAATACTTGTTGAATAAAGATTTCCTCCTCTGTTATATGATCTGGCCCAAATTGCTAATGGTCTCCCATTACCCTTTCTCTTATTTTTCTACTTAGAGAATCCCTTATTTTTCATCTAGGTTCCTGAAAACCTGGATTAGAAAATTACATACAGCTTCTTTTTCAGTTGACTATGACCACTTGACCAAATTCTGGCAAATGAGATATAAGAGGAAATGATGTGCTTAAGTTCTAGGATGTGTTCTTGAAGAGAGCTGCCAGTCTTTCTTCCCTCCTTTCTCCAATCTACTACTCAGAACAGATGTGATGACTGGGGCTTCATCTTCAACAATGTGCACACGAGGTTCTTAGGAGAGCTATAAACATACGGTATTATGTTTACACCACTGTAATATTCTTGCTTGACCATTTAAACCAGTGGCTGATAAAAGTCAGTGGGTTTCTTCGAATGAGGTTCTAAGGTAATTTTAAAATCTAGGCTTCACTGCCATCAGTGTCAGATTGTTCTAGAAGCCAAATTTGTAGTTACTGGTCAAAACCCTGTGTTCTTTGTTTTTATTGATTCCTTACTCTCCTAACTTATTAATTAGTGCAGGAAAATTCTTTCTCTTTTATAGTTTGTAAACATGTACTGAAGTCATAACTGTATTTGGATATAATAATTACACACTTGTCAGAGTCCAGTCAGAATATCAGAAACTACACTAGGGGTTTAAGACAGGGAACTGGATACACAGGTATTGGAGGTTGAGACGTTCATAATTGTAGGATGCAGTACCACTTCTCACATTAAGGGAAGAAAAGTGAATAGGAGTGATACCTATCTTAGGAGCTCAGAGGATGATTGTTTAGATTTCTGGTTAGATTGGCTGGTGTCTAAGTTTCTGAGTGAGTCCTGCACAGCTCCTGCAAAGACCTCTGAAGAATGAGCATAATGCAGCTGTTTTCAGAAATCTTAAAAAAAGCTAGGGGGCCATTTTGTGCTGCTGGAAATATGCTAACAGCGGCTAGGAACAGGAAGGAAATCTCCCCTCCACCTGCTTTCTCATCTGCCACTGGAGCTCCACATGGTGACATGTCATCATCCAACAGGATGCCAGAACACAACAGAGTCTAGGGCATCTAGTTTGTACAGTCCCAGTCCTAACATGAGAGTGGAGCACCATAGGGTGGGCTTGGGACAAAGAACCCATGAGGGAACAACCAGCACAAACACTTCAAGCCACGTGAATTACGCGGTGGAATCATTACATACGTCAGGGCTCAGCTCAAGGTGATGGATTTGAATATTCGTATTGTAATTATTGGAAGGGAAGACCCACAAAGGAAAATGGCCAGCACACCTTTTAACATTTACAATTAGGCCTCCCAGCCTTAGTCTGTAGTTTTAATATTACGATTTTCTATACCCTAAAGTGGTAGCCAATTCGAATATAATCTGTGTTTGGACTCGCTTTCCTTATGTCCTTATTAGTGATGATAATGTAAAATTATTTCAGGCTATGAAACTAAATATGCAATTTTTGCAACACTGAATATATTCATGGAAAATATGTAATTTCAGTTACTATATTAGAATATCAGACACGATGCTATTTCTAGTCCAATGCTTTGTTTGATAAATGCACAAACCTTTCTACAGCAACTTTTTGTTTCAAAGACAATTCTGGTACAAAGATTTCAGGCATGGAAAGACCCATAATAAATCTACATTGATTCTTTCAAAAGAGCTCATTTCTGTGACTGAAAAATGAAAAACAGATGGTAAATATTTGCCTGAATTGGGGAGAAAAAACAAAGAACATGAAGCCAAGAGACCTAAGTTCAGTTCCTTTTACTTTAAATCACCAAATGCTGCCTCTCCAAAGTGTTCTTACTTCAATGCCTCGATGCCACAGAAAGAAAGTGACTTCAGCTTAACATTTCACATCTTTGGATTTGGTGAGAAATGAGATGCCTTTGGGCCTGGATCTACCCAGCTGCTCTTTGTATTAGTTCAAGGATTTACAGTTAGTTTCTGGACACCAAGAGGTCATAGTAAAGAGAAAAGATGGTAAATTTTGCTCAGCATAAAAGCCTTATATAAATCATGGCATCATTTTTGGAATCCAGTATTAACAGCTATCCTGACAGGTATGCATTTTAAAAGCATTCTTGACAGCTGTTAATAAGGAGCATGAGTACATAAAAGGAAGAACACCCTAAAACGGTCAGAAATGCTCAGAAAAATGCTCAGAAAAATGACAATGCAAATGCGTGTTGCAGTTCAAGTTGGTCGCCATAGGAGAGAAGGCATATATTTCAGTGGCACTGCCATTTGCAAGTGTTTGGGTAACTGTTCTGAATCTTTTTGAGCCACTTTAAGCGGCTTATAAAAAAATCAGTTTAATCATTTTCTTCCCAATCTTTGTTTTTTTTGTGACCAAAAAGCATTTATATAGCTCAGTGTGTCACCAGATTTGGTTCCAAGTAATTTTTGGATGTTTCCCACTTTTGACAGCTTAGACAGACAGTTGACCCTTGAACAACACACGTTTGAACTGCATGAGTCCACTTCTACATGGATTTTTTCCAGTAAATACACAATCAGCCCTTTCTAGCCCCAGGTTTCACATTGGTGGTTGAGAATCCACAGATGCAGAGGGCCAGCTATACGCATTGCTCTATGCTATCTTATACAAGGAACTTGAGCACCTGTGGATTTTGGTATCTGTGGGGGCCCTGACACTGAGGGATGACCGTAGCTGAGTTTTTGTGGAGTCTAAAGTTATATGAGTCTACGGCCATGCCGCCCTGAACGTGTCCAATCTTGTGTGATCTCGGAAACTAAGCAGGGTCGGGCCTGGTTAGTACTTGGATGGGAGACCACCTAGGAAGACCAGGTGTTGTAGGAGTTAAAAAAAAAAAAGTTATATGTGATTTTCAACTGTGCTGAAGGTTAGCGCCTCCATCCCTCAAGTTGTTCAACAGTCAATTGCATATCTATTGAGACAGCTTCTAAAAACAGACTTTTTTACTGAAACAATTCCAAAACAAAAGTTCCAAGGTATTTTGCATCTTGCATGCAAGCCATGTGTTGGCTCCCAGTGTTCCTACCCTGAACGAAAAAGCCACTGAGAGCTTCAGATTCTGGGATTTTGTTACAGAATTGGTTGCAGAATTTTACATACCATATTCTTTAGCTATGCTTTTAAGAGTGGAATAACTTTACCAATCTTCTCCAGAATTTTGCTTCCATGACTTAATTACAATTTTCATTTAAATAAGCCATTTCTCCAGGACGAGTTGTCCAGTGATAGCATCACATCCAGTTGCCCTCCAGGTTCATAATGAATAAAGGCTCACTAACTTAGGAAGGCTGTTGTTATTGTTAAATGGACACTGGAATGTAAGCAAAGATTGTAGGGGAATAATCTCTCAAGAAGTCAAGTGACCACAAGAAAACCAACAGGCCAACAGAAGAAAAACACTTCCTAAAAGTAAATACCAGATAGTGATGGCATCCCTGCTATCCCTTTGTATTAGTCTGCTCAGGCCGTCACAATGACATACCATTGACTATGTGGCTTAATAAAGTTATTCATTTTTTTACAGTTCTGGAGGCTGGAAAGTCCAAGATCAAGGTTCCAGCAGGGTTTGGTTTCTGGTGAGGGCTCTCTTCCTGGTTTGCAGAGGACAACTGTGTCCTCGTGTGGCCTTTCTCCTAAGTGTACACAAAGGGAGTGAGTCCTGGTGTCTTCCACTTCTTACAAGGACACCAGCCCATCTGATTAGGCCCTACCCCTACGACCTCGTTCAACTTTTATCACCTTCTCACAGATCCTGTTTGCAGATAGTCACATTGGGGGTGAGAACTTCAAGATATAAATTTGATGAGGACACAGGCATTCAGTCCATAACACCCTTCCTTCTGAACAGTAAAGTCATTTTGCGGGGATCAAGACACAGGTTAGAGTAAAGAACAGTGAGGCTAAACTGTCAAGTGAAGGGATCTACTAAAAGTGATGTCCAAGTTAGTGTAATGAAGGTCAGAACAAAAGTCAGGATCTGAGAAAGAATCAGAAGAATAACACAGACGCTGAGCAGGAGAAATGAAGCAACTAAGTTCAACCTCATTTCCTGTTTGAAAACTGATAAAGAGAAAGAAAAAAATTCCACCAGGACTGAGAAGAGTGAGGCTTAAATATCTACTACCACTGTACACCACTGCTCCCGAGAAGGCCTGGCATGGACTTGCCATAACTGTAGAGCTCTGTGCCTTCAGCCCCCTGGTTGTTGTCTCCTTGATGGCCAAAGTGGGTCTCTAACCACCTTGTCTCAATGAGTGACTCTCAGCCTGGTCTAACTTTATGTCTTCCTGGTGCTCCTTCTGTTATCTTCCAAAACACAAGTCCGTGCTAGAAATAATTTACAAGATTAGTATTCTGAGTTACCTGGATCCTCTAGGTCAGCGGCCCCCAACATTTTTTGGCACCAGAGACCACTGTTCCTATGAGAATCTAATGCCTGATGACCTAAGGAGGAGCTGAGGTGGTGATGCTAGCACTGGGGAGTGGCTGCAAATACAGGTGAAGCTTCGCTGGCTCACTCACCACTCACCTCCTGCTGTGCGGCCTGGTTCCTAACAGGCCACATACTGATACCAGGCCATGGCCTGAGGGTGGAGACTCTTGCTCTAGGTCCTCTGTCAGAACCAAAGATCTAGCTTCAATCTCACTGCCATTCCACTTCCCCCATTGCCCATAGAGACGCCCTTTTTGTAGTTGAAGAATCTGCCATTGTGTAACCCTTGGTGGTAGCTAAGAGGTCATCTACCATGGAAGCCACAAATTTGGACAACTGTATTCCCAGGCTCTGGCAGTTATAGCTTTCATGTAGGAGTAGGCCTCAGCCACTTAGATGATCCCGCAGAATCCCTGGTGGTGGCGTCAGCAGCAGTCTGGCTATAGCCTCAACCTGGGCACGCTCTAGGGCTCGGACCCCCTGCTTTCCTTATCTGATGCATCGTTTCTATTTCCTTTAGCTTCCCTTTCCTTTCTGTGAGCTCTCTGATAGCCTTATGATTAAGTCTATTTCTGTTTAAACTACACAGAGGTGATCTGTTTGCAATTAAGAAGTGTACACCCATCGTTCTGAGGTTGGAATGGAAGTGGAATTCTAAGCCAGAAGAATTATCAAAAATTAAGCATAATAGCAAACATTGAGTTAAAAAGCCAGGCATGAACTTGATTGGGAACCAATTAAAATATAAATGAAAAATAGTTTCTGTTGCCCCCAAAACTTTCTAAAGGTCGGGCAGACTTTTTAACAATTTTTTTTTTTTGATGGCAGATTTAAAACAGTCCCTGCATCTGAATCTCCTCATTTAAGAAAGGCATCCCTTTTTGATTTGCTTGGCTAGTTCCTGAAGCCAGCTCTCTGCAGTGTCTCACAGAGGCCAAGAAACTTTAAAATGAATACAGATCGCTTCTGGAGTGCAAAGCTCAGCCAAGTTTTGAGAAGTAATTTATTCATAAACTCATGTGTTCCATCAAGGGGACGCCCAGGGGTCTCTTTTATAGCATGTGTGTTGGGAACAAATAGGCTTCATTGGATTCCAGAAAACAAAGACATTTTTGGAAACAATTACAGGGAAACATTCCAAACTTTCTAGCACCACGGGGCCTCATTTGCTACTATATAGAATTTCACCGATCCCAATCTTAGAGTTTTACAACACCTGCTGGTACAGCATCCAACTTTCTCTGAGCTGAGAAGTAGGGAAGAGAGGATGTTGTACTGAGAGCTGGGTCATCAGGAAACGTGGGGGAAAAAAAAGATGTGTTCGTCTTTCTCTCAGAGATGAGCCTACACAAAACAGCATGAAATGTCTACATTTTCACACAAACTAATTAAAACTACTTGAGTCTTACCTCTTTAGACCGATTTCATCTGAGCTAAACATATGCAGAGACTCCTACAGTCAACACGATTAAAATAATACTGGATATGAGGATAGTGTAATTGCCAGCTTTGTAGATAGGCCTCTCTTTATCTAATAAACATGTATGTTTCCTGCCTAACTTGACCACTAATTAGATGAAGGGCTTGGACCCAAAGGTAAATATAAAACGAATTGCATTTCAGGTCATGAGTGGACCAAGGGGATCAATAGATGCTGACTAATTTGATTATAAAATTAAATGGTTAAGCCAGTTTCTGTTTCCACTTCTCTCATCGTGATTTTCATTTTCATTTATGTTGTAAAATAGCAATAAAAAATTACCAAGTTTCTTGTAAAGATTTCTAGATGCCATTAGCAGACTAGGTATATGACATTGGTATTTGACATCATGTTCTCTCCACTCCTCCAACACCCATTGTGAGGACACAGCTAGAAGGCAACTACTGGTAAGCCAGGCACCAAATCTGCTGGCACCTTGATAATGAACTTCTCAGCCTCTAGATCTGTGAGAAGTATATGTCTGTCATTTAAGTTACCTAGTTTATAATATTTTGTTATAGCAGTCAGAGCGGACTAAAACAAATTGGAATGGAGCTAAACCCTATTCAGGACAACAGTGCTGGGCCTTTCACCCCTGACTCACTTTGCCTCACGGCTCTGGCTTCACAGTCCTCCCCCTGGCCGACCGCCTATCTGGGTTTCTCAGTGTCAGTGTCTTCTTCTTCATTCTCGTCTGCTACCTCCCCAGTTCCGACTGAGGACTCCACTCTGGCATCTGGCATCTGGCTCTGGCATCTTGCTTTCCTAGTTGCTCATAACATTTCTCATTCTCAGATTCTGGCCTCTCATGCTGTCTGATGGTCCTGCCACTGCAGATAATTCTGACGCCATTTCTGAGTGAAAATCACACAGTCTGTAGTAATAAACTATCTCCTGTATCTTAGGATCATTGCTGTACAGTCATATGATAATAAGGCCCTATAGGTATCTGAATCCCTATGGATGAGGCTATGATATATGTGACTCATCCTAAATATTGTGCATCTCAATGGATTGTGTTCATGATACATTTAAGAGACATTTTTGCTGACTTGCAATAATAGGCTCCCCAACCAATCATCCTCCTAAAGCATATCTAAATTTTCAATAAATAAGTTAAAATGTTATTTTAAAACACTTGTCTCTTGAGCACTCTTTTACAGTAACTGCCGTAAATCTGACAAGAAGTTTGCAGGAAGAGAAAGTGGTCACCTCAGCAGCTCTACAATACATTCCTTGTATGGCTCCTTATTTGGCATATCTGTGGGCATATTCGTAGCCACGCTATGGCTAAATTTCTTCAACTGTGAAGTACTCTAAAAATCCTAATGACACACCTCATAACGCTGTTAAAAGAGATCACACAGGACAGTTTGAAAAGCATTTTTACAAAATGAAGTGCTGGGAAGGAAGGGAAATAGACAAAGGAGCAATAATTGCATTAGGATAAGTCACGTTCTTTCCATACAAGATCAAATACAATGTCTGACACACAGTACAGCAGCCTCTCATTCCAAAGAGTCTCAGAATTGAGCAAGGAGTTGCATTCCTGGGAAGCAAGACTATGGAATGAACCCAACAGAGGAGAAAGATCCGGCCTCTGCTCAGAACTTAACTGATAAAACATCTCCAGGGGCGTTTTACGTAGCAGTCTTCTGTATCCACCCTGACTGCAACAAAGCTGTTGTTCACTGTGAACTTGGACTTGTGAGTCTGTCTCCTCATGTGCTGACCTTTCTATGTTGCTGTCTCTGATGCTGTTGGGCCACAGCCACAAAGGGACTGAAAAAATCTGTTCGACGTGGTCCACTGCATTGACAAGTGCTTTGCAGTTGGCAGAACACTCACATCCCTTCTTTCCTCTAACTCTCAGGGCAGCTCAGCCGTTAAGCAGAGAGATAAAGTCACAGGGACTCAAAGCACAGGCACAGTGGCCCCCACCTTGCCCAGGATGCCACAGAGAGTCAGCAATGATGGATCTGTGTCCCCTGATTCCCACTTTACTGCCATTTCCCCTATGCCTCCCTCATTTCAAGTTGAGTGCATTCTCTCTTCCAAGGGGTCCAGAAAAGGGACTTTCCCACTTTATTTTTCATAAAGACAGGGGCTGTTTTTACTTTCTCAGCATCTCTTCTTTTAGGAGGGAAATACCCTTCCTCTATTTTTGTTGGTCCTGATGTCATCAAGAGGTGGGCTCAAAGCCTTTACAGCTGGGACAGAGCCTGAATAGGGGACTTGCTTATGGAAACTGAGAGATACAGGATTTCCACTATTCACTCAAAAAGGAGAGCTGACCCATTACTACTATTGAGATCCCCAAACATCTCTAGTGCTGTTCTTTTTCAGGCCAGGAATTCATATTTTGCTTAAATTAGCCAGACTACACTAACCTAACTGATACAACTCCATTAATGCCATTAGTCAGATTCACTAGGGGAGAAAAGAGCCTTGAATTTTAAGTCCTAGAAAAGCATAACAAATGAACTCTAGTTTCTGGGAACCATGTCAAAAATTATTTTCCTTGTAGGCAGGAAGATCTTTTTCAAGATTTGCCTATGTGTGCAAACTTGGCCTGGCATCAATAATCGAAGCTTATGTAGATCCTACAGTGTTGGCAGAAAAGTCCTCACCAATCTTTAGGGGCATAGTAACACTTTTCAAATAAAGGGTCACTTGTGGAAGTGCAAATACTTATTAAACATCTTCATTGTCTCGATTAGTTGGATCTAAACAGGCTTCTGAGCCTAGATTGACTAGCATCTCAGGGGATCTTAAATTACTACCTTGCCAAGCATTTTCAAAAACACATTATGTTCTCCGAATTCTATTTGGCCCAAAGGGTTGGCATAGGTTCAGTTTTTCTTCCTTTGCTCTTGGAAATCTTCCCCTTCCTCCCAGTGCTAGTCTTAAACAAAAATGAGAACTCAAGAAAATGTACATTTTTTTTCTTCCCAACTCAGCCCCTCACTGGGGCCATCACCTCTTCCCAGCACACCCCCCACCCTTATATCACAGCTTGCTTCCAGCAAAGAAGACAATATCCATTATTTATTTTACAGGGCACATTTATATTAGGGTTACCTATCCAGAGTATTAGCAGGCTCACTTTCAGCTATCGGCTGGCAAGTGAAGAAAACGTTGTGAGCGATGGTGCTGGCACGAACAAATCATACTTCTTTACTTACAGCCAAAGCTGATGTCACCTTCAGAACTAGCCTGAGAATACAGCATCTGAGTGAAACCATCATGATCTCTTTACATACAAAGATCCTTACCCCTACCCTCCAAAAAGAGAAAAAGCCAGAAGCATATTAAATTAGGTTTTCTCTAGATCTACTCTGGTTTCTTTTTTTGTAAAAAGACAAAGTTGTTTTCATGGCAAGAGCAGAGAGGCTCAACTAAAAAGTAGAAGAATGAGGCAGAAAACTTGGGTTCAAGTCCTCCCTTCAATGTGAGTCCTCCCTCACATTTGAGGAAAGAGTAAAATCCTTTCCAATACTTACGAATCTGTATTGGCCTGTGGTCTCTGAGAAGCAGATGCCGAAGTCCTACATGTGAGCGAACCACTTATGCTTTTGAGTACCACAGGACCCAGAGAAACATTTACTTACGCAATCACAGGTTTATTATAAAAGGCTAGAACTCAGGATTGGCGGGATGGAAGGCATGCCTAGGGTCAGGTGGAGGATGGGCATGGAGCTTCCATGCTCTGTCCCAGTGAATCACCACATGTTCATCAACCAGAAAGCTCTCCAATGCCGTCCTTCTGTTTTTTATACAGAGCTTTATTACATAGGCATGATTGATTAAATCATTGGCTCTTATTGTGATTGATCTCAATCTCCAGACCCTTTCCCCTCTCCAGAGATTGGGTGGGGAAGAGGCAAAAAAGCTTTAACCCTCTAATTAAATTACCTGGTTGGTTCTCCTGGCAAACAGCATCCTTCCAGAGTAGCTTTCTAAAAGTCACCTCATTAACATAACAAAAGACACCTTGCTTTCCCTCTTAACAAATTCCAAGGGTTTTAGGAGCTCTGTGCCAGAATCTGGACAAAAGCCACACAAAAATTTTTCATTATAAATTATAATATCACAAGGACTGACTCATCAAAAGTACTACATTGAAGCAAAATTTTAAAGATGAATATTTTGACTTTGAGTTCCCTGTGATAGTCTTAGGGCCCCTTAAGTCACGTTGTCCTGCTGCCCTGGTGGGGGCGTGACAATAACATGGGTGGGAGGGGAAGCAGTGGGGTTAACTGTCCTGTGGATGACAAGAGCAGGCCCCCCATTGCATTTCAGCCTCTAGTTCTCATGCCACTGGCCAGGTCACTTGACTTTTCTGGATTTTAGTTCTGCATCTCCAAGTTAGAGACTAGAGATGCTGAAACCTAAGATCTGCAGTGGCACACTTGTAATTTTCCCTTTGCCATCATTCAGGCCTCTCTCAAGAGAGCAGTCGGGAAAGTCCTGTCTAAATGTAAATCAGATCAGGGCATTCTTCTGCTTAACACCTCCAGGGCCTTTAATTACATTTGAGGAAAGAGTAAAATCCTTTCCAATACTTACGAACCTGTATTGGCCTGTGGTCTCTGAGAAGCAGATGCCAAAACGGCATTCAAAGTGCGAAGGTAACCCAGAATGACATTAGCAAGACTGCAGATGAGGAAGCTTAATAGCATTATTTCCTCACAGAAATAGTATATAAAAAACTAGAAAATGAATGAAATAACTTTATAGGGATTCTGGAAATTAGTCAAAGATCTATAGCAGCCAAGCAATGTCAAATCAAGAAAATAAGCCATATTCAAAATGGTGGGAAATGTGGCCTGTTAACCCACCCCTTCCCTCGTGTGGTGCAATGTGGAGGACACTGTGGCCCACTCCCCAGTCCCTGTCCACAAAACAAATTTGCACCTTTTTAACCTGTCTGTGGGCTACCTGTAGGCTTGATCTCAGTATTGACTAACTCAGAGCTCACATAGCCAAAAGTGGATTGGATCTTGGGCAAGGACAAGCCACAGGAAGTGCAGGCAAGACTTGAAAATTACAAGAACACTTGAGACCTGCAAATGCCCAGGCAAAGATTGCTAATTGAGGATGACAAGAGAACAGCTAAGGCCCTGAGAAAAAACAGGGGTAAGATGCTGGGAGAAATTCAGTTGTTTAAATAGAACCAAATGGGGGTGAGGGCTGCAGGTGCAGACAGCACAGGCCTAAGGAAAAGGCATGGCCAAAAAAGAGTGAAGAGCATGAACCTCACATGGGACTGATCAGTGAAAGTCTTCTGCCAAACAGAGCCAGTTTGCAGAGCCTGGGAAAGGTAGCTATTTCTTCAAAAGCCCAATTTTCAACAAAAGAATACAAGGCATACAAAGAACAAGAAGATATTGCCCATTCAAAGAAACAAAGTTAAATCTCCAGAAACTGTCCCTGAAGAAACACAGGTATCAGACTTATTTGACCATGTTTGCTATGTATGGGATTTCAATCTGGGAAGATGGAAGAGTTCTAAATACAGATGGTGGTGATGGCTGCCCGGCAACACTAATGTACTTAATGCAAATCATGAAGGGAGGAGGCAAGAGACTTAAAAATGTTAATCAAGCCACATTCAGAGACTGCCATGTGCCAGGCCAGGAGGACACCTTCAGAACAAAGGAAGATTTCTGCTGGGATTGCTAACAACCCATTTCCCACACCTGTGAAGGGGAAACAGGCCCCAACAGTCAGTCATTCCCTATGACTAAAACCGAGGGGAACCTTGGGATTAAAGGCTGGGAAGTGCCGGCCAGGGGATTTTTAGCACTCTATACTCTTCCCCTTCTTCTTCTTCACTGTATGTTCATATTAAAGAACATGGGCAGTAAAGAATGACATACAAACTAAATTCCCTGAACACTCTGGGTCCCTCTTGGTTGCTGGGAGCCATTCTTGATGAATGCCCTGCAGACAGGGTTGGAGTTGCCTGCAAGCTAGAAGTTTGCAGAGCAGGTGGGCTTGTTATTGAAGGAGAAAGTTGGGCTTAATGGATAGGTAGTTAGTGGAGGAGGAGGTTTGGCTTAATGTTGAATGTTTCTTGCCCCAGGGAATAGGAGACATTCCTTGGCCCAGGGAATAAGAGACAAAAACAGCAACAAGGATATTTTGCAAGAACTTACATAAAGGTCAGCAATCATTTGCATATGTGTGGGTGTTGCTTCTCCAAGGGTATATATATGTTGTGCTAAGGAAACTCAGGGCTCAGTATTCACTGTTCGCCCTCCGGACTCTCTCTGTCTCTCTCTCTCTCTTTTCTCAATCCTCACTCCCGTTCTCGGGAACTGTTTGATCTTAGCCGGCGGGCTCCGGCACTTGGTGCCTTGACTCTGTCCCTCTCACTCTCTGCCTCTGAGAGACCACACTTTGTCTGTGGAGTGTTACCCCTTTTCTAATAAATTTTCCTTTTGACTTTCACTTTGGCATGTGTGTTAAAGTCTTTCTTCTCTCTCTGCCAAAGGACCCTTTTCTTCTCTCAGTGCAGGGCTTGGTCTTAGCACCCCACATCCCCACCCACCCTGTGAAATCTGCCCTGTCCTACATCACTACTGAATTATACACTTAAAAAATGCTTAAAATGGTACATATTGTGATGTGTACATTTTTCCACAATAAAAAATTATCTTGAAAAAAAAAAGTGCAAGGATTTTACTAAAGGAAATGTCTATGAGGCAGAGACTCATAAGACCACGAAGCAAGGCTGACCCTAAGGGAAGGAGAAAGGGAAGGGAGATTAAGTGGAAGTATCCTATACATCTGTTCAGCTTAAGTAAAGTTTGGGGTGTCCATCAGCCAACGTCACACATCAGAGGAGTCCCATTTTCTCCCAGAAACGAGCCTGCTTTAGTGTCATTGCCACACTTGATATTGGCTGTCTAAGGAAGCTGCCCCAGTGGGTTTCGAATGCAACAGCTAGAGCCCTTGGTCAACTATGCTCTCTCCCATTAGAGATCAGTGAAACATATTCTCATTGCCACCCAAAGGCCTTACGTGATCCGTCCCCATTGCCTCTGGATCTCCTAGCCTCCTTCCCCTTTCATCATGTGTTCCTGCCACACTGGCCTTGCCAATCCTGAAAACCACGGGGCATATTCCCACTGTGGCACGTTTGCGCATGTTACTATGACTAAGTGCACTTCTCCCAGATATCCAAGTGGTTTGCTCCCTCACTTCCTTCAGATCTTTACTCAAATGTCTCTTTTCCAATGATGCCTACACTGGCTACTGTATCTAAAATTTCAACACCCCTCCACTAACCATCATACACATATACATAGTTTCTCTCTCCTCTGCTTTACTTTTTTCTTAGCACTTGTCACTATAAGACATACTACACTCATTTATTTATCTTGTTTATTTCCTATTTCCCCTACTAGAATATAAATTTCAGTCAATGGGAACACTAATTTGTTGGTTATCATTATTTATTCAGCAAGTAGAATAGTGCATTGAATATGTTAAGCATTCAATAAATATTTGCTGAATAAAACACCGAACACATAGAAGAAAAAAGATTGAAAAATATTAATACATTTATTGCTGATGTGCAAATGAGTCACCACAAGAAATCCAGAGGGACATCTTGGCAACATTCAATTCACAGTTATTCCAAATTTCCATGTGTACTTGGAAGCAAGAAACTTCACGAAAAATTTGTAATCCAAACATTTCTAAAATTTGAATGGTTTTTCATGACAAAGACCAATGAAACTTTAAAAGATAAAATGATAAGACAAAAGGGTCATCATCAAAGGGCACCGAACCCAGCATTAAGTGACTCCATTTGGTCAAAAATAGAACAATCTGTACTTCAAAAAATTAATGAAAGCAATTGATTTAAACACAATGAATTTATTTTTTAAATACCCATAGTTTTAAATGATTAAAAGATGGAAGAAAAGAAAAAGTCAAACAGGGACAATGTCATAAACAAAAACCTGACCCTTGAGACACAAGTAGCAAAACCAGGGCATCAACTTCTTGTTCTAAAAATTAGTGATTAAGATTTAAGGACTCACCAGTTATCTTAATTTTAGAATAACTAAATTGCTTTAGTTAGTAAGGAAACATCTTTCTTCTCAGAAAATGTCCAGCTAATGAATAAGAAAATATAATAATTTGTTCTAAATCATCATTTTGCAACCCGTAGTGATATATTTGATTCAGTCAAATATCATCAGTGAGTGAAATGATTAGATGAGAAATTGATGTGGAACTACAGAGAAGCAAGTATCAAGCCATTATCCATTGAAACAAATAATCAATCTTAGCATCACTAAAGGTGGAACAAGCAGACCTTCCTGTGCCTCCTGTTGTGATGCAATACAAAACACAGCACCACCTGTGAAGTATTCTCGCCGAGAAAGCAGAAGCTGAATCTAATCAAACTCTACAGCTCCAGGAAAAATGAGAGACTGAAAAACAAGTGAGATGGCACCCCCAGGAAAACGGACAAATCCAGAACATGGGACTTTCTATAGGACAACTGATCCAGCATCTGAAACAAGTAAATATCATGAAAAAAAGTTACAGGAAATTCTTCTGAACATTTTTTTTAAACTTAGTAATACTAAACAACAAAATAAAATGTATAGACTTCCTTTTGGATTTAGATGAACAAAATATAAAAATACTGTTTAAGACATTTGTACACATTTGATTATGGTCTGGTTATGAGAGGGCATTAAAGAATTATTAATTTTGTTAGATATGAATAATGTCATTGTAGTTAGGTAAGAAAATATCCATATTTTTAGATCCACATTGAACTATAAAGAGAAAATTACATGATATATTTAATTATATTTAAAATACTTTGGGAAAAGAGGAAAATAAGCCAACAAGGTAAAATTACAATAATTATTGACTATGCACAATAGATGTATGTGGTTTACTTTATTACTCTCTCCATTTTATATAAGTTTGAAAATTTTCAAGACAAAATTAAAAAGGATTATTTATCCTAATTAACTGTAATGAATGAAAGCTTATTGTTAAATTAATAATTAAATTATCTACTTAACCAACTTATGCTACAATATCCCAAAAATATTTATGCATTTAATTAGAGAAAAAATATTGTATGAAAATATTTAATCTATATTTATTGAATCTTTATTATGAATCAACCATAGTTCTAGATGCTAGAAACATAGTGATGATGAACACTATTAAGTCTCTTTCTTCTTGGAGTCTATGTACCAGTCAGAGAGATAGAGACAAATAAATGATAATAGTAATCACATATTAATAAATACCATGGAGAAGATTAAGCAAAGAAAGAGGACAGAAGGACAGAAGGACAGCAGGACAGCAGGAGTGGAGGATGTCTGAGACAAGGTAGATGGGAAAGGAGTTTCTAAAGACGTGAGAGTTGAGCTTACATCTCTACGGTGGTAGGTGCATCCCTTGTGAAGATCTGGTCAGTGAAGTGGGGTGGGGAAGGGGAAGAGCAAGCATAAAAGCCCTGAACCGTAACAGGACTAGATGTGTAAGAAGGGCAGTAAAGAGGAAGAGAAAGGGAAAGGAGAAGGAGAACATCAGAGGGGCAAGTCGGGAACAAAGCATATGGGGCCTTGTAAGCCATGGTAAGGAGCTTAGATTTTATTCTAAATGTGATAAGAAACCGTTGAAGAATCTAAAGTAGGAGAACAGTATGATTAGATTTAATATTTTAAAAATGTATACCTTGATAGAGTTAGAATTTGTGCATCTGAGTTCATAGCAAAATTGGCCTAAATTCTCTTTCTCATTTTGTCCTCAAATGGTTTTGGTGTCAAAAGTTACATGAATATAATAAAATGAAACAGAGAACATTCTTTCATTTTTTATTCTCTAGAACATACTGTATAAGACTAGAATTATCTGCTCCTTAAATAATTTATAAATAGTGCCTGTAAAATTCTCTGATCCTGATGTTACTTTATGTACAGATTTATGTTTCAATTTACTTAGTAGCTATATGTCTCTTCATGTTTTCTAATTGCTTAGTTGAAATTAGCAAAGTTGTACTTTTCTAAGAATATGCACTTTTTTTAGAGTTTAAAATATATTTTAGACTTGCATTTCTAAGATGAAGTAAAAAAGGACCAGATTTATTCCCAACTGAAACGACTGTTAATTGTTAGCAAAACATAGAAAACAAAGTTTTGAACACATTGGATCTCAGGCAACAAAGAAGAGTGATGGCTGAGAAGTGGTAAACAAACAAGGTGAGTACAGTAATTGACTACTTTATGTCCTTGAAAAAATTTCCAAGATGCAGCACAGGGTGGTAGAAATCCCGGGTAGAGCGTGGAAGACTCCCAGAGGCTGGAAGGTAGAGTCCAAAGTGGCTACACAGTTCACAGTAGAGGACCAGAGAGGAGGGGCTGGATGCAAAAAAAAAAAAAAAACCAGTAAAGTAAAAATCAGTATAAACGCATGAGAAAACTACTCCAGGCCAAGGAAAGAGTGGCCTGAAATTTAATATTAAAGGCAACAGTATATAGAGCTCACCGAGGGCTTGGGATGGTGCCTTTTCCTAACAGCCAGTCAGGAAAACTCCATAATTCATGGGGTTTCAGGTAGAGCATTCCGAAGAGTGCTTCCATAGTGGAAAATAACTAATGCCAGATTAAACACTGCTCTGCTCCTACCTAATAAATCTTAAAAGCAAGAACCAAAAGAATCAAACAAACTGTGTCCATATAACTTAACTGTGTACCAGAATAAAAGTCAAGAGTTTTTATAGGAATGCAAGTATATCTAGCATAAAGTGAGGTAAAATTCACAATGTTTGATATCCAGTCAAAATTTACTAAGTTGGCAAAGAAATAGGAAAATGTGACCTAAAGTGAGGAGGAAAATCAATCAATGAAAACCAACAGAGAATTGACACAGATGTTAGAATCAGCATACAGGACATGAGATTTTAACTGTGTTTCATATATTCAAAAAGAGAAAAGAATGAACATATTAAGTAGAAATGCAAAAGATGAAAAATGATCTAAATCAATGAAGTAAAAAACTGGTATTTTACAAAGATCAATAAAACTGATAAATCTTTAACTCTGTAATTCACATCTGGCGGTGATTTTGTCCTTCAGGGGACAGTTGGTCATGTCTGGAGACATCACTGACTGTCACTAGGCGGAGTGTTGCTGTATGTAGCAGGTAGAAGAAGGGAATGCTGCTAAATATCCTACAGGAAAGACCCACAACAAAGAATTATCCAGTTCAAAATGCCAAAATTGCTGAGGTTGAGACTGATCAGATAATAAAAACAGAGTGAGAGAAGATGCAAATTTTCAATATCGGACGTGAGAGAGATGACATCATTAAAGATTTTACATACATTAAAAGTACAGCAAACCAATATTATGGATAACTGTATGAAAATAACTTTGAAATGTTATACAAAGTAGAAGAAGATACAGTCATGTACTACATTATGACTTTCTGATCTGCGATGGACCACATAGATGACAGTGGTCCCATAACATTATAATGGGGCTGAAAAATTCTTATCCCCTAGTGAAGCTGTAGCCATCTTACTGTAGTAGCACAATGCATTAAACAGATGCTTACTACTGTGTTACAGCTGCCCACAGTGTTCAATACAGTAACATGCTGTACAGGCTTACAGCCTAGGAGCTGTAAGCATTTGTCACTCCAAAATATGTCTCTTTAGCATCAGGATTATTTTAGGCTGGTTACTTTTAAGAAAGTGCAGACATGGAAGAAGCTCTGAAAACCATGCAGAAGTCACTCTTTGGAAAAGGCATTCATATATCTAAGGGAAACCTCCATTCGTAAGGGTGTCTCCTTCTTTGTACCGGAAGAGGGGGTGACCTTCTCCTTCATTAGTGTAGAAGGCAAGGGCTTAAATCTGCATAGCTACCTTACCCTATTTAGTGTGCTTTTTCTGGAACCTTCCCATAACTGACAGCTCCCTGTCCCCAGACATTTTCTTTCATCTTCGGCTAAAGATGGCATTTAACCCATTTCCCGTTTGTCCCAAGAATACTCACCCGCAGCACTTGAGGCTGCAGCATTTATCTAGAGATAATTTGTAGATTACAGTCCTAACCTTGCTCCCAAAGTTTGCCATGAAATATCTCATTTTTATTATTATTTTCACATTGTTCTAGTATATTGATAGTCTTTGAAAACAAATGACATCATTTTATTTAAAGTTTTTAGTAGTGATATTTCCATTTACAATATGTAGTAATGCTTGATCACTGAAAATGTTAAATCCTAGATGTTCTGCTGTGTGGTGTTCTGTGCTTGAAATTTGCTGCACACAAAAAAATTATTAAATACTGATAATCATATACATTTCTATTACAGTAGGGTTAGAGACAAGTTCTGTTTAGAAATAACTTCAATAACAGTTTTTATATTTTATTTTCTCATTGAAAACCAGTCAGATTTGCTTCATCCACAAAATACATAAAATTAAATTAATGCTGGTAGCGAGCTGCACTTTTTTTTTCTAAAAAAAAAAAATGGGTTAAAGTGGAGTCTTGGCCATTTTGGTGAGTTACTCAGGTTTCCTGAGTCTCTCCCATGTCTATAGGAGGTGTGCATGTTATTAAACTTCTGTTTTTCTCCTGTTAATCTGTTTTTTTATTCCAGGAATGTCTCGGTCAACAACCTGGAATGGTAGAGAAAAAATATTTTTCTTCCCCTACAGAGTAATAAGTTATAACATATGTGACTTGTGTGTAGTGGGCTGTATCATCCAGGATTGTGCAAATGCACTCTGTAGTGTGTGCACAATGACAAAATTCTCTAACGATGTGTTTCTCAGAATGTATCCTCACCAAGAATTCATTACAGAGAAAGCATATATTTATACTGTCTATAATTTACCTGTATAGTTACCTTTGCTAGTGCTTTTTACTTCTTTGTACATATTTGAGCTACTGTCTAGTTTGCTTTCATTTCAGCCTAAAGGAATTTGTTATTGTTTCTCTTCAGGAACATCTGCTAGTGATTAATTCTTCTATTTTTATTTATCTGGGATTGTCTTAATTGGTTAATGATAATTCTTTCATTTTTCACTACATCATCTGCTCCATGGGGGTTTTGGGTTGTTTTCAGTGTTGTGTTGTTTTTCCAGTATTCCTATTGCTTTTAGGGAGAAGCAGATTTTCAGAGGTCATACTTTGCCATTCCATAAGTGTTTTCAGTTGATTGTTAATCTAATGGTCAAAGGTAAAAATAAAGTTTTTATTAAAAAAACATAGTTTTTTACTTTCTTGGGTAGTTAAACATTTCTTTAGAAGCTGCACACACATAAAAGCACATTTTAAAAGTTTAATAAATTCAACTACATGAAAATCAAAATATTCTCTTCACCAAAGACACTGAGAAGGTGTCACAGGGTGAAAAAAGTATTTGCAATACATATAACAGCCTCTTATCCAGAATCTTTATAGAACTCTTAAAACACATAGAAATATAAACAATACAATATAAAGGAATCAAAAAGTTTGAACAGGATGCCATTTTAAAAAAATAATCAAATGGCTGATAAACATAGAAAAAGGTTCTGGACTTAAGGAAATGCAAATTAATACCACAATAAGTTACTCCTACACATCCATCAGAATACTTCAAACTAACAGGACTCACAATACCAGTAGTTAAGGATGAAATGCAACAGTTGTGACTCACAAAGCATTGATAGGAGTAAAACTGATTCACCAGTTTTGGGACGTTTTTGTCAGTATCCAGTTGCTACGAGCACATGCTCACCTCATATCTCAGCAGTTCCCATTACTGATTATAGAACTACAGAAATGCACACGTGTGAATCAAGTCATCATATGGAAAGGGCACTACCTGCACTCGAGAAAATAAACTCAGAAGGACCAATACCAATCTTTATTCTAGCAAAATCACTGGATTTTAAAGAAAAGAAATCTTTTGGGCATCCAAGCAAAAGAGCACGTTGCTTAAAGGGGGAAAAATATCTGATTGTCACTGGACTTTTCAACAGTGATGCTTTGTGCTGGAAGAGATGGAGTAACATATGAAGACATTCAAGAAAAGAAAATGTAAAGAATGAAAAAATGTGAAGAATTTTACATCTAGCCAAACTAACTTTCTAATATAAAGAAAAGGCTTGTATCAGTATTCAAGAACTTGGTAAAAAAACTGTGCCAATGAGTACTTCTTGAGGAATGTACTAGAGAGTGAATTTCAAACAATCAAATGACCTGAGAGATATTGATGTAAATACTATTATTAAATGTTAAATATATAGATACTTAGAGAACTGAGACCAGATGAGGATTATAAGGAAAAAGATATAATAGTGGTGGCTATATATACTACTTTTTTTTTTCACATAGGAAAATGGGAAGGGCAAATATACAAAAATAATTTTAATCATATTGGTGTTAGTACATTGCTGTTTTATCCTGGGACTGTTACGTATGTAATATAGGATAAAGCAAATAAGTACTCATGTGATAGTCTAATTCTACCATTCTCTATATCCTTGAGAATTACTCTCAGAATGGAAGAAAAGATTTAAGATTTAAAACAGAAGAGGTTAAGTAAAAATCTGACAGTCCTGAATTTAAATTAAAAGCATCGATTTGGTCTCATGAGGTTTTTCTTAATGTATTTTTCCCAGTTCCGTCTGCTGACAAGGCATTGCAGCAGTGACCGAGCCAGTAACAAGGAACATACCCAGGTCCCAGGGCGGCTGGTCAAGTTTCATCCCCTGACCTGGGTTACAGATATTTGCCTTATAATAATTCTTTATTTCATACCTATGTTTTATATAGTTTATGTATTCGTGTTGTATTTTAAAATTAAAAAGAAAAAGAAGTGTGCCAAAATAACCATCCATGATTTGTTCACTCTTCTGTATGTATGTTTTACTTCAATAATAAAAGTTATTTTAAAAACGAAAGGAAGACAGCAAAAGAGAGTCTTCCTTAGCCATTGCTTAATTTACCCTTCATTTTTTATTTTAGGAAATGTTGCCTTTTGGTCTCATCTGTGTCATGGGAGAAATACATAGTTTCACACTCAATTTAGAAAGAGTCCAGATGCTGTTACATTATTTAGTTGGCACTGTGTAGAAGTGTTGCTTAAAGAGAGACTTTCACTGCCAGAAATTTCTTTGCAATATATCATGTTAAACACTAACGATTTGTGTTTTAAATTTTGCCTAATGCTTTTTGTAGTATTATTTGCATTCTCACTGTAAACCATGAGAGCTATCTACAGGGAATCTAGGCCTTTCCTGTTTCTCATTTCCTTCATTTTAGGAGATAACATCACAGTATACAGAGAGAGGACCCAGTTATTTCTAAATCCATGGATTTATTGGGGCTGGGAAATGTCAAATCAGCACCTGAATAAATAAAACACGAGCCCATTAGTGCAAGCTTATGTGACCTGTCAGCATCATTAGGCTTTGCTGTGCGCAGAAAGCCAGCTGGTATAAGGCCTTTAATAATGATGGCATCTCTCTCGAGAGAGCCTGACAAATCCAGGCTTTGCTTTTTGAATAAGCATTCTGATGTTTACTTTCCAGGCAAGGGTCTCGCTTCGTTTTCACATTGTGGTAATTCAAATCCTGTCTTTGCAGGAGTCTTTCCCGCCCTGCTGTGAATGGATGCACCCAACTAGGTTCCCTAGTGGTAGTTAATTCCACAGACCTAACACACATAATGACCCAGCAGCCACAGAATAGTCACCAGACTTCACATCCCTGACACTGGTATTCTCAAAGGTAATCTCTGCATAGACGCCTTTGTTTGAGAGAATAAACTCGTTAGCTTTGCAATATTAGTTCAGGTAGTGAATATTAATGTTCAAGAGTGTAAAGTTTAGGAGCATGGACCTGGACCCAGACTGTCCAGATGCAAATCCTAGCCTTGCCACTTACTAGCTGTATAACCTTGGGCAGATTATAAACCTTTCTAGGCCTCAGCTTACTTACCTATGAATGGGGACTATGATATTATTTATTAGTAGGGTTGAGGTGAGAATTAAATAGCATTATTACATATAAAGCACATAGAACAATGTATGCAGTAAACACTCTGTTCTGATTTTTGTTAGCTGTGAGAGCTTGCACAAGTAACTTAACCTCTCTGTGTTTTAGTTTCCTAAACTATAAAGTGAAAATAATAAAAATAGTACACACTTTACATAGTTGTTATAAGTATTCAATTAATTCATGCACAGTAAGTGGTGAATTGCCTACAACACAGAAACACTCGATGAATGTAAGTTATTATTATTTGATCTTTTCTTACCTATAGGAATACAGATAGGAAGCTGGGCTAAAAAATTGACAGCATTTGCCTATTTTCAGGGAAAAATGACTGATTCTTTAATATACTCTATTTTTCAAATTACAAAAGAAATATATTTCTATAGTAACACATTTGTAAAATACAGAAAAAATAGAATTTCCATAATCTCAACTATGCAATTATATGCATTTTATACATTTAAAAGTTTTCTTTCCAGTCCCTTCTCTACCATACAGAAACTCTGAGCAGAGAAAAAAAAAAACCATAATTTTGATATGTGGCCTTTAAATTTCTTTTGAATAAGAACTGTCTTCCTTCAGCAAAATTTATTAATAATATCACTTAGGTAGAATGTTAGGCTTTCAGGGCGTTAATAACAGTCAAGGACCCAGAAAGAAAGCTAAACTTCTCAGCAATAGGAATGAATGATAATCTCAAAGGATAGAGCAAGCGAAGTAAAGAGAAAAGCAGAAGGGATGTTGAGAAACGTAATGAAATGGCTGAGGGTTTTTAAAGAACAGAAAGATCTGATATTATAATTTTAATCAAATGTTATGTAAACACCATCCACTCTCCCAAACTGAGTAGTGTATTATCACCAACAAAGGTTTGTGTAAGTTTGCCTGTGTATTTTTGTGTCTGTGTCACTCATGGAAATGTGTTAAATTCCATGTTTGGACCTGTGTGATATAGAAGAAAGATATCGTGGCTGAGTGTGGCAGAGACTAATTGCTCATGAGTATCCTGCATCTATTTCTTTAATAACAGGACTTAGCTGAGAATACAGCTACCCAGTCGAAGTCTACATTTCCTGTTCTCTTGCAGCCAGGTATGGTCACATGAAAACTTCTGGCCAGTGAGATGGGAGAGGACGGGTGGGCCTACTGTATGACCTACATGATAAAGCCTCTAACACACCATGGAAATGACTGTGCACCCACCCAAGGTCCTAGGCTTAGACCCAGATTCAATGGCTTCACTAGACTTTCTGCTGTCTCCAGTGGGGAGGGGGGCAGAAGTCAGGTGCATCCGGCACAAGCAAGAAGCAGGTTGTGAAAGTGACACAGACTTCAAGCAAGCCAGACTTTCCAGTTCCCACTTATAAAACTGGAGTCAAAAAGAACAACAAATAAGAGTTTTTCCCAGAGAGCTGTACCAGAATCTAGCAGAAAAGTCATTCCATTGCTATGGCAAAGAACTTTCTCAATTCATCCTACAAGATTTGACCCATGCTGTGAACCATCGTCTGCTATGTGTTTTTCATGCTTTTCTTCTCCAGATAAGAGTTTTTATCGTTATTGTCCTGATCCTAGTCTACCACTCATATTGCATACATAGACAGGGATATGGATGATTTGGTTCTTCATTTTAGGTGTTGGGAAAGTCTGTCTCATGTTCACAGACTTTCAATCCTCCACATAGCCACCTAAGTACCGGCCTTGGGCCTGGAACACTTCCTATTAAGAGATAAACAGTCCTCACAGCCTGTAGTGGGCTTATCCCCCTGCGTGGGAATGTCTTTTCATATTTCAGGCTCAGTGAGTACAGGCATACCTTGGAGACATCATGGGTTTGGTTCTAGATGATCACAATAAAGCGAGTCACACAAAGCTTTTGGTTTCCCAGTATATATAAAAGTTGTAGTTATATTATACTATAGTCTATTAAGTATACAATAGCATTATGTCTTTAAAAACAACATACATACCTTACTTAATTTATAAAAACACTTCACTGCCGAAAATGCTAACCATCACCTGAGCCTTCAGTGAGCTGAAATCTTTTTGCTGGTGGAGCCTCTTACCTTGACGCTGATGGCTGCTGACTGATCAGCTGGTGGTTGTTGAAGGTTGGGGCAGCTGTGGCAATTTCTTTAAATAAAACAACAATGAAGTTTGCTGCATTGATTGATGATTTCTCTGCAGCATGCAATGCTGTTCAATAGTATTTTACCCACAATAGATCTTTCTTTAAAACTGGAGTCAATCTTCTCAAATCTTGCCACTGCTTTATCAACTAGGTTTATGTAATATTCTAAATCCTTTGTTACCCTTTCAACTTTTCACAACGTCTTCACTGGGAGTAGATCCCGTCTCAAGAAATCACTTTCTTTGCTCATGCACATGAAACAACTCCTCAACTGTTAAAGTTTGATCATGAGATTGTAGCAATTCAGTCACATCTTCAGGCTCCACTTTCAATACTAGTTCTCTTGCTATTTCTACCACATCTGTAGTTACTTCCTCCACTGAAATCTTGAACCCCTCAGAGTTATCCATGAGGGTTGGAGTCAACATCTCCCTAACTTGTATTAATGCTGATATTTTGACGTCTTCCCATGAATCACAAACGTTCTTAATGGCATCTGGAATGATGAATCCTTTCCAGAAGGTTTCAACTTACTCTGCCCAGTTTCATTAGAGGAATCACTATCTATGGCAGCTAAAGCCCTATGAAATATAGTTTTTAAATAATAAAACATTGAAAGTTAAAATTACTTCTTGATCCATGAGCTGCAGAATGAGCATTGTGTTAGCAGTCATGAAAAATGTATCTTGTTGCATATATCCATTAGAACTCTTAGGTGACCAGATGGGTTGTCAATGAGCAGTAATATTTTAAAAGGAATCTTTTTCTGAGCAGTAGGTCTCAACAGTGGGCTTAACATGGTTAGTAAACCATGTTGTAAACAGACATGCTGTCATCCAGGCTTTGTTGTTCCATTTATAGAGCACAGGCAGAGCAGATTTAGCAAAATTCTTAAGATCCCTTGGATTTTCAGAGTACTATATGAGTATTGGCTTCGATTTAAAGTCACCAGCTGCATTACTCTGTAACAAGAGAGGCAGCCTGTCCTTTGAAGCTTTAAAGGCAGACATTGCCTTCTCTATAGCTGTCAGAATCTTAGATGGCATCCTCTTTCAATGTAAGCTGCTTTGTCTACATTGAAAATCTGTTTAGTATAGTCATCTTCATTAATTATCTTAGCTAGACCTTCTGGATAACTTGCTACAACTTCTATATTGGCACGTGCTGCTTTACCTTGCACTTTTATGTTCTGGAAACAACTTCTTTCCTTAAACCTCATATAAAATGGCAGATGTACAAGATTATTCATTGCAAGATTGTAATAGCAAAAGACTGAAACTAATTCAAGTATCCATCAGTAGAAATTATGGCAACCCATAATAAAATATTCTGTGGAACTTTTACAAAAAGAAAGATTCTATGTACTGCTTCAAAAAAATCTGATTTATTAAGTGTAAAAAAGCAAGGGGCATGTATTCATTTGCTAGAGCTACTATTTCAAAGTACCACAAACTAGGCGGCTTAAAAATAACAGATATTGTCTTACAGTTTAGAGGCTAGAAGTCCTAAATCAAGGTGTTGGCAGGGCCATGCTCCCTTGAAAGCCTCAAGGAAAAGATCTTTCCTTGACGTTTTCAGCTTCTATTGTGGCCAGCAATCCTTGGCTTGCAGCTGCATCATTTCAATCTTTGCCTGCAATCACATGGCATTCTCTCTCTATGTCTGTATCCAAATTTCTCTCTTCTTATAAGCACACCAGTTATATTGAATTAAGATTCACCCTAATGGCCTCATCTTGATTGCATCTTCAAACACCCTATTTCCAAATAAAGTCCCATTCACAGGTATGAGGTGTTAAGCCTTCAACATATCTTTGTGGGAGACACAAGTCAACCTATATAGTATAGAACAGTATATAGTACGCTAACTTGTGTGTAAGAAAAGGAGATAAAAATACATTGCTAGTATTTATAGACAACTCTAGAAGATTGCACTAGAAAATAATATAAGCTTTTTATCCTGGGAAGTGGGGAATAGGGCAATTTCTTTAAATAAGACAACATGTAGGCAAGGTTGAGAGCAAGATTATATGCATTCTCATATTGTTATTTTTTAACTAGTATATATTTTATCTATTCGAAAACTGAAATAGTAATTCACAAAGCTCACTGTGAGATACTGAGAGCAGGATAGGGTGCTTTGGGCCCAGGGTAACAAAGGTGGCATAGTGTGACTCCAGGGGTGTTGACTGCCACACCCAAGTGCACGAGCTGGTGGCACAGGGCCAGAGCAGCACCAGCGGCATAGATGCCCACGACAGCCAGCTTAAACACAAGCCCAAAGGTTCATAGTTTTCATGGGGCCCAGCACCTTCAATAACAGTTAATCAGTAAATGGAGAATCTGAAAAGGTAGTAACTCACTATCAGAAAGGGATACAACTTGGAGGTATCTTCATGTGACTTTTCACACTGCAGATACCTCACAGATATGTCAAGGCTGAGAGGACCTGTTAATGAGCACACAGGAGATACTCCCTGAAAACTGGAAATAATTTGAAAGGACTTTGAAGGGGGAACAGGGCCTATAACAGAGATATATTGTTTATCACCGTCAGTGAGATTCTTGGGTTTCAGTCTTATCACTTATTGGCTGTGTCGCCTCGGGCAAGTTGCTTAACCTCTCTGTTTCTCTGTTTTATCACCCATAAAGCAAGGATCCCTTCCAATTTCCATGTTTATACTGTCCCTATAAGTGAGTACACTTCACCACTTCATGTCAGGTGGACCCATACAATTTGTTCGAAAGAATGAGAGAGGAAGTGATGGGCAATGTATCTGAGAAGAAGCTTTAAGAACCGTTGTATGATTCAGCCATGTGTTTTCTATGATGAGGCCAAAATGGGGGCTGCTCTGTGATCTCAAAAGCCATAATCAGGAGAAGAGGCACAGAGCCACAGCTGTGAAAGGGGGAGTGAGAAATGAACTTTCATTGTTGAAAGCGCTAAAATTTGGGTGTTGCTTATCATGGCCTATCTAGCCCAAAGTAATTGACACGTAGTATAGTCTGACTCATAGCGTTGCTGTGAAAATCAAACAAGTTCATTTGCAGAGCATTTAGAACAGTGTCTGGCGCATGGCACTACAGGTGTACCTCACTTTATCGCGCTTCGCAGATACTGCATTTTTTCCAAACTGAAGGTAAGTCCCTCCTCCACTGAAAAGATTATGATTTGGTGAAAGTTTAGATGATGGTTAGCATTTTTCAGTAATAAACTATTTTTCAATTAAGGAATGTACATTCATTTTTTTTGTTGTTTAGACATAATGCTCTTGCACTTAATAGACTCTAGTATAGTATAAACATAACTTTTGTATGTATTGGGAAGCAAAACCAAATACAGGGTAATGGCAGGAAACCCCCCCACCTTCCCTGGTCACGGCCATTTGTTTGGAAACCAATGTGGCCACCAGTCGGCAGGATTGGTAGCCGATCACAGGGCAGTGACTGGGAGAGATGGGGCATGGCATTGCTTCAGCCAGGCAGGCAGGAGACCTCCCTTTCTTCACCAAAGCTTGACTCTATACTCCTCTGGGTGGGCTCCCCTTGAGGGGAGTGAGGGGACTTTACACTTTAGAAGAGGTGCTGGCAGGAAGACTCCTCAGCACATCACTAACTTACACTGATGCGGTGATCTGGAGAGCACCATGACTCCTGGTCCTACTGCTGGCCATTTAAAAGGGGCACTTTGCACCCTGGTCCCCTCACTTTTATCACACTGTGCACAGGATGTAAAACTACTGGAGATGTCCCTAGTAGTTAGATCAAGACATCTGGTCAGTGTGACTCAAGGGAAATATCATCTTTCTCCCACGGAAGAAAAAGGGAAGAAGGTGATAGTCGTGACAGGTCTAGTGATGAGCCCAACTGGGAGCTCTAAAGTCTCGTTTATGGGGGGTGGGGACCTAAAAGAGTGCATTACAGCTGCTTTTCCAAAATTTCTCTGTGTACTCAACTAAAAACTGGGAGTTCTGTTATTAAAGAAGAAGTGGGGAGAATGAATACCCAGGAAAATCTGGCAATTGCTGATACCCGCCACAAACATTTCCACTCATTAATGAATCTTGAGTAACTGTTTCTGTATTTAAAGTAGCTATAAACCCCAGGGAAGAAGCAGGCATTTTTGCATTAGGATTGAAAGAAGAGAATTTCCTTTTCAGAACCCTGAGGAGATCTGACAAAGAAACTTGCTTTCCTTGGAGTTACAAAGAGAAGCAAGCAGCTAAAGACAAGCTGAAACAATTTTCCAGAAATGCTATTATACTGATGTTCATTAAAAGTCATGTAGTCAGTGTTTATATAACACTTAAAATTTTATAATTACTTTCATTAAATTCTCACCCCAAATTTGTAGTCTGTATTATCATCTTCATCTCACAAAATGAGAAAGATGAAATTTAAAGACTTTAAATGATTTACCCAAGTTTAAAGACAATGGACTAAAATTAGTGTCCTCAGATTCCAAAGTTCCGAATCCATGCTCCTTCTCCCCCTCCGTGTGCCTCCCTTCGTGGAATCTGACGACACACACATCTCCATGCTGCAAGGAGATGATGACCACCCTGAGTGACATATGAAGATTGGAATTACATGACATGGTTGGATCACCGAAGATAAGATCTAGCCGTTTTATAAACCAAAGAGGTCATGCTGAAAGCTACACTCTTTTCTAAGTGAGAGGTACAGGCAGTCAGGCATAAATGCCAAGAATTCTTCCACGTGCTTTGCTGTCTGAGATATTTTGCCTGCTACTGACCACTTTTCTGCCTCAATTTTTATCAGCGCCTTCTAGACTGCTAAACCACTGTGACAGTTTGGTTTTTAAAAGATAACAAGCCACATACTCATATTTATCATAGCATTACTCACAACTGCCAAGATGTGGAATTGACAGATGAATAAAAAAACGTAGTATATGCATACACTTGCATATTATGCAGACTTAAAAAAAAGGAAATCACATCACATGTTACAACATGGATGAATCTCAAGGACATTATGCTCAGTGAAATAAGTCCGTCATGAAAGTACAAACACTGTGTTATTCCACTCATGTGACATGTCTAAAGTCGTCAAAATCATAGAGACAGGACATGGAAAGGAAGTTTCCAAGGGCTGGAGGGAGGAGAGAGGAGGAATTAGTTTTAACAGGTACAGAGCTCCAGTTTTGCAAGATGAAAAAGTTCTAGAAATATTTACGACAGTGGAAAATACTTAACATTGCTGAACTACATCCTTAAAAATAATTAAGATGGTAAATTTGATGTTGTGATTTTTTTTTACCACATTAAAAAGGAAAAATATTACAATACACACACACACGCACACACACATGCACATACACGAAGCAGAATTCTCCAGGCAGTGATGCTGGAGCAGGAATTTATTCCCCGGCTTTGGGATGCCAATCTAAGCTGTAACTAGGGAATTAATCTGTAGCTTTGGGGTGCACCATGCTTAATCAGATTGTAACTCACCACTGGGGTTTTTAGCTCTTGACAGCTGGATTGGATTAAGTGCCGCCATTGCCAATCTGTGGAGAGGAGTCGAAGCAGATTATCGGTTACTCACAGCGCTTTTCACGGCAAAGATGCTGGATAAACCTTTATTCAGCTGAAGTCATTGGACCCTCATTGTATCTGGTGTTGACTCTTGATTTTGGAGACGTCTTCACCGTAACGGGGTCCCAACCACTTGACTGTCATCGGCCTCCACTCCACATCACTGCAGCTGTCTGTGCGGCTCCCAGGTGCATGCTTGGGTCTGACTCTCCAACTTCTGCTCCTCCAGTAACTGGCTCCTGGGTCCACAGTCCTGATGTGGCTTCTCTCCTTCACTTAGATTTGCTCCCCTGCCAGTGTCTCCCTCCACTTTCTCTCAGCCTTATTGAACTCCATTTCTTGCTATACTTTTCCAATCACTTCATCTGCTCTCTGTTTTGTGTTTTCAGACCTTGGATACAAAATGCCATTATATTTAGAAACAAATCCTGGGATTCATTAGAACATAGTGCTAAGGGTTCTTAGAATCTGCATAGGATAACCAATAAAGTTTTGATAAACCATCTATACAAAATAAAGATGAATAAGACATTCTTGCCCCCTCAATAAAAATACATGGTTTTAGAATTTTCAGTCTAAGAGGATGTCTTTCAGGAAAAAATCTAACCTATCTTCTTATTTCCAAGCTGTGGTAGACTGAAAATATTCAAGTATAAGTTATTACTGTCATGCATGCAAACCAGCATAAAAGCACGTAAATGTCCATAACTTGATAAACATGTAAATGTGTTGTATTAAAATGGGAAAGACCACCAGAAAGAACCTGAAGACCCTCTTCTTTGCTCTAATAATGTTATCTAATAATTGATTCTTCTGGTGAATCCTTTTAAAGGTGGAAAACTGAGGCCTAAGTGATAGAAAGAGTCATTCTGAATGCTCTAAGCAGGGAGAGTCCAACGCCAAGAGACACCGCATGGAAAGGCAGACTGGAGGCCTCGAGGTTGGCTTTTGGGTGGACAGCTCAGGTTCCAAGCTGGCTCTGCTGCTCAGCACCTCTGTGATCTTGGGTAAGTTCTTTGGTGACTCTTGAGCTCTAGCCTATTCAGCTATATCTAGAATATAAAAATATTACTCACCTGGCTGAGTTGTCATGTCAAGTATAGGAGAGGATCTTTATGAAGCTCTTAGCACAGTAATTCAGCCCTACTGTTAAGTCTTCTCTCAACATTGTTGATAGGATACTGGAAACTTTGACTTTAAGCAAAACAACACATAACAAAACCAATTTTACCAAAGGCTAAATGATATGATAAGTTCCTACATTAGATTTCTGGTCACAAAAACTTCACCAAATTTTTAAATAAAGACCCCAAACACTTCTAATATTAATATATGTGAAATGAATGTTAGCTATACATACACATAATAAAGATTAATACATACAAGTAAGATAATGATTTTTTAACCTGTTGATTCCAGTTCAGGGTCGAAAGTGGCTGGAACCTCTCCTGGCGGCTCAGGGTACAAGGTGGGACCCTTCCTTGGACAGGACATCTTTCCATCGCAGGGCACATCTCACCCACACTCACTCAGACTGGGGCAATTTAGACACATCAGTTCACCTCACATGTCCATCTTTGAGATGAGGGAGGAAACTGGAGTTCCAGAGAAAACCCATAAAGACTTGGGGAAAATGTGCACACTCCACACAGTGGCCCCAGAGGGAATGGATTTTTTTTTCATCAATGTTGTAATGGAAGATGTTGAACAAAATGACGCTATTTGAGGACTTGCTGTCTAAAGATCTGGATAAATGGAAATAGAGAAATTAACATAAAACATCTGTTCCTGCCATGAAAGGGAGGGCAAGTTTTAAAAGAATTATTAGTATTCAGAACAAATCAGCCTTTGGAAAACTGGAATTTATACTTACAACAGCAGGTGGCACTAGTACCATATTTATCTACTATGTTGACACTGAATTTTTTTTTTTTTTTTTACGTAGTCTTTTTCAGCTTTCTTTTCCAGGAATAGCAGCATTCCTCCCTTGATTTTTTTTTTATTTTTGCTATTCTTTTATAGTTTCCTAGGCTATTTTCAGTAACATAGCATGCATTAAAAATGTAGACACAAATTGCCATGGACTGATTTTACAAAATTTAAAAATTTACAGTTGACCTTTGGACAACATGATTCCATTTATACACAATTTTTTTTTTTCAGTAAATACCTGCGATTGTTTTCAGTACACGACTGGAATTCATGGATACAGAGGGCCGACTGTATGCATTGTTTTACATTGTTTTGTGTAGGGGATTTGAGCCTCCTTGCATTTTGGTATCAGCGGAGGGTCCTGGAACCAAACCCGACAGATACCAAGGGACAGTTAAGTTTTGAGATAATCAAAAGTTATATGTGGATTTTCAAATGCATGAGAATTGGCAGCCCTAACCCCTGTGTTCTTCAAGGGTCAGTTGTATTTTGAAGTTTTGCCTTCTTTCTAATTCATTCTCTAAATTTGATTGTCTTGCTCTACTGTGGGCATAGAAATGAGCATATTTTACATCTCTGGTCTTCTTTAATTCCAACAAAGTTCAAATCCCTTTTTCGAGGATATCATAAGGTATGCATTTATTAGAAAGAATGTTTGAAGAGAAGACTTTGAGCACAGCAAAAGGAAATTATTCCTAAATTACTTGATGGGTGGTGTGCTCGTGGTTAATTTAGCAGCAATTATAATTATGTTTTCCAATTCCATTTGTTTTCTTCTCACAAGTATCTTTGTGTATTTCCTAGGATGCTACCACTGCATCTAACCTGGGGAAGCTGCTGTTTGACCTTACTTGAACTGTGATCCAGCTCTGGGCTCCCTTGCATCACAGTGTTTGTAGGTTCTCTATGAGTTAACTCAGTCCTGAAAGGTAAGATGCTAACACAGAGCCAACTTCAGGCAAACACAAACTCTATGCAAAATATATTTGTGCAACCATACCCTGGAGTCTCTCCTGCAACTATAATTCTGTGGTTGAGGCACAAAGCATGGTGTTGACAGAGACAGGCCACAAAGGCCAGGTTGTCAACTTCCTCTGGGCCAGGAGGTGAACTCTGAGGGTCCTGTGATGGCCTTTGGGGAAAGCAGCAGCACCAGCCCTTGGGGAGGTATTCAGAAGGACATGCTGCACCTCACTGCAAAGGCCCATTTCACACAGGAGCGTACAGTACACCACTGGCAAAGTTACAGCCATCAGGTTGACCTATTTTAACTTTTCCATAGCAAATAAAATAATTTTGAAGCTAAATTTTCTTCTGAGTTTAAAGATGGATATGTTTAGAGGGAAAACTAAGCTTTGCAGATACTGAAATATCGCACATTACAGTATGGTGGTAAATGTGATGAGAGGGCCCCCATATATTTCAGGGCATATGACATCCCCTCACATGTACATCAAAACAAGAGAAAAGACTTCAAGTCTTTAAATATATGATGAAATTCTTATTACTTTGAAAATATTCATCATTAATTCTGTTAGCCAGTTATTTCATCAGCAGATGAGGATAGTTTGGTCTCCTCCAATTCCCTTCCAGCATCTCCTTGCATTAGATAAAGTGATCTCTGGATACTGCTCCAATCATGGTGTTAGAGGATGTCATGCCTTGTTTCTCGCGAATGGGAATCCGTGACAAGCCACACTTAAGTGTGGTGTTGGCTGCTGGTTACCAAAATATACTCTTCATCAAGGTGAGGGTGTATGTCCTATTTAGTTTCCTAAGAGTTTAGATCAAGAATAGACATTAATTTTATCAAATGCATTTTGCATATATCTCCAGATGATCATTAAGTTTTTCTCTGAGACCTTGTGATGAGATAAAATTCTGTTGATAAATTTCCTATTACTCTAAAAGCCATGTACTTTTAGAATAAAATTTATTCAGTCATTCTACATTAGTGAATAGAAAATTTATTCAAAACTGTACTTGTATTGCATTTGTACAAAGACAAATATGTATTTAATTTTCTTTCATATTTTGATGGGTATTTCTGCCAAGGTTATGTTGTTTCACAAAATAAATTAGAAAGCACTCCATCTTTTTCTATGGAATAGTTTATAGTACATTCAACAGATCTGTTCTGTAAATATACAAAAGCATTTGCCTTTATATCTAGGCCTGGCAGGTTTTTTAGATGTAATATTTTGACATATTCCATTTCTTCCATGCTGTTTGGTCAGTTTAGGATTTCTAATTCCTGGCTCAATTTTGTTCATTTCCATTTTCCTAGTGAATTCTGTCTTTCGTTGTGATGTTTATAATTTTTCAAGTAAGAGCTATACAGCATGATCTTACCTAGATTTGCTTCTTTACACCTGTGATCCTATAACTGTTTGTATTTCTAATTGTGCGTATTTATATTTTTCTTTTGTTCTTGACTAGATTCACTACTGAGCCCTTCATCTTACCAGTATGCTTTTACTTAAAATGGATTACAGAATATTAAGTAATATATGCTGTTAGAATTTTCCTGTTGTTCACATTCTAGGTAAACAGAAGTTTCTTGTCTTCAAATAATACTCTATTCTGAAGAATTCTAACATTTGTATGCAGACAATGAATTACAGCGATAATTCTACAAATAGAAAGACTGAAGTCAAGAGAGGCCTTTCTGGCACATCACAGGAGAGATCAACTCCCGGGGCCAGCACCCACTTGGCACTTAAAGTGTGGGCCCAGCTCAAAGTTACCAAGGACCCGCTGTTATTAACAGTCAGATAATTTTTAAATGGAGTTTGCCTCCAGAAGGAACATAAGTGAGTTTATTTCTCCTCCTAGGAGACTTCTTGCTATGTGGTGTAAGTGTTCTGAGAAGCCCTGAAGCATAATTTTATGGGCGGGACGGGCTTGTTTAAATAAGAACATTATGCCACAATAACGTGACTCAGAAACTATGTGAGGAACCCCAGGGCGCTGTCTTCCTGATCCAGCTGAGCCAGGTGATTGCTGCAAGTAACTTGTTATCCTGAAGTGAGTGGGCTCAGGAATACTGCCCACATGTGAACCCAGACAATTCTGGGATGAAGCTGTGCCTTGAGACTAACAACTATACAAGAAAAAAATTAATTTTGTACTCTTTGACCAACACCTCCCTATTTACCCTCCCCCACCCAGCCCCCACAACCACCATTCTACTCTGTTTTTATGAGTTCGGCATTTTTTTTAGATTCCACATATAAGTGAGATCTTACAGTGTTTGTCTTTCTCTGTCTGATTTATTTCACTTAACATAATGCCCCCAGGATCCATTTGTGTTGTTGCAAATGGCAAGATTTTTTTTTAACAGCTGAACAATATTCCATTATATATATGAAATATATACATATATATATATATAATGTGATATATTATATATTATATATATAGAAATAACATGTATTTATATATCTCACATCTTCTTTATCCATTCATCTGCGGATACACACAGGTTGTTTCCACATCTTGGCTCTTATGAATAATGTTGCAGTGAGCAAGCCACCCTCCCCCTTTAGAAGTCTACTTGTTCAATGGGTACAAAGTAAATGCTTGTGTGCTACTGTCTTACAGAGGTTTAGTTAAGATTTTTACTTATAGTTTCTATCACTCAGAATAGAGTTCAGAAGGGGTAGGCCAGGAGATAACTCACCAAAACAGATACTCACTGTTTTCAGAAGCACCTCAGCCTCTCATTTCCCGGCAGCTTTTAGTACTTGGAGTCCTTCGCTTTCAATGGCTCCTCCTCCAGGAGCTTCTCCAGGTACTTTATGCAACAGACTTCCACTTCTGTGCCTCCCTTATTATCTTGCTCCTTCTCCTGGAGAACCCCCAGGCTTCTCATCCACCTCAAAATGTGGTATTCACAGTTTACAGCAGGGATTGACCAACTATGGCCCTCAGGCCAAATCCTGTGCTCCACCCTGTTTCTGTACAAGCCTACAAGTTAAGAATGTTTTTTCCCCACATTTTTGAATGATTGAAAAAGTTAAAAGGATAATATTTCATGACCTACAAAAATTATATGAAATTCAAATTTCACGTCTACAAATAAAGTTTTATTGGAACACAGCCACATTCCTTTGTTTATGTACGGTCCATGGCTCTTTTCCTGCTACAATTGCAGAGTTGAATGGTTGTAACAGAGACCATATGGCTGCAGAGTCTAAAATATTTATATATAGTTCTTTTATAGTAAAAGTTCACTGACCCCTGTTTTAGGGCATGTATCCTGGAGCCAGTCTGCCCAGGGTTTGAATTTAGTTCTGCCACCAACTAATTATGTGGGCGATATTGTAACATGTTCTGAGCCACAGTTTCCACATGTGTAAGGTGGGGATGACAATAGTTCTATTTACCTCATTAAGTTGCGTGGGGATCAAACAAGTTGATTCAGAACAGTGCCAGGCACAGGCCCAAATTACAGGCCGTAAATGTTAGTTATTACTGCTACACTATAGCTGGTGACCGTAGAAAATCTGTCTGGTATTAAATAAAAATTCTGGATCAAGTGTTGGTTTTTTAGCCAACCTCAAAGTAATAGGAAGAAAAATCTGCTGAATGTGACAGTCATTTATTACTATACAGTAATAGTGGCATTGTTACGAAGAGGCTACAAAATGAAATTTCACTCCTCTCCCAAATAAAGGTCAAATTTAGGCATTTAACTTCTTGCTTTTCTACATAGTCCAGATATCTCATCAACCAATTCATTTTCTTTTTTTAATTTTTATTTTTCATCAATTCATTTTTTTTGTTTCGAAGGTTGAATAACATTTTCCATTTTTTATGTTCTTCTATGATAATTTTTCATGTAAATATGTAATTTTATAGTTATTATATCATGAAATATACAGTTTAATTCTTTTTACTGATGCTTACATCATCATTTTTCCACATTGCTTTTTAGTTTTCATAATCTCTTGTTTCAAACGGAGCTTTATAATCTTTCAACATATATATGAATTTTTCAGGACATATATATATGTGTGTGTATTTTTTTTAAAAAAACAAGTAGTTTTCATTCCTTCTCACCTGACTAGCAATTCAATTTTCATCTGACTAATGACTTTAAATTGCTCATGTCATCAACTTTTCCCAAAGGTGGTGTCAGAGCACATTTAGATATTTGCAGCAAAGAACATTCTAAAAACAAAACTAAAAGCTTTTTGCTGTGTTTGTAAAAGGGTAAAAGGACTTACTAAGCACGAATCTCACATGGCGATGAGGATACAAATAGCTATAGGGCACTGAACATCATCTCCCTCTTCATCAGAGGAGCCAGGACTCTGAGGCCCTATGGCAGAGCTAAGGACAGACCGGGATATGCTTACCACCCAAGTCATTCAGGAGACAGAGAATAGACAGTGATGCGAATTCATGACATATATAAAAAAGGTGTTTCCAGAGCTGTAGAGATTAGCAACTTTGACCATTTAGCTCAGGGTTCCCAAACTACAAAGCATCATCCTACTCCTCACATACATAGAACCAGCCTGTCCCGAAGCATTCTCCTTTAGAAGACTGCAAAATGGTGCTTAGAGTCAATTACATGCCCCCCGCACACACTTTTTTTTATAAGTATAACAGCTACACTCTCTAATGTGGGATCAAAGAATGAGCCTCCTCTATCTAGAAAAAAAAAAAAATAGGCGCTCTTTAACAGAACCCACAGCTTCTCTTATAGAAGCCATCAAGTCATCCAGACTTGGCAAAGCGGGCCTGGCAATCAATGGAGGAAGTAAAGTGCTTGGCAGATGTGTTCACAACCATCTATTCTCTTAGTCATTGAATAATTATTCATGTCAAATTAGCTTCCAGATTCATTTATCCTCATTTCTTTCTCCAAGGCACCTTCAAACAGAGCACACGAAGTACTGTTCTATGCATGAGTGTGTTTATATTTGTGTTGGTTTTAGAGTCTGAACATCTTTGGTTGTAAATATGCTTAATGTTTCTTCTGAAAAGAAATCAGAGGAAAAGGAAAAGGATATTTCTGGGAACTGAGCTGTTGTTCTACCTACCCATCTGGTTGACTCTCTAATTTTAAGCCTCATTTTAATAAAAGACTTTGAATAGCTCTGCTTTTATGATTTAAATGGACTTTCCAATTGGGATTTAACCATCTGATATAACAAAGTGGGTGGACTTCAAGTCTTCAGAGGAAAAAGAATAAACATACTGAAAGCTGTAATTTAAATTTTCCATTTTCCTCTCTAGCCCTCGTAAAGGAATTATTGTCACACTTGAAATAGCCAGTGCCTAAATACAAACCTCAAGTTGTGCAAAAAGCCTACAATGCAAGGGTGGGGTGAAATAGCTGAAATCATTTTGGTAGAAATCTAGTTCCATTGGATTAACACTCTGCTGTGTATTAATTTTAAAATATACCCACGTAGAGAACATTGGACATCCAAACTTGATTGAACACAGAGGACTGAAATAACTTGTGAAACCCCTATCTCACAATGCAAAATGCTTCAGTAACTGACTAGCGGTGCACATGGAGGAGTTGCTGAGGGGGGTATGAAAAAGTGAGTCCTAAAGAAATATCAAATGAAAACTTTAGAACAGAACAACTTACATATAATAGGTGAAAATGAATTAGATGTCATAGATGATTAAGAAAATGGCAACTCCATTTACCAGTAGTTCAAGCCCCAAATCTTAGGGTCATCCTTGATCCATCTGGTGTCTTGACCTAGGGACAAGGTCCAAGGTTTATGGGGGCTGAAACATATATAGTGAGGTTCTTTTTTTAAGCATTATTTTGAGGGCGAACTTCTCCCAAACATATGCTGATGAAAGTACTCTGAGGGGTCCAAAAGCCACAGTAAATTCCCCTCTCCAACTACCAACGTGGACCTAACTACCTTCATTTCTCACCTGAACTACTGAAACAGTCTTTCTTTTTTCTGGTCTTTCTGCATCTTCCCACGGCAGGCAAATTAGATCATGTCTTTGGTTGGCTCAAAACCCTCCAAACCTCTCTACTTGCAATAATAAAGTACTTACTATGCCTTTCACTGTCCTGCTTTATCTGGCCTTCCCATGCCTCTGGGACCAAGTTTCCTCCCATACTCTGGTTCTTACTCACCTTTCACCACCTGGTTGGTTGGTATTCCTTGATTTTTGGAACCTGCCAAACATGCCTCTGGGCCTGTGCGTTTGTTTGCTCTTCCTGAGTTCAGAATACCTTTTCTGGAATCCTCACGTCCTTTGGGTCTGTACTTCACTGTCATCTTACCCGATATGCCTTCCCAGACCAGTCACTATAGAACAGCAGTACCCCTCCCAACTCCTCCCCTTGTTTTGGATTTTTGTCTACTGACGCAGACTCTTTGAGCATTCACACTTTTGCTTTTTGCCTTACCTCTTCTAGACTGGAAGCTAAATGACAATAGGGATTTGACGTTATTCACTGCTGTGCCCCTGTACTTCAAACTGTGCTTGACATCTAATAGACACTTCATAATTATTTGTGGAGAAAAGAAATTACTTAACCTGGGAATTAGATTAATTACGATGGCAGAGAAAGAGGAATTATTTTTGGAAAGATGGTGGAATTCCTTCCGGATGTCAAGTGTAAAGTGGTGGATTTCTCAACTTTATGACACTTCATGAATAAATATCTTCCTTTCTTTTCATGTTCCAAATAGGCAATAAAGCCACCGAAGACTGCAGGGACAACATTTATCTCAAAGACCATTTTTTCTGACGGTGAACATAAACCAGCTGGTCATTTACTAACATTTTTACTTCTTTGTGTGGAGCAGCACCCACCCATTCTTCCTTCTTCGTCCTTGAGGTCTCTCCAGGGAGAAGTGAGCGCCAGTAGGGCAGTTTCAGAGGGCGTCAACAGGAGCCTACCACAGTTCAAAAGCAGCCCCTGCGTTTAGCTCATTGTCGAAACAATACAGTCAGTAAATGAGAGGACTTGGATGAGCCAGGTCCCGTTCTCCGCAGGGATGGGCGGCTTGTTTTGGGGATAGAGGATTTCCAAGATAGGGCTCTTGAGATAATTTTCCCACCGAGGAAATCGGTTTGGAAACGATCTGATACTTCTGGGGGAGACTGTCTCCCTTGTACCTATCTGTTCTCTATTTACCAGAAGACACATGTTCCTACTCTGAAGGCTACAAACGGTGGCCACAGGAGATCACGTCTGCCCTGGAGTCCGGCTTCCGGCTCTCGTGGTGTCAGTTAAAGCTCGAGGGGGTGGACGCCGTAGTGAAATGCTCATTCATTCAACAACTATGTCCTGAGCGCCGCTGAGTGTCAGGCAGAGGGGGGTGTCCCTGGAGCGAGAAGCAGCTCTTACTAATTCATTCTCGTGCCCCCCCGGACTCTGGAGCGCACAGCAGGAGGCGATCACGCACCCCTCGCTTAACCCCCTGCCTGGTCCCCCAACCCCCGGTTCCCCCGCGCCTGGGAACGCGCCCCTCGGCACCAGCCTCGAGGGCTGAGTCCGGGTGGGGAAGGCGGGGAACACAGCGGAACACCAAAGGAAAGCCCTGACTCCGGCTGCCCTGGGAAGCCGCTCGGGGCCGCGCGCCAGGCGGGGCGCAGCGGGCGGGACCGGGACCCGGGCCGGGGCCGGGGCCGCGGCGGGAGAGGCCGGCCCGGCGCGGAGGCGGGCGGAGGGCGCGGCCGGCGAGCGGGCGGGGCGGGGGCGGTGCCGGGCGGGGCGCGCTGCGCCGCGCGGCCGCGGGGCCAGCAGGTGACCGCGGGCCGGGCCGGGCTGGGCCGGAGCGGGAGCGGGAGCCGGAGCCGGAGCCGGAGCCGGAGCGGGAGCGGGAGCGGGTCCCGCGCGGCGGCGCATCGTGCAGCGGAGCCGCCCGCGCGCTCGCCCAACTTTGCCGGAACATGGCGGAGGCGCCCGGGGCGCGCAGGAGCGCGGTGCGGCGGCGGCCCGCGCCCCGGGAGCTGTAGCCGCCGCCGCTGCCGCCGCCGCCGCCGCCGCGGGGCGAGGTCGCCGCCATGGCCCGCTGGATCCCGACCAAGCGGCAGAAGTACGGGGTCGGTGAGTGCTCGCCAGGGCGCGCAGCCGCCCTGCCCGGCGCGGAGTTGCGCGGCGGGCGCGGGGCACTCGGTGCGCGCGTCGCCCGCGCGGGGTCCGGCTCCCGCTGCCCGGCGGGGTGCAGCCGGGGCTCCACTCCCTCGGCAGCAATCCGGGGGGCGGGATGGATGGGGGGGGTGAGGGTCTGAGTCCTCCCCCGGATCTCCGCGGGGGAGGTCACTTTGGGCTTTGGGAAGCTGAGCGCCTAAAAGTGCAGTTGGGCTCCGGAGCGGGTCCTCCTGCCCCGGTACCCAAGACTCGAGGGCCTGTCAGAGTGGAAACGTCAAAGGCAAGGGGGCTCGCGGGTTGCTCGTTTGGGGCCGCAGCCCCGGGGCTCGCGCCCCTCCTCCTCGTCGTGCGGTTTCATTCAGGAGTTTGTAACTGGCAGAGGTCGGCGGAGCTTGCCGCTCGCTTGTCCCAGCGCCTTCTGCCTCCTCTTCTCAGGTTCTCTCTGAAGCCCCAAAGTGAGGAGTTGCGGGGTGAAAGCCGCCCTCCCCACTTCCTCCCAGGGGCTGGAATGCTAATAACAGCTGTGAAGTGAATGGGAAACTCAAATTGTGTGGATGGATGCGTTGGAAGAGACCGGCACTGTGTGGCATGGAGACGGGGGGTGGGTGGGTGGTGGCCCCTGGGGCTCTTCCCCTAACGAAGTGTATGGGAGCGGGTTTAAGACTGCCTTCTGAACCCGAGTTTCCTTGTGGACTCAGACGAGGACACTCTTATTAAGGAAACCGTGACAGGTCGCGTCCTGGGCACCTGGCATACATAGCGGCGGTGCTGGAGGGTCCCCGTGGCGTGCGGAGGGATTGCTGCGGTGGCGGTTTGGAGCCAGAACAAGCGGGGTTTAGACCCAGTTGAAAACCATGGTCCTCCTACTTTTCATCACGAGAGAGGTTGCTCAGGTCTTGCTGGAAAGCTCTGCCACAGGCGGGGCGATTACAGTGACAATGAGCCTCTGAGCGATTCCCCAGTATAAACACAGATGTGCGCGTTGAGAATTTTATCATTTCCTCTTAGGCTCATTCATTTGACTTATTAGTAATCTAATCTTTTACTTCACTCCCTTCCCCGCCCCCATTTTTCCTCACCTCATTGGTTACTAGGGACAGGTCCCTGAACCTAGCCTCTGCTTTCTGATGGCGAAGTCACTTTCGGAGATAACTCCTAACATCTTTAGGTGCTTTTCAGCTCCGTAGCAATGAGTCAGAAAAACGAACAACAAACTCTCATATTTACTATATTATTCTTAGATTGTCATCCTTTTTGTATATATGTATGTGTGTTTCAGTATGATAATATATGTCTATATTGTTTCTTGTTTTCCCCCTATTCCAAAATCTTTTTTTTTTTTCGTCTTAAATTTCTCTTAGAATCCTTACACTTGCCTATGGCTGCAGCACAGAAATGGGTGTTATTTCTTCTGCCTCAAACTACCGGGTCATGGTTTGGTCGTGAGGGTTCAGACAGGGACTCCAACTCAGGTGACAATTAGTAAGCAGCCAGTAATTATGGAAGTGAAATGGTCTAAAATCAGTGAAATCTGTTTTTTTTTTGTATTGTCCAGTATTAACTACTAAATTAAAGCATATTGAGCAGTGCCTAATTGTTAATTACTACTAGGTTATCAATTCAAATTTTGCTAAGGATAAAAACTGTTTCCAGAACTGTTAGGACTTTGATATAGTTAATGTAAACATATCCCCAATATGTGGTTTTTACTGCCATTGTCATAGGAACAAGTATGATATGTTCTCCACCCCTCCCCCCATCCCCATCCATTTTGGGGTCAGGTTACCTTATTATTTGTCTTCAGTCAAGAAAAGTATTTGAATTGCCTTTTTAGGGCAGAAGTAATAGCAGAATGGCCCAGGATATAATTTGGAACACTCATTTCACTGGACACAGTAGATTCTGATTAATCTGTGTTTGACAGAAGGGCCCACTGTTAGGACAGATTATCTAAGGATAAATCTCCATTGTTTATTCCTAAAACACGTTGTTGTTTATATCACCTCTCTGCTTAGAAACTTTCCTTGGCCTTCAGGTTAAAGTCTAAACTGAGCCCAGCTTTCAAAATTCCCATAATCTGGTTCAACATATCTCACCAACCTTATCACAGCTTCTTTGATTAACCCTCCAGTGCAGACACTGCCCTTCTCACTCTTGTGCAATATGCCATGGAGAGTCCCTCCTTTGGGACTTTGCTCCCTTGTGCTTGCCCCCTGTCCAAAGTGCCCTCCCACCTCTGCATCCCACAGTTCAGACTTTCCCTCAGGGCCCAAATCCATTCCCATGCCACCTTCGGATTTGGAAATTACCAGGCCTCAAACCTTCATACCTCCTCCTCACTATTCCTACATTGTGCCACACCTTATTTCATTACTTTTCCTTTTATCTTTGGGTTCAATGAGCCGGACGGTTATAGTTTTGTGTCCCTGTCATTTAAGAGGTATTCTACCAGGTATAGAGCCTTCATTCAGTAACTGCTTGTCCTTGGTGGATTGACAGCTTAAAGCACTAGCCTAATTTCTGTGATTTATAGTAGTTTCTTCCCCATTAGGTTTTAACATCTCATTCACTCCCATATGAGTTTTACTTTGTTCTGTCAGTTGGACAAAGTGAGAGCCTTCTGTTTATCTTTATCTTTGCAAATAACATGAGATGTGCTGTTTAGAAACAAGGAAATGTGGAATAGGTGGGTTCATTTAAATAGAATTGGGAAATTGGCTTGTTGGACTTTTTGGCGGAGATTGTTGGCACTTCTGAGTGTCTGCTAGATAGATTGTGTTTCTGGGTGACGGAAACCATGTGATGGCCATTTTGAAGCATTTTAATGACTCAGCTACTCTGTATTAAGGGTAGTGCTTTGATCTCACTCAACTGTGGGCAGTGAAGCTAGCAATCTCTCCTGTCTTATGTTATCTTGGTGCTGTTATTGGCTCTCCTTGACATAACCTAGATTTTTCTACAGAGACTGAAATGCAATCTGTTTGGGCTTTCCTAGTTCTTAAACATAGCATTGTTGGCTCAATCTCTAGCATTAGGTGGGCCTGAATGACCTCTGTGTGTTATCTGGGTTATCAACTGAGAAGACCAGTTCCCTTGCTTCTTTAAACTTCTGGTACCCAGGTGTGAAGTGCTTAGTGCTTAGGTAAAACTCTTTTCTTCTTTCCTTTGTCTTTCTTGTTTTCTTGTCCTTTTTTTCTTTCTTTTCTTTCCTTTTTTCTTTTCTTTTTTTCTTTCATTTTGTTTGAAGATAAGAGGGTAGAAACACTTTTATTTAGATTTTAAGCTAACATTAGTGATAAATATTCAGATTAGTCTTCTGATTATTGAACATTTACTCTGTCTGTTCCCAAACAAGCTATTTCTACCAAGAACAGATCCAGATGAAGTCAATGATGGATTCTTTGCAAAATAATTTATTATTATTTGTTGGGATTTGTGATATGTGTTTTTATAATGTGATAAAATATAGTTTGGGGGGAATATTTGCTTTCTCTGTTAGCTTTTCAGCTGTTTAGCTGTGCTAGGTTCAGTGAGTCTAAAAGCATTTAACTTTGTAGATTCTCAAATGCTCGTGTAAAAACTGAAAGCAGACTTGTCGTTCCTTGTGAATGCACTCAGGTGTGTTGTGGGTTTCCACCCATTTCCTCCTTTCCAGGGCAGCAAGTACCATGTACTCTAGCTGGAGGTGGAGCTGGGAGGAGTTTCAGAGAGTTACTAGTCCAGTTTCCTTTTAAAGAGAGGAACTTGGTGCCTAAAGAGATAAGTCAAATGTGAAGGACTGAAAATGAATCAAGTTGTATTGAAATAAGTTGTCAAGATATTTTCAAAACTTGTGATTATTATAATATGTGTGCTTCTTTATTAATGTATTAAATAACAAGATCTAGTGGCAGGTCTGATAACTACCAAACTTTTGAATTAGTGATGAGCGCATATGATTTTTCATGATATCTGCAGTAACCATAATATACAAATACCTGTGCTTTTTATTGGCTGCAATATCACATACTGCTGGTACAACTGTGGCTTATTGCCTATAGTCATAATTTTTTCCCCTTCTCAAGTTCAGGATCCTCTGAATTTGAACACAGGTTAAGAATCCTTGGCTGAAGATCACACAGCTAATTAGTTACAGAACCAAAATAAGCAGCAACAGTAACACTTGATGATCATATGTCAACATGACACACTGTGCTAGATATTATACAATTGTAATAAATTGAAGAAATCCTTGCCCTAACACATTCATGTTCTAACCACATTGAGGCTAAGACTAAAAGGTATAGCAATTAATGTTTGTCAAGAATTTACCTCGTGACAAGCGCTGTTCCGAACTCTTTATTTCATTATGTTCCAGGGACATGTGGGAGTCCCAGAGACACTTTCAGGGGGGTCTATGAGATTAAGATTTTTTGGCAATAATACTAAGAGATTATTGGCCTGTTTTTACTCTGTTCTTTCATGAGTATCTAGTGTAGTTTCCCAGAGTCTACATGAAGTGTGATTTTGCAACAGATTGAATGATATGAGAATCCAACTGCCTTTGTGAAGCCAGGTATTAAAGAGATTTAGGAATAGGCAAAACAATGCCACTCCTCTATGTGTTTTGTTTGGAAAAGTAGCGATTGGACATTTATATACCTTATGAAGTGATCACCCCATTAAGTCTAGTACCCATCTGACACACCTTGCGTAGTTATTAGAAAATAGTTTTAACCTAAAAAATATATATATATTTGCTAACATGTATTGGGCTTATCATAGTTAATTTAATTAATAAGTCAGTATTTTTTAAAGGTCTTGTGTTGAACTTTTAATGTGATATTCATAAATGTAATCTATATAGACAAAAGCTCTTTGAGGTTCTCAATGATTTTAAGAGCGTGAAAGAGTTCTGAGACCAAAAATTTTCAGCATTGCTGCTTTACGTTATTTCATTGAATCATTGAGATAATACTGTGATTTTCACATATTGTCCCATTTTCCAGATAAGAAAACTGAGGTTCATAGAAGATAGATTTCTCCTCAATGACCATATCAAATCTCACTCCTAAGCAAAAAAATTCTTCACTATATCATATGTTTCCCAAACTTCCGTTGTTCATCCATCACCTCGATCTCTGCCATCTCCAGGTCCCCTTCTGTGGCAGCTTCATGCCTGTTATATCCATTTGCTTTCTGTATTATTTTTCTATTTAATATTTTCTTTATGTTACCTGCTTTTTTATTTTAACTTAAAACAATTATCGAAAAAGAAAACCTTATAGTCCTACCATTGAAGGAGGACTAGCATCACTTGCCATTGGAAAAAGCAACTGTAAAAATGAAAGTAATGAAAACACAAAGGCAGGATATTGGATTCTGGCCTGATGCTGTTGCCCCTGTCAAGGTTTGGAGGCTTGCACCCGACCGAAATTTTCTCTTCAATGTACTGTAGATTTTTGTTATTTGTGGTAGTCGATGTTCTATAATGTCACCACGAACACTGAATTAACAAATACTGAATTATTGCTTTTAGGAGAAATATAAGGTCAGGTTCCTGTGAGTCTCTGGTTATATTTTTCATCAACTGATCAGTCCATAACCTTAATTTTATGAGTGTTTTTGGTGAAGGTTAAAGATCTTATTTAATGTACATTATTGGTTGAGTCACTAACATTGAACTCATAGCCAATAGCACTTTAGCTCATGCCCAAACAAAGCTTGGCTAATGAGTATTTTTTCTGTAAGGCACATCACAGCCTTTTGGCGCTTAGGAAAGTTAGACATCATTTTAGCGCTATGCTTAGGGACCATTTTAAACAACAAAATCATCAAGGAAAAGCACAAAAATGAGGAAAAGGTGACACTAAGTTGATCGTGCAAAGGACACTTGTTTACGCTATGAGAACTGAAAGCAGAGTGTTGCCTGGTTTGACCTCAAGTGGAACTTGCATGTCGGTTTTGCCCCTCTGCATGCATCTGCAGGTGACCATGAAAACACCAAGAGTGTTGATATTGGGGTTGCAAATGAACTTTAGCAAGTAGGACAATTCACAAATACAAAATCTGTGAATAATGAGATCAACTGTAGTTGGAAAGAGAGTTGAAAATTGAATTCCTTTCTTTTATTGTTCAAGTCTCCATTTGAATAATTCCTCCCTAAAGAGATCCTTCTGAAAACCCTCCCTCCTGGTACCACTATCCTTGCCCTGCCTGCCCACACCTCTCCCTGTCTACCCTTTGCCTTTGTTTTCTTCACATGATCTATAATTGTGCTTTTTATTTATTCATTGGTATTTCCTATCTGTCTTCCATACTAGAATGTATAGTTCTGAGGACAGGAACTTTATCTTTTTTATGAGGGTACCTCAGCCCTGGGGATACTACCTGGCACATGGTCAAGACTCAGTAAATAAATGAATGCGGAACCCACCATCTGCCTAAATTTGTCTCGCGTAAGAGAAATTTTACCCACGTTATAGAATATACTGTCCTATGTGTGCTTCCAATGAGATACAATCAAAAGCAGTAGGAAAAGGGAATAGTTAAATAATAGATAAAATAGATTTAACAAATTGTTTACACAAAGGATTATGTAAACATCAAAATTCTTAATATTATGTTATTATATAGGATGGAAGTAATAGGAATTTGCTTTTTTTTTTTTTTTTGGTCTTTTTCCTTATTTGTGGAGGCTTTGTGGAGGAGCATACATTGTAGGATTGGGTCAACGGAAAGAAAAAGCTTGACCCCAGTGTCAAATAGGGTTTAAGAGGTTCTGAGTTATTAAATTAGTGTCGTGTTGAACACAGGAGTTGAAAAGGAAAGAAGATGCAATCTAACGGATGAAACAAGGTATTTCAATTTATTTGCTACTTCCCATTACCAAAAAAGGAGTGGAGATGCCTTATAGTAAGCACATATATACTGTATGTACACTGGGTAATTACAGAAATAAGATAAGGGATATAAGGGATATGGAGAAGGAAAAGTAATTTAGAGGACCAGCGAGGGGCTTTGAAGCAACGGTAGTAGCTAATCAAATTTTAGTTTGTCTAGAGTTATAGAAGGCTTTTTGTGGTGCTCGTATCTGTCATTATGTTAGCCGAAACTTCAATTAATATGTGATTTCTCCTTATCTAAATTTTAAGAGACAAACCAGTAGGGCTTGGGAGTAAGGAAACCAAATCTCATTGCAATGACTTTCCATAAAGCAAAACGTTTCCAATTTTGTTTATTTCCAACAGTTACTTGATATAATAAAATTATAATTATAACTATACACTAATTTAGCACTGTCAAAAGAATTACAAAAAGAATATTGGTAAAATTCTATTATAATTCATTTCAGTTCTTAGGAATGAGTTGTAATAGAATTTGACCCATATCTGTGACTTGGACCTTGACTAAAGGTCACATATTTTGTTCTTTACTAAATACTTCAATGGCGGGAAAAATAGTTCTCCTCCCTGATCAATTAGATGAAATCACCCATGATATGTCTACTCTCTGTGACGTTAAAGGATATGTTAAATTCTTTGGGAATCCTTTGTAAGTAGCCTCTAGCACACCTCAAGGTTTTTATTTTTAAGCTGAAAAAGGCTAATAAATCATTTTTAGGCAGATATTTGGACAAGCTAAGGAAAGCAGAGGATGGTCATGTTAATTTTATTTTCCCAAGCAATGTTCAGGCCACATCCCTTCAGAGCCTGGGCTGGCAGTCAGGACTCCCACAAAGGATTGTCTGAATTGCTGGCAGCCAGTTCCAGAGCAAAGGACAAACATGGTCTTTGTCTTTTACAAAGCTGTGTCATCGCAAAGCTGCTGTTGTTCAAATGGCTTTATATTCATGGATCCACCTTTCCTGATTGTGCCATTTTCTCTTACATTTTCATACTTCAATTAAACTGTGGGACTGTCCATGTCAGATGAAGTAGTTGGGACCCTCAAGATGTCTCTCTAAGAAGTCTGGGTGTCCATTCCTTGTCTTTTCATGCAATACGAGGGAAAAAATTGCAGCAGAAATTAATTCTTTTTTGAAAATAGCTCTTTGCTGACTCAACTAAGATGAGTAAGAATGCATCCTGCTGACTAGTTTGTTACCTGCATACCTGTGACAGGATGTACTGTTCTTGAGCTTTCTGTGAGTCTAGAACCCTACTGCTCACCCTCCCATCTTCCCTGCCAAAGGCCATTTACAAGAATAAGTCATAACACTCAGTTGTAGAAATCCAATAGCTTTTGTGTATAAAATCATAAAATGTTAAGAGCTAGATTCTGTAATCATCACCTCTTGGCTCACATCCTCATTTTATTGGAAAAATGTGCCCTGGAGATAGAAAGTGACTTAAGCAAAATCACACAGCCAGTAGCCAATTTCTGTTTCAACTTGTCTTCTACCTGCTTCATTTCTCTTTATAAGTCTGGGGAGAGTAAGTTCCTTTATCACGACTGCATAAGAGTCTGAAGACTCTTCATCCACCGTCCTAATGGGAAAATGCCTGTGTCTTCCCTGAATGTTTTTCTAGGTGGAAATTTTGTTATTAATAAGACCCAGCTATTAAATCTTCTTCCTCCCTCCTTTTTTTATTAATGTATAATTGACATACAACATTACATTAGTATCGGGTGTACAATGTAATGATTCCATATATGTATAAACCAAAATGGTTGCCATGGTGAATCTAGTTAATGTCGATTACCACATTCAGTTAACTGATTTTTTTTCCTTGTGATGAGAACTTTCAAAATCTACTCTCTTAGCAACTTTCAAACAAACAATATGCATTGTTAACTATAATCACCGTGCTGTACAATATAGGACTTATTTTATAACAGGAAGTTTGTGCCTTTTGACCACCTTCACCCGTTTTGCCCACCCACGCCCTACCCTGCCCCCGCCCCCGCCTCTGGCAACCACTGATGTGTTCTCTGTATCTGTGAGTTTGAATAAAAACCCAGAAGTCGAATTACCAACACTTGTGAGTTTTTTTTTTATATATATATATTCTATATGTAAGTGAAATTATATGGTACTTGTCTTTATCTGGCTTTTTTTGCTTAGCACGTTGCCCTCAAAGCCCATCCAGATTGTTGCAGATGGTAAGATTTCATTACTTTTTAACGGCTGAGTAATATTTTATTATATATATATATATATATATATATATATATATATATATATATATATATATGTCACATTTTCTTTATCCATTTATCCATCAATGGACACTTAGGTTGTCTCCATATTTTCATTATTGAAAAAAATGCTTCAGTGAACATGAGGGAAGAGATATTTTTTCAAGTTAGTATTTTTGTTTGCTTTGGTTAAACACCCAGAAGTGGAATTGCTGGATCATATGGTAGTTTTATTTAAAATTTTTTAGGAACCCCCATACTGTTTTCCATAGTGGCTGCACCAATTTCCATTCCTGTAAGCAGTGTGCAAGGGTTCCGTTTCCTCCACTTGCTGTCTCTTGTCTTTCGATAATTGCCAACCTCACAGATGTGAGCTGACATGTCATTGTGGTTTTCATTTGCATTTCCCTGTCTAGTGATGTTGAGCAACTTTTCAAGTACCTGTTGGCCATCTGTATGTCTTTGGAAAAATGTCTTCAGATCCTCCGCTCATTTTTGAATATGACTTTCGCATTGAATTCTTTGTATATTTTGGATATTAACCCTTTATTATAATAAATATGATTTACAGATATTTTCTCCCATTTGATAGGTTGTCTTTTCTTTGTGTAGATGGTTTCCTTTGCTCTTCATCTTCCCCTTTTTAAGAGTTCTGGAAAGGAAGTGTGTTTTGGAGGTTTGAGCCTGCAAAGTGGAAGTCATGCTGTGGGTTCCACCGTTGTCACATGATTTCAGACCTGCTTTAGGGCCCAGTGGTCTCTGATCCTCAGCACCGTGATACTAAGATATTTAAAGCTGAAAAATTAATAAATGGTGTAATATTCTTATGATCACAGTCACGTGTGAGAACAAATATGGTTTACAGAGTGGTGAGGGGTGAAGGAAGAGTCATGTGTTGATCATAAGGGATTATAATGCGGACCTGGAATTGAGAGAATGTTAGTATATTTTTAGATCTGTATTTTGAACAAAGCAATGATGCCAATGATGCCAGATTTGACCTAGGAGAAGTTTGAGTAAGACTTCTTGCTCCTGTGGTGGCTTCAACTCCTGCTTCATCCTCCCTGATGGGAACAGACAACTTGATCCCAGTGAAGAGATGCAGCCTCATCTCCTGCTGAAGAAGCCACTGTCATTCTCCTTCTGGAGCATGGGAACAGGGACAGTGTCTATCTACCTGGTTTCTGGGATGCACCTGCTGGACTGTGAGCTTCCTTCAGAACAGGAGCAAATAGCAGGTGACCTTGCTCTTCTGTGTTAGCAGAGAAGGCCTGCCTCTCAAATCATGACAGCATGATTTATTTTAGTGTCTCTCTCAAGATTTTGAGGCAGCTTCCATGAACTTACATGGCTTTATATATTTTGGCCATCATTGGGTACTAGAACCATAGTTATACATTACTATTTTTGAAAAATGGATTCTAAGGCTCAAAAATATTAGGAACTTTAGTGTAGCACAAATTCTCATGTGCTATGTGTGCAGTTCACTGTGGTTTGAAAAATGCTATTAAAATTGGTACAACCTGAATCAAATATTGATTACAATGTAAAATGTACATACCTTTTAACTTAGCAATTCCATTTCTGTGAGTTTGTCCCACAGATATACTAACATATGTGGGGAAGGACAGGCGTATTTATTACAGCATTATTTATAACAAAGATATGAAAGCAACTTAAATGTCAATCAGTTAGAAATGGATTTAATAATTTGTGGTATTTGCATATAATGGAGTACTACATAGCCATTAAAAAGAATCAGGTTCAGGGTAGACAAAGTGTATGACAAAGATAACACCGATATGTTAAAGGATGGATTTAATTGGTTGACTATATTGAAAAAAAGGATGGATTTAGTTGGTTATCTATATTTAGTTGGTTATCTATATTGGACCTCTACTTAATGCCACATAAAAAAATCAATTCCAAATGTATGGAAGGTAAAACAGTGAAAGTTTTTTAAAGAAAGCACAAGAGAATAAATATCTTCTTGACCATGCAGTAGACAGAATATGTACTTTCAAATATGGCATCACCACTTCGTTCATTTCTTAGAGGGGCCCAGAAAACATTAACTTTAAAAGAAAAATATTATACAGTCATAAAAATTAAAAACTTCTGTTCACCTTAAGACACCCTTAAGGAGTAGAAGAAGACATTCCCAGTACATCATATTGCAAATATGAAAAGAATTACAAATCAATAAGAGAAAACAATAACCCAATAGAAAAATGGGCGAAACATTTGAATGGACACTACACAAAAATGATATCCAAGTGTGCAAAAAACATATGGAAGGGTGCTGGTCTCCATTTGTCATTAGGGACATGCAAACACAATGTTAGACAGCTAGACAGCTATAACCCCACCAGAAGGGCTAAATTAAAAAAAAAAAAAAAAGGAAATACTAAATATTTGCAAGGATATGTGGCAATGTAACGTGTCAAGCACTGGTCAGGGTATAAATTGGTACAACCAGTTTGGAAAACTGTTTAGCAGTATCTAGTAAAGTTAGACATACATGTACCCTGTGACCCAGTGGTTTTACTTCTAGAGAAAAAAATGCATGTTCACAAAAAGATTTGTGCAAAAAGTTAATAGTACAGAATTCAGAATAGCCCCCAATTAGAAACCACACATATGCCTCCCTGCCCATCAAGAGCTGAGTGGATGTGTTCATTGTGGTATCCTCACATGGAGAAGTGCTATAGGACCATGAGAACGGATGATTTACATGCACATGCAAAAATACGAATAAATCTCACAACATGACTACATGGGAGAAGACAAAGACAAAAGAGTACATGTTGCACTATTCAGTTTATATCAGCACCAACACAGGCAAAGCCAGTCTGTTTTTAGAAGCGTTACAGCAGTTCCCCTGGATGTCTGCAGAGTAAGGGCTGGGAGATGTGCTGGGACGTTTAGGTTATTAGTAATGTCTGTTATGTTTCTTCATCTGAGTGCTGGTTAGGTGGGTGCATTCAGTTTATGAAAATTTAGTGAAATGTACGTGTTTGGTATGTATATTTTATGTATATTAAACTTAAATAAAATTTTTAGAAGGAATGAGGCAGCTCTATATACATTAATCCAGGTTCTTTCTAAGATATATCTGAGTAAAAGAGGAAGATGCAAAAAGTGTATTAATTTTGTTCGGTAAACAGATATTTATGCAGTACTCACTATGTGTCAGGCACTGTTCTTGGCACAGATTAAAGGACACAAAGAAGAGTGTGTGTTTGTGTGTAAATGTTAGATCGTTTTTGAAAGCGACACAAGAAATTGTCTATTAATTGTTTCTTAGAAGAGAATGGTTGGCTGGGTTTCAGAAGTAGAGAGTTTTTATTAAATATTTTTGTACCTTTAAAAATTTTTTACAGTGTGAATGGATTATCAATTTAAACAAACAAATTAAACTTAAGCATACTATTAGCATGTTAATGTAATTTGAGACTTAAAGGCAGCAGCTGTTGTCACCACTGCTTTAGAGAACCAGCAACTGAAACAGAATATTTTGGTGGTTTGACCCAAATCACACAGGATGTCTTGGCAAGTAGGTCTTCTACCCTCTCTCTCAAAGTATGCTGACTCTTGAGTGTTCTAGCAAAAATCTATATGTTCCTGTATTCTTGATGACCATCTGTAATTTCATAGACTTTGCTTTCTACCATTCAGTTATTTTCTTGTGATACACTCTCTTTGTTTATATTCAAAAACCAAATCCAAGCTTTTGCTTCAGTTAAGTGCAAACTGGAATTTTCATGTTTATACTAGTCTCATCTCTTTAAAATACTAAACATATTAAAACTCGTAGAATCACATCTCATTAATTTTAATTTTTTGGTTTTTTTTTGTATCTACATGGCTGCTTTATGATAGATAGACCATTAGTCTCAAGCTTCTATCTGTTCAAAGTATTATGTAATTGTCACATTTTGATAAAGTAAGGGACACACACCCATGGCATACACAATATTTGGTCTAGCATTACATAAAATAAAGTATGTCAATAGTGATATAGAACAAAACATATATATGTGATTATTTTATAATCTAACAGCATCACTAATATAATATGAGTTTTTTAAAAAGAAGTCACTTCTTGAATTTCTGGAGAAGATTGAGACCCATATGATGATTTGCTCAGTGCCACATGGTAAGTTAACATCAGAACCATGGTTATTACTTGTAATCTTACAGATTGGAGTTAAAGCCCAGTGGCCACCCCTGAAATCAGATTGTCAAGGTGAATGTGCCATGTGCCATGGAGTGAAGTTTTGGAAAGCCGCTTCTTGTGGTTGGGAATTTTGAAGTTCGAGTCTGCTAACTTTTATTACTATTTGCCTTTGTGAAGTCATATAAGGCTCTGAGCCAAGTGAGAAGGTAGGAATAAGATTAGCACGCTTCCTGGTGCTGGGCTGTGCACAGACGTTATCTGAAAGTGTGTGAGGCGGGAGCCCGCCTGACACCACACTGAGCCTGAAGTCAGGTGCCCTTGCTCACACGCAGGTTGGCTCCTAAGTGGTTAATACTCATTAACTCAACCTGCCCTCCAAGGTCCAGACTAGAATCTAGTATATTTTCCATTTCAAAGCCTTTATGGCCAGAAATGGTCTGATCTTACAAAAATCTTCCTGGAAGGTGTTTGAACCCTTACGGGTCTCTGAGTTATGGGACTTTCGGTCTCTGTTCCTGTGCTTTTGGGGTGGTACTCACTCACTGACTCAGGACAGTCTGGGATCCAAAATGGTATAAATAATAAATTCACACATGTAATTAACGTGGATGTTTTGAGTCAGGTCGACTGGAATTTGAACCTACACTCACTCCGGCTCACTTATCTTTCTGCTCTGAGGAAGGACTCATTCGCTGACCACCTGCTGTGTTCCAGTGGCTCAGGGTGCTTGTGAGGGTTCTATGAGATAAGTAATGTATGAAAAAAATAAATACATAAATAGACGTAGAGTATGCAGGACTTTACGAAGGCTGGTTTTCTTCCCTTTGGCCTGTCAGAGTGCCAAAGAATAATCACCTCCACCTCATTAACTAGTGAACATTTGTGAGCAGTAGCCCTAGGCCAGCCAATTCTGGTCCTACCTCACAGATTATCATAGAATCTGAAAACAGCAATCTGTGGAGCACAGAATACTGAATGATTATAATGATTATCTTGTGGGCCTATAATCCTTCCTTAAGGAAGACCGATGCCTACTTGACTCAGAGTTGTTTGCATATAGACCATTTCAGAATCTTTTTTTTTTAAGCCTTTTGTGCTTTTTTTATGCCTTGGGAGAGGCTGGTACCCAGTTCATCTTGGCAAAATGTGAGGATTGCTACTCACGCCTGTTTTCAGATTGCTTGATGGCTTCAGGGAGGTCTCCTCGTCAGCTCACAGATTCAGCAATGCTTTGAGTCTGTGGAAGAATTCTTTTCATGTTTGAACCCTGATCTAAGCCAAGAGCCTTGGAAATTTTGAATCTCTTCTATTTTCTTTCCTGAATTAGATATGAGTCGGCTTGCTCAATTCAGATTTCGACAGCATGACTTATTTCAGAAGCAAAAGGCTACCCACATTCCCTTCACTTTTCTCCTTTGGTGGCATTTGGATTCTGATGAAATGTAGTGACATGAGGACAGATTTTGGACCAGGGTAGCAGAGAGCCCCTAATAGGTTGCCTAAAGGACTGAATTTTTACGGACTATAAAAGGGTGTGTTAGGGAGGACATGTGGTTTTTGCTTTGATTTGTTTTCTTTTTTCCCTTTTTTACCTTTGGTTTCATTTCTTTTGGATCCTGGAGACAAAATTCCATGTTGAGGTTTTAGCAAACAGTTATAAAACTTTAGGGAAAGGTTGCATTACTTCTGTGGTGCTAGGATTATGAAACTGCTCCTCTTAAGAAAGGATAGATGGAAAAATATAAATGGTATCTAAAATGAAACACGTATTCTGCCCTAACATGTCTTTATCATCTTGCATTTAGGAGCAGCCTTGAGTGACAGGGTTTTATACTTTTGGAAGATTACAGGGCTTGTTTTCTTGCTGAAATAGCCACCCTACCATGTTCTTTTGTCTGATTTAGTTCTGATAATTTTTTTTTTTACTAGTTTATAACACCACATGTTTGGATTAAGATTCAGGAATTATTCATTTCATAAAGGTCACTTTTAATATTCTGGGGCATTTAGGGGTTTGGGGGATGATAAGTTGAATGAAATCAACAGGGAAGTATTGAAATGAAGATTAGGAAGCAAGTTTGTATTTCAATCTCTGTTACAGATGTGGTCGGCGTCAAGTGGCTTGACTCCCCTCAGCTTAGTTTTCCACCTGAAAAATAGAGATAATGTTTTCTACTGTGTTCCAGATTCTCAGGAGTGTAAAGAATACTCAAGTTTTGAAAATTTCTGCAAATTAATTAAGCAGTGCCAGTAAGGCCACATTGATTGACCAAAAAATTTCAAGATCTAAAGGGACATGCCATTGAACTTTCTGCCTGAAAGAGTTTTTGTCTAGAAAAAGCTTTGGGGCAAGAAGCCCATTTCTTCCTGGCCTTGTAATCTTATACTCCTTCTAATTTCTAGGCAGCCTTTATATATTCTTCAGTCTGGTTAAGTAATCCATAGCATAAAGAACTAATTTTCCACACTTGACACTGAACTCGTGATCTTGTTCATCTGGTTTCCAGTTCCAAGATTTCCCCTAAAGCTCCAAGTCATCTTTCCCAAAGTATTAAAGGAAGATTGGTTTCAGGGGGTTGAGTATGATTTGTAACATGATTCTGCTGTTGCCAGATCAAACTTTAGCTTCTTCAGTTTAGTCCTCTACTCTTCCCTCCTCTTACAGGTGTTTGAATCTAGTGAAGGTAATTTACACACGTGCGTGCACACACACACGTTTTTAGACTCAAGCCTTCTAGACTTGAATCCTATTGTTGATTATTCAGTTGTCAAGACTCAGATCTGTCAGGGAACTCATGAGTTAGCAGGTCTAGAACTATATAAGTGCATGAAGGCGAGGGAGAGGTGTGCTATTGGCAGATTTGGTGGAAATAAACATTTTTATTCACCATGTGCTTACCAGGTTTCTCACTGAGGAGCAGGTATCTGCCCAGGACTTGGAAGGATCCAGAAAAGAAGTGGACATAGATCCAGTTCATGGAAAGTTTATAATGAATTAGAGTACCCCAAGGTAGGAAGCCAGAAATAACTAGTGGAAACCTGAGCATAAAAAGTGGTGCAGTGAAGTACACGTTGGATGCCAGGAGTTTAAAAAAACAGGTGATTCTCACTGAGTAAACTGAGAAGGCTTCAGGGAAGAAGTTCAATGTTACAGAGATGGGCACTCAAGGGTGTGAAGGCTGGGGACATGGCTCAGCACTGGCTCTAACGCAGGTATTTGTGGTGAGTGGAGAAGGAGGGCGTTTTCATTCTTGCTGGAGCGAAGGCTGGGTGAAGGGGAGAAGAGAGAAATCACATAGATTATGTCAGATTTTGGGGGAGCCTCATTTATCTTGATTTTTTTCTTCTTTAACCATTAATGCTGTAGTAGTATAACAGCAAACTAGCTCTTCAGGAAAAAAGCAAAAACAAAACAAAACAAAACAAATTTGTACCATTTACCAATGCCAGTGGTGTAAATACACTTGCTTTGGCCAATTTTATGCTACCTGTAGATTAACAAAAGGCTCACAAAATTCTTGAGAATGTAACAGTTGGCTCTCACATGCCAGCACAAGCCTGTTCCAGCATACTGTTGAACAGCTTGGTTTAGTGCCTGTGTGACAAACAGTCACTATACCTGTATGGGGACAGCCTGTGCAGAAGACTGAAGAAAGGCCCAAGTGGCCAAGTTTTACATCCTGTCCAGCTCCTGCGGGGCCATTGCTGACTGGTGTGTGGGTGGGTAGCAAAAATTAAGTAGAGTTGATCAGATTCCCTGCCTTGGGAGTTTGAATGAAAGAACCCCAAAATACGTTTTGCCACAGAGGTGGAAGCTAAATGAATGCCATTTGAGAGAGCTGAATCCATGGTAAACCCAAGCCACATAGTGGCAAAATTATGAATGAAAAACCCTTTTGAAAACTGAGGAGGAAAACGGATAGAGAGAAGGGAGCTGGTGTGGAGAGAAAGCCTACGGCCTACGAGAGGGGTCGTCCAGGTCCTGGAGCTGTCCTTGTCTCAGCAGCTTCCCAATTCCAGGTCTGAACATCCCTTTTCCTTGAGTGGGTCTCTGTCCCTTACAAGGGAATGGCCTAACCAAGAAAGTTTACATGGCACCTCAGAGTACGTTGTTGCCCTTCCCGTGAGTACAGCACATCTTAGAGCAGAGAACAACAGAGCATGTGCTTCCGGTCGATGTTACACTCATCCCTGTCCTTCTTTCCTTACATGCCTCCCTCTGCACTCCTCCCAAGTGGCTTGTGAATATTCTTCTTTCATGCCAGCAGGGCTCGTTTGGCATCCACAGTGTTGGAAGTGTAGTCAGGAGGACATGTGGCGGGGTGGGATTTCGTTGGCATTACCACTGGAGAACATCATGAGAAAATCAGAGGCGTTAGCAGCGGGGAAGCCAAAGGAGTTCTTTATCTGCTGAGGGCGTCTGATGAGTGAGCCGATGTGAAGATGGCCCGTGCTGTGTTGGTATGAAAGCAGCTTGGGGCAAACTGAGCCTTTACCCCCATCTCATGTTCTTACCACACGCAAATTTATGAATAATTACATTGTCAGGAAGGGGGAAACCGTGCTTTGTTGTTTCTGCCAAAGTCTTAGCCATACACACATGAAGGATGTGTCTGGGAGTGCAGCAGCCCTGGATGGCACTCTGGTAATGTGAAGAAAGGTCCTCTTTCTGAGGGAACGTTGTGTGTGTGTGTGTGTGTGTGTGTGTGTGTGTGTGTGTGTGTGTGTGTGTGTGTGTGTGTTTGGGGAGGGGTTGGGAGGAGGGGTTGGGAGGAGGGTTAGAGAGACCACTTGGGAACCAACAAAATCAACAAATGTGGGTTCTGCTCAGAACGCATCACTAACCAGCTGTTTGACATTACCTATGTCTCTTCTTTCGGGGCTCAGTTTCCTCATCTGTGGTGAAAGATTTGGTGGAGAGGATTTTAACTTTATTTTTTGAGAACTAAAGTTCCTTTGAGGTTCTTAACAAGAGCTAAGGATTCTTTCCAGATAAAAGTGTGCATGTGCATGCAGACAAAATTTCACATATAATTTTAAGGAGGTTTATAAATAAATCTTCAGGGACTGATGGGCCCCAGAATAAGAAGGCCTCCCTGCATTTGATGATTTCTGAGCTTTTTTTTCTATCTGTAAAATTTCATTCTGCTAAGACTTTGAATCATGGGAAGAACCTGGAAGTCAGGTAGGTCCTCTTCTCTGTCACAGGGAGACATAAGCCTCCTCAGAAACACTTTAAACAGCAGGAGAGGCTTGTGTGGTTTCCTCAGAGAATCTATAACCTTTTGCAGTATGTATTCAGAGTGGGAAGAAACAGTGAACTTAAAGTACATATAATACCAGTTTGTGTTAGGGGCTACAAGAACCCTGATAAAAGACTAACACTGTGTAGAGTGATGGGGATGGCCGCTTTAGTTCAGTTCAGGCGGTCAGAGCTCACTTCTCTGAGATGACACATTTTGGAAAAGATCTGAATGAAAGAAGGAATGAGCCATGCAAATCTAGAGTAAGAAGTTACAGGCAGAGGGCTCCTACAGCTGGAGAGCAGCAGGGAGGGCCGGTGTGGCTGGAGCTGAGTGAGGGAAAGGGAGAGGGAGGGAGTGGTGAGATTCAGGTCCAGGGGTTGGCAGAATTCAGGTGGGGTTAGTTCTGTGCCCGCTTGAAAAACAATTGTATATATCTTGAATGACATCTCATAATAATTGTTAATCATTAAGCTACCCATTCATTTGATACATTTCATTCGTTACCCACAGTATACCAGGCAGTGAGCTTGTTGAATAAGACAGTGCTCCCAAACCTGGTGTGTGTCAAAGGCACCTGGACAGCTTTCCCAAGATAAGGATTCTGGAGCACCAAGCAAGCCCAGAACATCTAGAGTGTGAGGTCCAGGCCTCTGTTGTGTTTTGTTTCAGAAGCTTCTCAAGTGATTGTCATATGCGGTTGGGGGACCTGTCTTGGGAGCAGCACTGGAATTAGGTAGCCCCATCTTCAGGGAGCGTCTTGTGGAGCAGAGAATAGGACGATATTTGCATTTTTGCATGGACATAGGAGAATGAGATCTGTTTCTTATGAGGAGCATGAAATGTGCTAAAGAGAATTTCAGAAGAGGAAGTGAGCACTTTCCATTGGAGAGGATGGGGAGCCCCAAGGAACAACTAAGCCAGATTCCTCACCCATGGAACAGGGATGATCTCAGAATTGCCAGAGGGTTGTAAGGACAAAGTGAATAAATGCCCGAGAGAGTTCCAAACAGGGTCCAGCACATAGTAAGTGCTCAATAAATGTGACTCATCATTTAAGTTGGGTCTTAAAGAATGGTTAGAATTTCTGAACTATAAAATGCTATCTACATAGATAGTAGGGTTGTTTTGTAAAGCTTCCATGTAAAGACCATTTAAACAGAGAGATCGGCTATTATAAAAAACAAACAAACACAGCTGGCAGTTAGCTTGATGCTTTAATAAACAACAGGATCAAGATTTTTCAAATCTAAATCCATCTTACAACCTTGCACAGTAAACATTTTGTTCTTGTCATAGATTGGTGCTTCATCTGATACACTTGAACCTTCTTCATTGTACTTATTTTTTGGACCAGCTTTTTAGGACCAGTTGTGGGCCAAGCACTGTGCTCAGTGCAGTGGACAATACTCTGTGCCCAAGGCCCAGGGAAGCTTACTTTCTAGTAGGGGAAATAAGTACACAGAAAGTCAAAACTGATTGAGTCTTCATTACCTAGGTACCACCTAGGAAGGAAACTGGATATTCATGTGCCTACAACATCTGGATCCCATTTCAGTTGGAAAGTCTTTTAAAAGGAAACACCCAGATATGTCATGTGACTGTGACCAGTTCCTTCAAAGTAGTTTAGAGAGCATCTGAATCATTTTGCTTATGTTGAAGCTTGCAAGTGAGAAGGCTAAGACCCCCGTTCTGCTGGACTGTAGAAAACTGAGGAAAGGGAAGGTTCTGTGAGGCCAGTGTGATTTCCAGCAAAATACCATCTAGATGCTCTGACAGTCCTATCCTCCCTTCATGCATTGCATGTAAAATAAGTGCTTAGGAAATAGATTAAGGCATTAGGGCTTGGCTCTAATTGACCCCTGAATTTTGACTGCCAAAGCTGAAAAAGGATTAATCTGCTGTTTAGGGACTATTCCCTGGCGTTTCAAAGGAAAATTTCACGATTCCAAGAAAAGGCATGGCTGATTCTTAGCATGTGCTTTGTAGATTGCCCACAGTGGTTGTGGGTGGGCAAGACTGTTTGAAAAGGCCCCCTGCCTCTGCTCTTGGTGGAGTGGCGGGGTGTGTGGCTTGAAATGAAAGATGGAAAGTTGAACCCCAGGCTCAGTGGGAGTTTAATCAAGAGAGAAGTTTCCTGTGGATCAGGCTCAGACCCAAGAGGCGGGGGAGGCCTCTCTGTTTCCTGCCTGAAATGAACAGGCAAAGTGGAAAGGCAGCTTTGCTGGGGTAGCCGTCCTGCTCAGCGCCCTCCTGCTCAGCGCCCTCCTCACGGAGGCAGCAGTGTTTGCTTCACACAGAAGTCTGGGGGGCTTGGAAAATCAGCATGACTGTGGCTAAACAGCTGCTAATCGCTAGGTTTCTCCCCCTTGGGCTGGGAAAGTGGCTTGTGACTTTTGCTTTGTGCCCTGCATGTGCACGGCCTCTTTTCTGAAACCTTTCAAGATGTGAGAAACTGTAGACCTGGGAGGCAGAGCTCGGTTTTCCTCTAGTTTGGGTTTTCCCCATGTTCCATCAGGGCTTAATTAGAACCGGCTTTCAAACCGCCTTCCGAGAGGAATCAACTTTCACTGCGAATACCTCCGCACACCCCAAGGAGAAGTCACAATGCAAATGAAATGAATGTTCACAGTCACAGTCAGTCTAGTCCCGGCATCATAAACATGCTTATGCTGAGCACGACAGCAGTGGTGCGGGAAATGTTTCCCATCTCACTGTGGCCTCAGGAGGAAGAGGGCCTTGCGGACATTCAGAGCGGGTGGGAGGTTAATGCTTCAATGAGCAAACCTGCTCCCAGGGCCCCTTTGTGCCTCCACCAACCCTCAGCTTTTAGGGAACTAATTCCTGCCTTCACTTTGCTTGTTCCTCTTTTGGTTTTAACGTGGGGGCACTCTGCTCGTGTTCCCAGCATATTCGGTATACAGGAGAGTGTGGATGGATGAGCTGGGACCCTGTGTCTGGCCTGGGAGTGGGAAGTGGGTTGGGGTTAAGTGAACTGGGGTGCGAGCAGTTGGACCATTGGTGTGCACCTCTGCTAAAGGGGAAGTGGCCTTTTCACACCTGAGCATAGGTTATGTCTGATCCACGGGTTCCTGATTTCAGTCTTCAGCCTCCATATATATATGACATGCACCATCCATATCTCGAATTTTGCACAGTGATTCTTGCTTTGGGAGTGTCTGAGGAAGGCCCTGGCCTTGGGTCTCTCACAGCATGTCTACAATGCCGGCCCCTTGCTCGTCTTCTCCAGAGCTGAAGCAGGTCCTGTGAATCCATGGGCATTGGTGTTGGGTTCTTCTTCCACGGGCTGTGCCCGTGTCATTGTGAAGGGGACAGATGAATGGGACATTGGGTTATAAGATATGGGAGAGGCCCCGTTTGTCACAGGCCACAGACGGGCAATGACGCAGCACAGAGGACCAGAAAGGGATGCCTGGAATCAGTGTTCCTACCCCAGCTTTGTTTCTTTCCCTGCCACGGCCAACTCCGGATCGCCTCTTGCCAACAGCAGCCGAGTGGCCAGAATATAAGACTTCATGTCTCTCTGGCTGGACCTGCTTCTCCCATGCATCACCAGATGACTCTTCTGAAGGAAGTGCCCTGATCTTGGGATTGGGAATGTGGGAAAATGCACAGGTCGCTGAGCGGGGGAAATCCTGGACTGTTTCTGAGAGGGGGCCATGCTCCCCCCCGCTGGGACCTGGTCCTGCAGACCAGGGAATGCCCTAACAATGGTCCAGCTTGACTCTTTGTGTCTGTCTGAAAAGCGTGGAGGAATTGGGTGACCAGTTTGATTTCAGCTTTAAAACATGGATAAGCTAGAGTGACATGGCAGTCAACGTATTCTGTGGGAACAGAGTACCTTTGAACAAGACAGTCACTGGGTGGGGGTTGGGTGGTGGTGGTGGGGTTCTTTTCTCCTGTGGCCTGGGTACATAGATAGTGAGGAGAGAGAGGTGCTGAACTTTTAGTTCTTCGAGTGCTGGAGTTGCTTTGTCCATGCCCCCGGACCCGAGCACCAGCCCGTTATCAGGTGCAGACTATGGTCTCACGGTGACCTACAGGATGTGTTATGGGATTAATTCATTTGAGTGAGGGATGGCGCCTCTACAGGAGGGCAAAGATGGCATGGGGGGAAAATTACTCTTCCCAAACATTGCAGGCGAGCAATTTGCAACCTACTCAGTCTTTGGACTTTACATTATTTCTTTTTCTGACTATAGTGTATATCGTTGAAACACATTTTTTTTTATTATAAAAAGACCATTTATTAAAGCAATGTTGTCTTATTGTTAAAGAATTTACAATAGAAAGTGACAACTCTTCACTTTGATATTATCACTTCCTCCAACTTGAATAGAGTAAAAGTTTATTGTAATTTTTCTTATCAAAAATAACAAATCTTAGATTGTACTTAATCTTTTCAAACCCTGTGAGCACTACTCATGCACAGACACAATTTCTTATAATCATATAATGATTGGAAGGAGGGGATTTAAAAACATATTCTGTGTTTAAATAAGTATATTGATCTCCAGATACCTTAGTAAAGGGAATCTTTAAAGGGAGCAATTCAGTTAGCTGTTTTGATTCACCATCAGGTTACTACTCATGGGACGAGTCCTAGTCAGTGGGATCAGCCTGATTAGGACTAGTCCCAGTGAGATCTTTCTAAAGCCAAATGTCTGACATAGAGCATCGTTCTAGTGCCTTTGGTTTCAGTTACCTAGAACACAGAAATCAAGCTTGAGCACTTGGGTGGGGTATGGTGGTGGAGGTTGATGATGGGTAAAGGTTTCCCAAATTATTGCCTAGGCCAGCACTTGCCATGTCTTATGATTTCAGAGAGCCATAAGATAAATCTAGATGACACTAATTTAACATTGAATCATATAGTTGGGAAATAATTCCTTTCAAATTCTCTTTGAATAACTCTGGTTTCACCAACTGGAAAGTCGCAGTGTAGTGTGTTAGTAATACCTCTCTGTCATGGTGACCTCAGGCTCGTAGGCCACTGCAGCTGCTGAGACTGTACTTCTGATACCCGCACTACTGCCAGCTATTTTTCTCTCCCTTTTTCTCTTCTTTTCTTCTGCTTTCTTGACTGCCTTATGCCTTGATGCTTATTCAAAGAATGAGAAACTTTGAACTCTCTTTTTTTTTTTTTTTAGGTCAAATGTATTTTCTCTGGGCAGTTCAGAATTCTCTCAGAAAAGATTTTCTAATTTCACAGGTAGGCAGAACAGGCCTGCCTCCTAGGCTCTTGGACATCAGTGGGAGAAGAGGGCTGGGGTCATGAGCACAACTTAAACTTCTCTGTCATGTTTCACTCAGCACTTCTCCCTTGCCTGAGTTTGAAACATCTCTCATTCAGTTTTTAGAGAATAAACTTCCTGTCTCCTGTGGGGGTGGAAGAGGGATTGTCAGCTGGAAGTGTGGGGGGTAGGGATATCATTCATTTATCCAGATTCTCAAATTTCCCCGTCTTGACAGCCTGCCTCTGCAGTCTATCTGTAATTGGGAACAATCTATCTATATCGCTTTATTTTTACAGATTATTTTTTAAAACCTCCATTTTTGTTAGGTGTTTAGCTTGTTGACTGTTTTCCCAATGACAGCTAAACTTTGTATTTAAGTTTTCTTGTCTATTTCTGTTTCCAAAAGTGGAAACAGAAATAGACAAGAATTACTTGGATAAGTGGAATTACTGGATCAAAAAGTAGGAATATATAAAATATGTGAAGCTTTTCAAAACTTGAGCTATGTTTTGCCAAATCTTTAATTCCATTTCCACTAATCATCCTTATATCCATCACCATCAATCATCATCACTATCATATCTATCACCATCATAGTAAACATCATTATCATATCCATCACCATCATTATCATATCCTTCACCATCACTACCACCACACCATCATCACCATAACCATCATCATCACCATCACCATCTCTAGATGAGTACTTGCAGGGTCTATTTTAAACACTTTCTATTCTCATCTCATTTAATCCTCAGAGCAACCCTTTTGAAAGGGCACAATTGTTAGCCAGTGTGGCAGAGGAGAAAATGGAGACTTAGAGAAGTTTAATAACTCATCCAGGGTCCGAGAGTTCGTAGGAGGTGGAGCTGGGTTCATATCCAGACCCACCTGAGTTCACAGTGAAGCTAATCCTATCAGCTCATCACCCTCAGGCCTGCCCTGTGCCCTGCTCGCCCGGGGTCATCTTCAGGACATTTGAGTATGAAGAAATATACCCAGTCTTACCTTCTCTTCTACCCTCATCCCTCCAAGTTAACAAGGAATGATGGCTTTTGTTAGGGGGTCTTTGCTGTTCCCAGGGACACAATATTTTCTCTCAATGAAAAATTATGAGTTGGTGGTCTTGCTTTCTTCATGCTGCTCTAATCTTCACTGTAGTGTAGGAAGAAGCTCTCCAAGACTATGGCATGGGGATAGTGCTTTGGTATGGTTTCTTGGGTGGATGCAGATTTTTCTTTTGTATAATTCCAATAGCATTTCAAAAGGGATCTGAGAGGCAGATTTTACCCCTGAGAGCTTCTACCTTTTTACTTACAAATTGTTTCCAAACCCCATCTTTAAAATAAATGGAAATATAATTCAGTTGGTCATCTCATGTTCACTTTTGGCAAGGTGAGTATGGTAACTCTTCAGAGACAGGTGGCCTGAATCTCCCCCTGACTCAGACAGTCCTTTATTTTCTCAAATATAAATAAAAGAATGATATGCCCTGTCTCTAGCTGTTTCACAGAAGTGCCATGAGAATAAGTAAGAGGATCTCTGTAAATTCGTTTTCCCCCCTCTAATCAGATAGGATGAAAACCAGGAATCGTAATTATTGTCACATTACCACACTGAGTAGAATTCATTAGAAACCATTGCTTTCTATCTAATCTCTCTTTGTTCACCTGTTCCTACCTTTCAGCAGAGGCTCCTGCCAGAACACTGGGATGTTTTTATTTTTAGCAAGCGCATAACTCAGCTGAATCAAGACTTTCATAAAGGCCGTGGGCCATCAGTATTTCCTCATCTGCAGGAAGAGTGAAGGGTTCGAGGAAATGTGGAAAAGTGTCTTCCATACTTGGTGCCACTGACGACTGTCCACCTAGCAAACTACACACTGTGTAACCCCGTTCGTTGATTCCCTCTCACCCCATTGGAGCACTGCTCACACAGACTCCTTCCTGCTTTGGAGCCTGTGCTCCTATCAGTTGAGTGTTTCCATTGAAAGCCCTGGAACCGAGTAGCTAATTCATCCCTTCTTTCTGTGAGTTAAGGAGTTTACCTCTGGGCCAAGGTTTGGAATATGCATTATGGGTCTTAGTTCTCTAAACAAAGTACATGTGCTCAAAAGTTTTGTGATTTAAAAAGTGATCAAGTAAAGGACTTTTAATATACGCAACAATGAAACAAAAAAGGAAATGAGAATGGGCGAAAAGAATACTCTTATTGTCAAGAGAAATAGTGGCTTAGCTTGGGTTGCTATTAAAAAAAAAAATAACATAGACCAGGTGGCTCTAACAGCGATCACTTATTTCTCACGGTCTGGAATCTAGAAAGTCTGAGATCAGGGTGCCAGCACGGCTGGGTTCTGGCGGGGACCCTCTTCCTGGCTTGATGATGGTCTCCTTTGTTCTGTGTCCTCACAAGCTTGAGAGTGAGCTCTGGTTTCTTCCTCTTCTTATAAGGACACTAATTCCATCCTGGGGGCCTCATCCCCAAGACCTCATCTAAATCGAATCACCTCCCAAAGCTCCACCTCCACATACCATTACACTGAAGATTCAATATAAGAATTTGGGGAGGGCACCAACATTCACCCCATGACAAGTCACTTCTTTTAAAAAAATTTTTTATAGATATAACTTTGTTCACATATTAAGATGAATTTGGGTGCTTTTTTGATAACTGATTATTTAGGTTTGTTAAAATATTTCTGAAAATAAAATTTCTGTTAAATAGGGAGACCCTATTTATTTATCTCATGAAGTGTGGATGTTCATTGCCTGTCACAGCTGAGATTCATATAAGAAAGTTTCCCTGACCATCTGACATAAAATATCACCCCACTCGCCTTACCCAGCATTGCTTTGTACAGCATTTAACCACCTTCTTGCTTCTGTTATCTTTATTGATATATTGCCAGCAACTACAGAACTGGTTGCACGCAGTTAATATTTGTTGAATGAGTGAATGAGGCATTTTTACCTTTAGCATTTTTATGCTTCCTACATTTTTATAATATCCTTGAGTTCTTAATATTTTTATAATATCGAATGATTAAAAATACCTACTTCTTTTTTGCCCTATGGTAAATATTACTGATATTTTCTGTCCATGAAAAAAAGAACAATGAAGTATGTCACTCTGACTCACTCCCTTGTTGATGGAAAAGGTACAAAAAACCAAATCTGTCTTCAGTTAGGAGAGAGAACCTTTAAAATGGGTTGAAAGAAAATGGTCAAAGGCTTACAGGGGTGCCTTGAGGCGCCTCTCTGCAATGGGAAATACAGCTTCATCTTTTTTTCCCCTATAATTCATTAGGTATAAAAATAATCAGAAAGCCATTCTCTGTGTTTCATAATAAATTAAATAATACAGAGATACATAAAGAAAAAGTTACTGGCCTCACTGGGCCTACCCCCATTTAGGCTGCCCAGGTAGCCTTCTCAGTTGACTGATGTTAAGAAGGTAGTCTGTCCTATAACATAGCAACACCCCCCCCCCCAAAAAAAACATTAAAAAGTGGCCAACAAGCATATATATATGAAAAGATGCTCAATAACATTAACCATTAGAGAAATGCCAGTTAAAACTACAATGAGATATCACCTAACACTCATTAGGATGGCTGTTGTCAATTCCTACCTCCACACCCCCCAGAAAGAAATAACACGATTGGCAGGGATGTGGAGAAATTTGTACACTCGTAACCCTATTGATGGAAATGTCAAATTATGCAGCCTCTACAGAAAGTGGTAGGGTATTTCCTCAAAAATTAAAAGAATTACCATATAACCCAGCAATCCCACTTCTAGGTATTTACTCCCAAAGAACTGAAAGCAGGGTCTCAAGGAGCTGCACACACATGTTCATAGCAGCATTATTCAGAGTAACCAAGAGGTGGGAGGAACCCACGTGCCATCAATAGGTGAATGGATAAGCAAAATGTGGCATATACATACAAAGAATTATTATTCAGCCTTAAGAAAGAAATTCTGAAACATACTCCAACATACATGAGCCTGAAGATGTTATGCTAAGTGAAATAAACCAGTCACAAAAAAACTAGATTCTGTGCAATTACCTTTACATGAGGTACCTAGGGTAGTCAGATTCACAAAGTAGGTGGTGGTCACCGGAAGCTGGGTGAGGACGGACTGGGGGAATTATTGTTTAACAGGTATAGAGTTTCAGTTTTGTAGGATGAAAAAGTTCTGGAGATTGTCTGTACAACAATGTGAATAGACTTCACACTGAACTGATTTAAATGGTTAACTTTATGTTATGTGTGTTTCAAATTCCTTAAAATTCAAATTCCTTAAAAAAGTAAAATTAAGTAAAAAGAAGGTGGTCTGTATCAGCCACATCTGTCTCAGTGCTCATATAAGGCAAATGTGTGTATAGGCTACTTTTTGCTTCTTGTTTGCTTTCAAAAAAAAAAAAAAAGTGAAAGGATCATATTATATAAATTACTTTCTTTCTTTTTTTCCTTTTTAATCCATTTAACAACACTGTATGGACACCTTCCCAGGTCAGTGAATATAGATCTGACTCATATGTCTTTCAGAGATGACTAATTATTCACAGGATGTGTGAGCTGGGATTTATTTAATATTTTATTTTTTTTCTGAGACTTTAGGTTATTGTCACTTTGGTTGCCACCACAAACAATGCTGCAGTAAATAACTGTATTTGTATTTCCTTATATACTGATGCTCTATTTTTGCTGAATTCTAAAAATATTTGCTAAAAATAATAGCATTGTCAGATTATTTCCCAAATAATTCTAAAAATTACAGCATTGTCAGATTATTTCCCAAAATGTTTTTAGCAGTTCATATTTACACCAGTACTTTATGAAATGTCAGCTTCTTGACCTCCTTGCTAATCCAAATTTTGCAGTCTGCTGGTGGATAATGATTTGTAACTATTTTTCAAACTCGCAGTTGTAAAGTTGAGTATCTTAAAAGCATACTAACTCTTTACCTTTATTTATTTTTTTTATATGGGATAATATATGGAGTCTAATTTTTTTCTTTCAGTAGAATAAACAATTTTGCCAACTCTGTTTATTCCAACATTTTTTGCACTAAATTAAAATGCTATTATCATATGCATTTGGATATTTTTCTAGACTATTTGATTCCACTGATTTATATTCTATTTCTGTATCAGTGCTAACTTATTGTAAGTATATAGAAAATATATAGAAAGTTTAATGTATTGAAAAGAAAACCCTATACCATTTCCCCTTTTAAAAATTTTCTTCTCAATTCTTCGATGTTTTTCCATGCATATGAACTTTTAGACTAAATTTTGTTCAGTTATTTTTAAAAAGTTTGGTTGAGATTCTGAGCTTTACATCTGTTACATATAATATGATGTGTGTCTATATTCATATACCTCAAATTATTTTTATGATTAAGGAAATGATATATGTCCATCATTTTCAATCAAATATAAAGCAGTAAATTATTCTTTCTCTGTTTCTGAACACGTTAACAATTTGTTATACAAATTTCCAGACATTTTTCTGTGTTTTTGAACACACATTTAATTATTTACTTAACAAAAATGGAACAAAATATATAGAGACATTACGGCGTACCTTTTTTTCCACTAGGAAAAGTTATGGACATCTTACTGATAACTCTAATTTAACACCCATATCCACACACACTCCATTTTTCATATATGCTCTGTGGTATTTCATAGTATGACTATAATGTAACTTATTTAAACCTTTTTCTGGTAGATATATAGTTTCCTGTTCTTTCACTTTCATGAATGTATTAGTTTGCTAGGACTGCCATGATAATGTACCAAACAGCAGAAATTTATGTCCCCACAGTCTAGAGTCTCGAAGTTTGAGATCAAGGTGTGTGCAGGGTTGGTTCCTTCTGAGACCTGTGAAGGAAGAATTTGTTTCAGGCCTTTCTGCTTAGCTTCTAGATGGCTGTTTTCTGCCTGTTCCTGTATATCATCTAACCTCTGTATGTGTGTCATTGTTTAAATTTTCTCTTTTTATAAGGATACCAATCATATTAGTGGGGATAAGGCCCACTCTAGTGATCTCATTTTAACTTATTACTTCTGTAAAGACTTTATCTCTAAATATGGTCAAATTCTGAGAGTCTTGGGGTGAGGACTTAAATCTAAGAATTTTGGGTTGACATAGTTCATCCATTAACAATGAACAATAATACCACGGTGAGCATTCCTATAGATTTGTCCTTGTGCGTTTATTGAACAAATATAAAACAAATTCCCATAAGTGGGATTGGTATGTCAGAATTTATGTACATTTCCAAAATTTATGCATAAGAAGGGTTGTGGAGCATTCTCTTTTTTCTTCTCTTTGTTTAAGATTGGTAATATTTCTTCCTTAAAGATTATGTAGAATTCACTAGGGAAGCCATCTGTGCTATGAGTTTTATTTGGGAGAAAGTTTTAATAATTATGTTTCATTTATTTAATAGTAATGTTCAGATTTTCTATCTCTTCCTATATCAATTTAGTTGTTACATTTAAAATAATTTTTCACATTTTATCTAACTTTTCAAATTTATTAACATATCTCCCAATTTTGACTTTGTCAATCCTTCTATTAAATGTTTATTTTCTGTTTTGTTAATTTCTGCCCTTTCTACTATTCCCTTTCTCATACTTTCTTTGGATTTAATTTGCTGTTTTCTTTTGTTCTATAAGTTCTTGATATGGATGACTTGATCATTGATTTTTCAGCCTTTCTTTTCTAAAAACAAGTGTTGTTAGTATGTGGAGCAACTGGAATTCTTATCCATTTTTGGGTTGAGAGTGTAATATGATACCACTGAAAACTGTTTGGCAATATTTACTAAATTTCAGTGTATGTATACTCTGTGAATACCCTGTAGAACTTAGTATATATGCATAGTAAATCATATGTGTACAAACGTTCATTTATAAAAACATGTAACTCAAGTGCCCCATTAACAAGTGGAATTTTAAATTAAAAGCACAATACCATTTACATTAGAACCCCCCAAAATGAAATTTAAACTGATTTTGCATTATGTCTTAAAGTCATTGCAAAATCCAAGATCATCTTGATTTTCTTCAATATTATCTTCTAGTTTTATAGTTTTTTATTTTATACTTAGATCTAAGATCCATTTTGAGTTAACTTTTGTGAAGAGTGTGAGGTCTGTGTCTTAATTTGTATTTTAACATGTGATTGTGCAGTTGTTCCAGCACCATTTGTTGAAAAGACTCTTTTCTCCATTATATTGGCTTAGCTCATTTGTCAAAATCAGTTGACTATATTTGTGGGGCCTGTTTCTTAGTGCTCTATTCTGTTCATTGATCTACTTGTCTATTCTTTTACCAATACCCCACTGTCCTGATTATTATAGCTTTATAAGTAAGTCAAGTAGTGTCAGCTTTCCAAATTTGTTCTCCTTCAATATCATATTTGCTATTTTGGGTCTTTTGACTCTATATAAATGTTAGAACTGGTTTGCCAATATCCACAAAATAACTTGCTGGGATATTGATTGAGATCGCATTGAATCTAAATATATCAAATTGTAAAGAAGTGACAAGTGACATTCATGAACATCTCTCCATTTATTTAGTCCTTTCATTTTGTTCATCAGAGTTGTGTAGTTTTATATATATATATATCTTGTAGATATTCTGATAGATTTATTTATGCCTAAGGATTTCATTGGAGGGTGCTAATATAAATGGTATGTATTGTGCTTTTAATTTCAAATTTTCACTAGTTAATTTTGTATCCTACAGCTTGTATCCCACAACCTTGCTATCTAGTTATGTGCTACATAACGTTTTGGTCAAGGATGTACCACATATGCAACACTGGTCCCATAAGATTAAAGATTTGTGTGAGTGTGCTCTGTGATGTTCACAGAACTACAAAATCACCTAACAACACATCTCTCGGAATGTATTGCTATTTTTAAACGATAAGTAACTATAATTACTTATTAGTTTCAGGAGCTTAGTTTTTAAAATATTTTTTGGATATTCAACATAGATGATTATGTCATCTGCAAATAAAGACAGTTTTATTTCTTCCTCCCCAATCCATACACCATTTATGAACTTTCCTTGCCTTACTGCATTAGCTAGGACTTCCAGTATGATATTGAAAAAGAGTGATGACAAGAGTCATTGCTGACTTGGTCCTGATCTTGGTGTGAAAGCTTCTAGCTTCTCACCATTAAGCATGCTATTATCTGTAGGGTTTTTTTGTAGATATTCTTTATCAAGAAGAGGAAATTCCCTTCTGGTCCTAGATTACTCAAGAGTTTTTATGTGACTAGGTATGAGATTTCGATAAATGCTTTTCTCGCATCTATTGATATGATCATATCAATATATTATAATTTTTTCCCTGTTCATGATTCAGTTATGGCCTTTTGTTCCATGGGAATTTTAATTTTTATCTGCCCAAACCTACTGTAGTCTTTTTATTGTCTAGTCTCATCATCATTTAAGAAAGGCTTTTCTTTTTTCAAAGTTTTAAAGATATTGTTCTGTATTTTTTAGTACTTTTATGATTTTATTTTTTCCCTTAAATCTCTAATCCATCTAAAATTTGTTTTTATATATGATGTGAGGGCACATCAAAAAAATCTTATTTTTTTTCTACCCAGTAAGGCATTTATTATAACATTTATTGAATAAGTTATTACTACTGTATATTATTTGAATTGCCAGTTTTATCATTTACTCTTTTTCTATATTCAGCTTTATATCTGGGTTTTAAAAATTCTGTTCAACTGACCTAAATAGTCTCCTTGGTGTCATTACAAAAGCCTTAGGTAATTTTTAAATGTCTTAGGGCAAGTCTCCTTTTATCAATTCTTCATTTTCAAAACATTCTAAATTTTTTTACTCATTTTTCTAGGTGAACTTCATTATCATTTCTATCTAAAACTCTTTAAAAACCCTTTGGTATTTTAATTATCTTATTTAGTCTATGTTTTATTTTGAGCATTGAAATAATTATTGAGATCTAGCAATTTGTCTTTTCTTATGGGAACATTATATGTTTCTTTTTACTTAGGTCTTTGTGCCTTATAATCTTTTAAACAAAAAAAATTTTACCCAAGAATTCTAAACTCAGCAGAACTTGAAGGCAACAAAAACTTACAGATATAAGAGCCAGGAACATATTCTCACTGCAAACAAATTACTTGGAGATTGTCTCAGTCCACTCAGGCTGCGATAACAAAACACCAAAGACTTATAACCAGGGGAACTGTATTGCTCACCGTTCGGGAGTTCGGAAGTCAGAGATTAGGGTGATGGCATGGGCCGGCGAGGGACCTCTTCCAGGTCTCAGCCTTGTGGTTGTATCCTTACATGGTAGAAGGGGTTAGCGAGTTCATTTATAAGGACATTAATCCTATTCATGTGGGTTCCACCTTCATGGCCTAGTCATCTCCCAAGGCCCCACCTACATAACATCACCTTTGGGGGTTAGGATTTCAACATATGAATTTGGGGTGGGGACACAAACATTCAGACAGTAGTAGAGACTTACTCAATCTGCAGATCACTCTGACGCAAAAATTAGGAAATAATGCTATGAAAAAATTAGTGGTAAACCAATTAGCATAAGACTATTCAAAACTAATGATTTTAAATATTGCTGCAGAGACTTGTAAAAACCTCGCAACAAGCAACAGTGACTTTTGGAAAAAGCAGATAAATAATATAAAAATAACCAATTAACTATAATCTGATGTAATGAAACTTCCAGGTTGTGTAAACAAAAACTAGGAAGTGGTTTGAAGAGGGATCTGAGGATGTGAAGGTATACTGATTTTCTTTCTTACATAAGTTGATTCATGTTTCATTAAAGGTTTTAATAATTAAAATATGTATATGTATGTTTTAATAATTAAAATATGTATGTTTTTAAAGTAGCAAAGCCATCATGATTACAATGAATTTATTTGTGTTTAATTTTTTTTAATCAAGGTATAATTTACATACAGTAAAATTTATTTTTTAGTGCGTTAATCTGTTAATTTTGACTAATTCAGTTGTGCAGCTGCCACCACAGTCAAAATGTAGAACATTTCCATCACTCTCAGAATTTTTCCCATGCTCCTTTCTAATGAACCCCCTTGCAGCCCCAGCTCTAGGCCCTGGCAACAGCCAGTCTGTTCTTCCCTGATAGTTTTACCTTTTTCAGAATGTTGTATAAACAGAATCATGTTGTATGTGTGTACCCTGTTGAGTCTGGCTTCTTTCACTGAATAGAATGCATGTGAGAATCATTCATGCTGCATCAGTAGTTGCTCCTTTTTATTGCTGAGTAGAATTCCACTGTGTGATTGTACAGCTTGATTATTCATTCTCTTGTCAAAGGACATTCGGGTTCTTTCCAGTTTTTGACATATATACAAAGCCTCTCTATATAAAGAATTACCTTATTATATTACCAGAAAGTGAAAAAGGAAACTGGAAATGAGAGGTAAAAGACAAAACAAAACAAAATGAGAGGTAAAAGACAAAACAAAGCATAATAAAAATGCAGAAAATAGCATAAAATAAAATACTTGTATCAATAACAATCTTGTTAAATATTCCATTAATTGAACTAGAGGGAAAAATGGCTCTAAGCTTAGGCAATTAACTTTATTCTTCCTGAAATTTCTTAAAAGGGTCAAAGAACTATCAAGATAGAGAAAATCTGGGATCAGCCTTGTTTATTAGGGAGCTCTGCCATTCATACCCCCATACTGGGCACATCTTCACATACCACGTAGTAACACACACCTCACTCCACACTCACATCCCCAGCCATTGTCCTGCTCCACAGGAAAATTTTCATGATATCAGAATATAGTATATAAGGTAAGGGGAAAAAAAGATTGATCTGCAAAGGTGTACAAACAGGACCTCACTTAAGGATGCTATTAGGGACACTATTCAATGAGGGGGAAAGAGTCTTCTAATTTAGGTAAGTAGAGAGAAATCTACACAGGTCTTCTTTCATCACTGTTGAGCAACCATCCTGTAGACGGCCGGTATCAGGAGGCCCATGCACATGGGACCATGACTGACGCGAGACTCTGCTCATGGAGTTTTTCTTTGCATGGAGCCCGGGAGAGACCTGGACAGGTCACATCACACAGCAGTTTGTGCTGATTAAACTCTAAGTTATGTGGAGCAGGCAGAGCATTGTAAGCTCTGAAGTGGTGAAGCCATCGCAGGCTGGGATAATTGGAGCAAGCTGGTGTTGTGTTGGCCTTTTTTAAGTTACTTTATGGATAGGATTTGGTCCAGTGGAGGAAAGCAGAGGGGCCATTTGAACAAGGAGATTACTAAAGACTCAATCAGGAATGAGCTTTGAAAATTCTTAAGTCATATACATCAGTAGAAAATAGAGAACCATTGTAAGATTTTTGAGCTGGGGAATAAGACATTATATGTAATGTTAAAGTATTAGAAGAGCATGATTTTGCAGAATAGTGTTATAATACCAATATGGCTTATTCTTCCCATGGTAAATGTTTTAGAGATATTATTCTCCAAAATAGCCCTGTGCTGTAATTGTTATTATTTGTCCCATTTTATACATGAGGAGAGACTGGAAGCAGGGCAATTAGTTAAGACCCAAGTGTAATAACCTCAGTTCTGGGTGATGAAGGAAAGATAAAAATGGAGGGAGCCGAAATGGAAAGCAGAAATTCTATGACTATATGTATCAAGCCTGAGTAACTTAGATTACTATGTCTCCAGTCATCTAACTGAATGAGACCGATTTTTATACTACTCTCTGACATTATATATTTCTTCTGGGGCAGAGGGGTGGGTTGGGGATGTGAGTGGGGAGTGAGTTGCATGTGACTGTGATATGTACAACTCATCACAAATGTGTTGCCTTTTGGTGGTACATGATCTTATCCTTCTGTACTTGTGGTTGGCAGAATAGAAGCAGAAGTTGGAACTGTAACACTTTCCATTGGAGCAAATACAATTGCTGTAGGTCACTGCTTACTAATTCATTATATTGAAATAAAAATAACATGCTCATATGGAAGATCAGGAAATATGTTTTTATCTAGCTTTAGAGTGAATTCGATTTTTAAATGCTGACAAAAAAGCAAGCCTAGATTTCTATCTAATATCTAATTTTAAAAAGGCATTATTTTGCTATTAACATTTACATTATTATAAGTTAGGTTGTTTTATGAGCAATATTTTCTTTTTTATGAACATTCAAGGCAAAAATATTTTCATGCTTTGGAGATATGTTGAATCTGCATGCTGCTTTAGTTTTCTATGCTACTGAAATGTATGTGAAAAGAAGGTGGAATTCAGGTGACTTTTTACGTTTGTAAACTAATAATAGTGAAATATCTGTGAAATTTAGATTTTTCATTCTACAATTAAATCATAGAAATAATATATTCACCTTTCTTTAGACTAGAGGAAGAAATGAGATTGAAAAGAATTTTCCATATCTTTGCATTGAATCCACTCCAACTAATTTTATCTTGAAAAGAAAATGTTATGCAATTGCTAAAAATACATGTGTGAAGAAGCTGAATAAATCAGAAAGTTAGCTCCTTTTGTTCATAGACTAACCTAATGCTTGCTGCTTTGATTCATTCAATCATTCATTCATTGCATAATGGTAACTGATCATTTGTTTTTATTCCTAAACTGTTTTCATTGTTTATTTTAGAAGCATATTCATTGCAATACAAAATTTATTTTAAAGTGTACTTATGTGGCCTTGAAAAAAAGCATTCTAGATTGCTCTTCTCTAACCAGCTGTATGATCATAACAAGCCACTTCATCTTGGGTCTTAGATTTCTTATAAGTGAAAAGAGCAGTTAGATCTAGAATTTCTATTAAAGTCCTTCAGTTTTAAAGGTTACTAAAAAAAATTTTTTTAAAGGTTTTGTGGGACTTACCGATGTTTCATGGTACAAAAGGCATTTGTGTTGACAATGACTGAAAATGAACATGAAGACCTAGATTTGAGTTTCGGCTCTACCACTTACTAACTTAGTTAACATTTACCCAGGGAAGAAATTTAAATGCTTTACATTTATTATCCCTTAATCCTCACAAGAACCCAATATGTGAAATGCTGTAATTGTACCCATTTTACAGGTGAGGAAATTGAGGTAGCAAGAGGTTAAATTATATCCAAAAAGAATCAATAAATATGGAGCTGGGGTTTAGACTGTGGTCGTCTGAGCCCAGAGCTGGTATGATTAACAATAATATAATATTGCAGACCCCTTAATCTTTCATAAATCACCTTTCTTTATCTGTAAAATGAGGTCCATGTTGCCTCTTCCTGGCTGGTTAGCATGAGGCTTGAATATAGTACTATAGAGATTCATGAAGTGTTGGCTTCAGTGCTACCTGGGAACATGTTCAAACGCAAATTATTAGGCCCCATTTCTAACCTGCTGAATCAGAAACTCTAGAGTAGGGCCCAGCAATCTGTTTTAACAAGCCCTCCAGGTGATTATGTTGCTTGCTAAAGTTTGTGAACTGTTGGAATGATACACCTGAATGTATATGTTAACAGTAAATTGTGTAAAAGAGTTTTTCTCTGTCGTGAATACTCTCCCCTATGCACATGTATGTGTAAATCTGATTTTCCTTGTTTGAATTAAATATTGAATACATAAAAGAATATTTTAAACATGGGGAGAATTAATATAAAGAGAAGTAGTAATAAAAACTCCCATGTATTCCCATTCCAGGAGACGCAAAAAAACTTCTCTGTATATTAGCCCCATACCCATGCTCCTCCTAATAAAACAACATCCCAGCCCCAGCCTGGATGTAGAAATATCCTGAAATTACTGTATTTTATGTCCACAAATATTTTCTATGGCCTTTTGACATATATGTGTATATTTTTAAAACCGAATTTATTTAGTTTTGCAAGAGTTTTGAATTTTATGTAACGGCATCATCCTGTATATTTTCTCCTGTGATTTTTAAAAAAATTGCTCAATATTTTGTTAGTGGTATGTGTACGAACTTGCTGCCTGCATTCATTTCCCCTGCTGTATTCTATGTTTAAATATACCATAATTTCTCTATTTTTCTTTCAGTGGACATGGGTTGATTCTAGTTTTTGTTATTAAAAACATCACTACTATGAACCTTCTTGAACATATTTCTTGGTACATTTGTACAGAGTTTCTCTGCGACACTGGTTTTCAAACTGTTTCACATGCAATCTATAGGGAGGTACCACTTTACATCGTAACCCAGCAATTTCAGCTTGCGTGTTATAGTACAGAGAAATACAATATAATGGATTTTTTTATATTGTCAAAATATTGGGCCCTAAATTTTCCTTAAATTCATCATTAGTTTCAGTAACTCCTTTGTAAATGCCTTAAGATTTTCTCTATAGATGATTGTGCCATTTGTTAATAAACACAGCTTTACGTCAGCCTTTCCAAGTAGCAAGATTTCCATTTCTTTTTCTTGCCTTATTGCACTAACTAGAACCACCATTAATATGTGGAATAGAAGTGATGAGAGCACATATCCTTGCCTTGCTCTAAGTATTAAGGAAGCCCATTTAATATTTGACAATTTGGAATGATATTAGCAATAAGTGTATCATGTATGCTTTTTATCAGGTTGAAGATACAGCTTTTTTTTTTATCATGAATGGATATCAGATTTTATCAAATGCCTTTTCTTCATGAATAGAAATGTTCATCATATTTTTTTCTTTTTTCATCTTAATGTGGGGGATTACATTGATTTTTGAATGGTCCTAGGTTATTTAGAGGTATTTTATGTAGTTTGCAGATATTTTGTTTTTTCTAAATATCTTTCTGTTACTGATTTTTCATTTAATTTTTTTTAGAGTCAAAGAGCATGCTTGTATGATTTGAATCCTTTTCAGTTAACTGGGACTTGTTCTGTTGCCTGATCTACATCTACATCTGGGTCTTTTTCTGTTGATTCATTTTTCTTCTAACTACAGATGATATTTTCCTCCTCCTTTGCATGCCTGCTAATCTTAAACTGGATGTCAGACATTATAAATTTTATCTTGTTCTGGGATACAGTTAAGTCATGAGGAAACTTTTTTCTTTCCAGGTATGTATTTGTTTTTTGTTAGGTGGGACCAGCATAGCCTTTAGCCCAGGGCCAGTTTGGTTACACAACTAAGGCAATACTTTTGTGATTACTCAACCCAATGGCCACAGATCATCAGGTTTCTTGACTCTGACTGTAGAGAATGTGAACTGATCCCACCCTCGTGTGAGGGTTGGGCATTATTTTCCACGCTTTTCTAGTGGTTCTTTTCCTTGGCCTTGGTATTCTCTTCACATGCACATGCTGACCAGTGATTGGCTGTAGACTGCGGTGGGACTTCCTAGCCCACCCCTCTGTGATCCTCGGCTCTGCACGTTTTAGCTACCTTTACCCTCATAGACTCTCAACTCTCTTTCTTCAGCTCAGGGTGACTACTGGGCTGTTTGGGTTTCTCGTCTCTGTCCTTTTTCCCTAGAAACTCTTTTCAAGCAGGAAACACAGGCAATTGCAGACTTCCCTCGTCTGTTTATGTTCTCTCAGGCATCACTTCCCTACATTCCATGCTGTTAAGTGCCTGAAAACTACTGTGTCATATACTTTGCCCATTTTTTAGTTGTTTTTAAGACGAGATGGTTGATCTGATCCCTGATGGGTTCCCTGGTCCACTGTGGCCACAAACAAAAGTAAAATACATATTTTTTTTTAAGAAAGAAAAATATTTCAAGTTCATAATGATGTTTCCAATTCAAATAGATTAGCCCAGAATTATTTATCTTTTTTTGATTTTGTACTTGTCTTTTCTCTTATGCTCAAAAATCTTGGTTCCAAAGACATTGCAGATAGTTACTCATTTTTATGTTTCTTCTCATTTTATTCTTATAACAGCCCTAAGAAGTGGACAAAATTCCAGGCGACAAAATGTCACCTTATTGATGTGGAAACCGAAGCCTGAAACAATTAAATGACTTGCCTAAGAGGCTGCAGAAAGTATCTTCGGTGACCTGTGATTTTGTTTCACCTTGGTCTATCACTTTTACACACACACACACACACACACACACACACACACACACACACACAGAGCTTCCATTTCCTCATTTAAGAAACAAGGGAATGTGAGTGAATGATTTTCCAGATCCCTTCAGTCTCTTGCTTTCTCAGCTGTTTGCTTCTCTCATTCTCTCGTCCCTCATGGCCACACACACATACAGTCTGTTTTCTCACTGTGCTTGCAATAGGAGGTGACTCTGGTGTATATAATACTGAAGAACCTGGGTGCAGTTCTAAGACCCTCCCAAATATGATCTGTGGGGTAAGGGCAACTGGCCTAACTTGTCCCAGGACAGGCCCTGCTGAGATGTTAAGTACAAGTCCAAAGCTGCTGCTGCTCTATTTGCATTTTCAGGTTGATGATTGTAAATTATGGATTTTGCAGCTTGGTTGGGGATCATTTCTTTTCTCAGAGAACTGTTTTTTGTTTTTGTTGTTTTTTTGTTTTTTTCTTTGGTTTCAAATCTATGTATTTATGGAGAAAATAGTCACTGACACTTTCGTTGTCATTTCAAGTTACTTGTTCTAGATTCCACGATAATTTGTGGCTTTTATCTTCAGATTTACTATTCTTCAATTATGATTTCTGTCTATAAGTTAGACACAGTGGACACAGCACAGTCTTAGATCTGACTATTTTTATCTTAATTTAATTTTAATTTAATAAGAACATACACCAGGAAGAACCTGATAATAATACCTGTTCAATTGGAGAAGGTGTTCTGAGCTTGTTAGGAAGTTAGGTTTTTTACTTCATCATTAAAATCCTGCCTCAGTTGCCCTCAGATTTTTTTTCTTTTACTTTTCCTTAATAAGAAAGAGATCAGTTGAAAAGGATAGAAGCGAATGGAACTATAGGCATGAATAACATTAGAATGTGCACCTCTAATGTCCTATCCAGACTGAGAATACTACAGTGGGTCCGTGATTGAGGCATCACTAGTATTCTTAATAACACTCTAGTACCTTAGTTGAATCACTGCAGAAATCCTTGGAAAGGACAACAAGAAAATGGTTAAAATATTAAAATAGTCACTGACTCTCATGTATCTTCTTAGGGGAGCCCTGTACCTAGTCACCCGCAGTAAAATAGCTTTGCTGTTCTTAAGGACACCTGCATTTCATTGTCCAACAACCTTTCCCATTGAAGGACTACTGAGACTAGGTTGGTCTGTTACCGCTATAGTCCTTCCTGGTCCCTCGTTTTTACTGACTGACTCCCACTGACTTGGTGGTGAGGATGGTAGTGTCAGTCTTTACGGATGTGGGTGCCACCATGCTCAAAGTGGGAAGCTTCACAGGGCAAGAAAAGGGAAGGAGAAAGGGGAAGGTGACTGACATTGACTCAGTATCCACCAGGTGTTAGTCATCGTCCTGGGAGCGCTGCATACCTTCTCTTTGGTTTTACAAAACCATGTGAAGAATGTACTATTGTCGCCATTTTTTAGATGGGGAAGCTGTGGGGAAAAGTTCCCGCGTTTGTAGAATGGACTTTTTGTTCTGTAATTTTCGGTTGCCTCATTTTAGCCTTTCTCTTTTAAATAGTTCTTGTAAATTTAATTCCATATTGTTTAAATGACATGACTTATAGTAATCATTTGGTACTAGCAAGGAAATAAATAAACTGTACCTGAGTTTACATCTGTGAAATATCTCTCCAGTTAAAGATATTTATTGATTTCATCCACAAGGAGATATAATCCTTACAGTAGAGATTTCTAAAGAATAACAAATAACTAGGTCATTAAATCCTCTGACCTCCTAAACAGTCTAGATAATGAAGTTAAGAATCTTGTATGAACACCCTCCTGCGGACCAATGGTGGGAATTATAAGCAAAGGTCTTCATCTGATAGCTCCTGTCCTGGAAAGTTCTGAATGGAGATGCAGTGTGATGGTCATCTCAACCTAAAAAGCCTAGTTTGGGGCCTTAATGGAATGATTAGTGTAAAACCATAGATTTTTACTTCTTGGCATCAGACCTCCTATTGATTTGGAGCAAAAGAAAGCCTGAGTGGTTTTCTAATTGCGTTAAATCTACAGAGAGGATAAATGATGAGCTGTAGCCCTTTATTTTCAATAGTTCCAATGGCTGAAAGTAGGAAGATTAATATAATAATGAAAAAGATGAAGTTTGATTATCTTTTAATGTTCTGAATAGTATCTAACACAAATTGGGACTTTGTTCTGTGTTTGCTGGATCTTTTGTTAGATTCTACCAAAAGACTAATAGAAAATGTTGTGTTTTAGTTATTCTTCAAGGGTTGTATTTTGAGGATTCATGAAAGAGCCTAATTTGTTAGAGTAAATACTTGTAGGCCACAGACTTTTCATCATCAGAACTGATCCTCATTTTGGGTCCTATAAGTCTATTCTGTTGGTTTCTTGTTGCATAAGCCTAAGACCTCAAAATTTTTTCCCTCTCATAAGCCTGTTTTGTTTTGTTGGTTTTGTTTTTGTTTTTGTTTTTTTAAGGAAAACTTAAAGATCTGGTAAATACAAACTATTTTACATTTCTGGACATGCTGTCTAGTCTTCTTGGCTCTGCAAAATTACACTTTTGTGATATAAACAGTAAGCTGCTTAGGGAAGAATTCCAGCAATTCATCTTCCCCAACCTTGCACATAGAAGCCAGCATGGCAATTTATATACAGCAACTCCCTGTTCTTGTTTAATTTCTTCAGACAAAACAAGAGATTGTGGTGGTGCCTGCTTGTTCAAAACGACGCAGCTCATTTCTCTTGCCTCTTATCACCTCATGAGTTGGAGGATGTTGGAGCCATGGGGACCCTTAGAGTCATCTGGTCCAATGCCTAGTTTACAGATGGGAAACTGAGGCCCAGACTGAGCAACTCATTTAAGGTTATGCATGTTTAAATGTCAGAGTTGATCTTCAATTCTGTTTTTTGAACCCTGAGGGTTTTCTTTGTTTTCCTTTGTCTTTGTAGTAGTTATTCACTGAGTATATGATCCACTGAGTATACTAGTTGTTATGTCTGTTCTTGAAATAGCACCAGACTCACAGTGTGATCACCAGCCATTGATTTGTACCATAAAGCTTATTTTTAAAAGCTGCATTCTCATTTAATGAGAGGAATCAAAGGCAACATATTGAGAATCTGTCAGGCTCTTCTCTTTGTATCCAGGCTATTCCAGCGCACACTTTCACCATTATGGACCAGTGTGGCAAAATATGATGAATGGGCCATCACCGGACCAGTGCTAGCTACAGCCTTTCTGCTTGTAAAGCTGGGTAACTTGGGGCAAAGGTGCTTACCCCTTCTGAGTCAGAGTTTCCTCATTAAATAATGTGGTACATGGTACCCACTCCATACAGTTGTTATATTATATATGAAATGAAGCCATACAATACAGTAGAAGTGAGGTGTACTTGGAGAGGGCACAGTTCTCAAGTGCATGGTTGGAATGAATAGGTGACAGCTGCAGCTATTTGTAAATCTTGTTGGTAGTTCTGCCCAAAACATGAAACAGTATGAATGTCCTCTAACCAGTGACTTTTCACTGCAGTGAAAGCCATTGTTGAAGGGATGTTCTTCCCATGGGGATCTCTTTGAAAGCTTGGGCTGGGAAGGTAGATTCTCAGTTATGTAATAAGACGAAGTAGCAGGAGAAGCAATATTGATATTTTCCTTTATTGAGTGGAGGAGAACCATAGCTCCTCCTTCTGAGGAAAACAGAAGTATGTTAGAGTTTGGGAAAGAAGCGGTGAATAACTGAATTGATTGGTGGATTTTATAAAAGTTACTAGTGTGCCTTAAGGACCTTCTTTGGATATAATCCAGTGCCATGAAATGTGAAAGACAAAAGTAATGTGTAACTAGGTCCGCATTTGTGAAGGGTTTACTTTTTGATTGGTGGCAGATAATACTAGGGTACTACAGACGCAGTAGTCATTTGTTGAATTGAATTGTGAATGTGAGCTTTGGAGTTATATAAAGAAAAGGTAAGTTGTTCCAGGCCAGAATAAACTATGGGTGGAACACAGAATTTAGGGGAGAATATGAGTCTTAACTGGAGCAAAGGGTGGAATTTGACAAGTAATGGAAGCAAAAGTGGATAATTAAGGCTGGGATTATTTTTGGAGCACTTTGGTTATCAGATTTAGGATCTAGAACTTAAACAGATTGCTCTATGGTCTATGGTGTGTGTGTGTGTGTGTGTGTGTGTGTGTGTGTGTGTGTGTGTACATGTGTGCATGTGTATGTACACAACAGTTCTTGATAGGTGTTTCTGTTTGGAGCTAGATGCTGGCTTTGAGAGCTTCTGCTGACTTTCATGATAACTAAGAACAAGGAAGAGATGAAGCTTGGTCATGACACAACCCATTGTGACATTGTAACCTCCCTACTTCCTGTTTCTATCTTAAGGCAGGACCAGTAGAGGGAACAAGTTCAGTGGAAGACAGTGAATGGGGACTAGGAAGAGTCAAGGATGTGAGAGTTACATTTTCTATAAAAAAACCAGCTATATATTTAATGGGCAAAGCATTTGAGTCCACTTAGACGAAGGAGTTGAACTTCAGTGAAGTAGCAGCTGTGGTCTGGTGGCCCTTACACCGGTCCAGGGATCGGAACTAGCTTCTCAGTTCTGTGCAGCTTCTCCTAATCAGTCAATCCTTGTTCTGAATTTATAGTCTAGAACAATAACTCAATAGTAAATAAATTTTGACATAATTTGTCCAGGCTTCTGTGCCAAGACTACAGAAGAAGACTATTTGGGCGATTCCCTTCAAAAAGACAGGCTGCTTGACAAAGATATGCCTGGAGGTGTGCTCCTTCCCATTCGCTCCCTCATGTAATGACCACAATGTAAGGAAAAGCCAAGCTGCAAACACAGTATGCGGTGTAGGCCCAGGGAAGAACAGTAAGTACCCGCAATTGGCAAAGACAGGGACAGTGGAGTGGATGCCACGTACCCATTATTTAATGAGTAAACAGACTCAAAAGGGGTAAGCACTTTGCTCCAAGTTGCCCTTTTTAATGACTTGTGTGGGATCTGGCAGAGGGATCGGTGACCATCCTCATGTGCTCATCAGAGCTGTGAGACGGGGAACAAGGTGGGTTCCTTGGATTATCAGGTGAATGGCTAGAAATGAATCTCTTAAGTGGTTATTTTTTCCTGGAAGGATGCAGATTACTTACTCATCATAAGAGTGATGACAAGAATAAATCTACTTTTTTTAAAAACCAGCTTCATTGAAGTCTAATTTACATGCCATCAAATCAATTCATTTTAAGTATACAATTCAGTGATTTTTAGTAAATTTGCAGAGTGGAGTCACCAATACCACAGTCCAGTTTTAGAATGTTGTCAACTCCCCCAAAGCTCTCAGTGCCCATTATCCTCAGTCACCATTCCCATCCCTAGGCAACCAACAATCTACTGGCCCTGATAGATTTACCTGTTCTGGACATTGAAAATAGATGGAAGCCGAAAACATGTTTTGTGCATATGGCTTTCATTTAGCATAATGTTTTGAAAGTTCATCCATGTTGTAGCATGCGTTCCTATTTCGTTCCCTTTTCTTGCCAAGTAATATCCCACTGTATGGGTGTACTATATTTATCTGTTCCTTCTTCAGTTGATGAATTGTTTCCAGTTTGAGGCTATTGTGACTAATGCTGGTATATTGTACAGCAACAGGAGTGGCTGTCCTAACAAGTTTCTACAAACTAAGTGGCTTAAAACAATCGAAATGTATTCTCTCACAATTCTGGAGACCAGAAGTCTGAAATCAAGATGTGGCCAGACTGTGCTCCTCACACAGGGTCTAGGGGAGATTCCATTCCTTGTCTCCTCCAGCTTCTGGTGGTCAAAGCAGCCCTCGATTGGGTCACATTATTTTAGGCTCTGCCTTCATCTTCATATGGCTTTCCTTCTGTGCCTCTGAGCTCCCTGTCTCTTATCAGGATACTTGTGATTGCAGTTAGGGCCCACTTGTCAGTCTAAAAATGCTCCTCTTCTCAAGATTCTCAACAACTTCTATATCCACCACCATCCCCCACCCCCACTCTGCACCCCCCACCTCCCACACACAAGGTAACTAACATTCACAGGTTCCAGGAATTTGATGGGGATTTTCTTTTGGGGGTCTGTTTTTCAGCAGTAGCTATGAATATTCTCATGAAGGTTTTTTTTGTGTGTGTAGGCATGTTTTTATTTCTCTTCACAGATAACTGGGAATGGAATTGCTGGGTCATATTGTAAATTAATGTTTAACTTTTTAAGAAACTGCGAAACTCTTTTCTGAAGAGGCAGTCATTTTACATTCCTACCAGCAATGTGTGAGGGTTTCAGTTTTATCACCTTCTTGCCAATTGCCAGCCTTTAAAAAATTGTGGCCTATGGGTGTGAAGTGGTATCTCATTGTGGCTTTGATTTGCATTTTCGGTGATGACTAATGCCGTTGAGCATTGTCTCTTGTGCTTATTAGCCATGGGATGTGATTCTTGGCCAAATGTCCTTTCAGAGCTCTTACACATCTGAAAATTGAGTTGTCTTTTTGAGTTATAAGAGTTTTAGTCTCCTGCTTTTCACAGTCTGACCCAGTCGTTGCCAGTCCTAAGGACTGTGGTGATTGAGGTCACCTTCATGAAGAAGTATTGCAGCAACTAGGGTGCCTAGAACTGGGACATCTACCCTATGTCAGGCTGTTATTGGAGGGTAGGTAGGACCCACAAGTGGCCCTTTGGCTGCCAATCACTGTGTCAGGAAAGCTGGGAGATGACCCACCCTATGTCTTAGAGATCGTAAGCTCAGTGGTCTTGTAGTCTGGCTGTTGTCTGATGAACAAAGGGACCAACCATTGGAACCCCACGCTATATTCTCATTGTAGCCTGTTTTTTTTTTTCTTTCATAACTCTTATAATTTTAATTAATAATTTAATAATATGTTTAATATCTTTTATAAAAACCCTTAGGACAGAGACCATGTCCGTGTTTTTTATAACTCTATTACTGGTCTCTAACACTAGTACATAGTAATCAGCCAACCAGTATGTGTTGGGTGGAAGAATGTAAAGCAGGGGGTTCTAGGAAGACGTTCTCTGCTTTACTGTGGGTGACTCACATGAAATCATTAAGTAGAGGGCAATTTGTTGATTAAATAATTCAACTCACCACAGAATGTGCTATTTAATGACATATCTTAACTGCTATTGATACCATTTCCCCTTTTCTTTCTCGTTTCCAGCGATCTATAATTACAATGCCTCTCAAGATGTGGAGCTCTCCCTTCAGATCGGAGACACGGTTCACATCCTGGAGATGTATGAGGGTGAGTCTGGACGGCCTTCTGCCAGACGGGGTGAAAGAGGAAAACAGTCGAAGTTACTTATTAATAAGGCACTTAGAGCCAACATCAACATGCTTTACTTCCTGAAGGGGTGCTGGTGAAAATCCAGGAAAGACTTATTATACAATTTCATACTCAGGGCAATTTCAAAACAGTCGGCTGAGTACATGAGTGCAAACATGCCCAGACACTAGAATCAAAGTATGTGAGTATGTTGGGTCCAATCACTGAGTGCAGAGGATCCTGGCTTGGGAGAGACACATGGGACACGGGGCTGGCGGGAGCGCCAAGGAAGCTGATTAAGTGGTTCTTTCTACTCAGCACTAAATGTTGCCAGATTGGGGCAGAAATGAGAGAGAGACTTTCTGGGGTTGCTGAGATTTCTTTAGAGAATTAGGTCAGGGCTGCAGCTGATCCAGAAAGCCTACTGGTATATTTCTTTCAACTAGGTCAAGCTAGGGAGGTGGTTCCAGCTAATCTGTGAGTGGGCTCTAGGGCAGGACTCGGGACTCTTGGTTTGTCTGAAAAGCAAAGGTCAGGCCTGCAGCCACCCCCCACGCCCCAGACTTTGAGCCCCAACACAAGCTCTCTAAATCCAAACATGACTCTTCCCTGTATCCACATTCTAACCCAAACCCCCAGAGTGCAACAAACATGTATCCAGGCCACTCAAGTTGAGGATGGGCAGAGTTTTTTATAGGGTAAGGCTTGTTAGAACAGTGCTGCTGGATTTGCAAGATCTGGCCCCCCACGTAAATGCTCGTAATGGTAGAATGGCAGAGGTGGTCATCTAGAACCCAATGTGGCTTTCTAGGGCATGACAGGAAGGTGTAGAATGGGGACAAAGAGATGGAGGAAAGGAAGCAGGGTTTGGTCATAAAAAAGCTAAGCTGTCTGCCTGACTGCACAGAACATGCTACCGTTACTGTTGCCTGCCTTTAGTTTTAGGCAGAGGGCTGGAGTTTTGCATTATCCTTCTCTTTTCTGCAGAACTCTGTTATCATGCAGCTCCCAGGGGCAGAGAGAAGAGAGTGGGGGCTGTGTGGACTCCTACCACTCTATTCTCTTTTTCTTTCATCTTCACCATCTCAGGTCCATCCAAACATCCTTAAGTTACCAAGACACTAAGGACAATCTAGTTATCTTTTGGGGACTTCTTAGAATATTGAAACCATAGTCCCCTCAAACCTTACTCATTGTCAGGGGCCAGATTAATCCTGACAGTGGGTCTTTACGGACACACATCTTTCTACCGTACAGGTAAAAGGCATATGTGCAGTTTTTTTGTAACTCTTCCATATAGGCTTGAAAAGAATGTATATTTTATGTATATTTAGGATCTTTGGGTGAAAAGTTCTATAGATGATCATTAGATTCTGATTTCTTTTTTTTAAATTGCTATATGATAACTTTTTTCTGCTTTTCATGTTAGTGAAAGACCTGTGTTAAATCTTCCTGTGATTGCAGTTTATGTCAGTTTATGGTGATTTCAGTTTTTTATTTTATATATTCTCAGAACTGTTAGTAGGTGCATACATTTTTAGAATTATTACATTAAAGAGTTATAACTTTTAGTTCCTGTTTGTTAAACTTTCTATCATTATCTTCATCTATAGTAATGTTTTTTTCCTAAGTCTGTTTTGCCAGAAATTACAGCCAATTCCTTGGCAGTCCCAGAGCTCCCGTTTTTGTCCTCTGGCCCCGCAAGGCCATCAGAAATGCTGCTCAGCCACTCAGGAACCTTCTTTTAATTCATCTGATGCTCCAAGAGAGACACAGCCCCAAATGCTGACCTTGTCTTCCTGAGTTTTAGTCTGTTTTAGATCTTAACCTGGTAATTCTTCACTTTACCATGTTAGCTCGTGTGTTTGGGGGATGAGGGGTAGTGTCAAGCTTTTCTAATTGTCCTGCAGAGTGTAGGAGGGAAGAGCAGAGATTTGATCTGAAATAGTCAATAATGTCTTTTAAATACATTTTCAAAATTCTTTTTTCATTTTTATGTGACACCAAAATGTTTTTCGAAGTAGCTAATGAAAGCGCTTTGTCCTCATATGAACAGTAATTTTTAGTGTACATACTGTTTATACTTTGCCAGGTAGCCTCCCAGTTGACCAATGAACATCTCTGAAGGTATTGTGTTCCTATGGACACGCCAAGGTGGTCACTGAGCTTGGCTGAACATAAATGCAAACACAGACACACAACACACACGCATTTCAAATATATTCCAGAGCTTGCGATCCAAAGCCACAGTACTCTTTGCATATTGCATCTCACACAACGGTGTGTTCGCCTGAAGTGCTGGCCAATGGTAGACAATCATAAAAAAACTTGTTACCTTATCAGTGCTGCATCTTTAATAGGATCCAGGTGCAGTAGGTGCTGACAGCAGGAAGTTGATTTTCTTGTAAATTGTTGCCATAAAGTATTTGGTGTGCCAACCGTAGAACTCTGTCATCTCAAAAAAGGACAACAGTGCCTGGTCTGTAAAAGTGGACACGTGTCAGGGTGGGAATGGGAAGATTTAGAACATGAGCTTACTGAGCTCTTTCACCACCAAGTGGCATGTGAACTTTATAGAGATTATTATATTGGATTAATTTTTTAAATAGTATTTCTTTTATAGGATTCATTTTTTTCCTGCTTTTTAAAAATTTATTTATTTGCTTACAGCACCTGGTATTCCAAGGTGGTCTCCCATCCAAGGATTAAATTTTTTTAATAGTACCCGCCTTACCAGAGGCAGTGGTAGGTTCTTATATTTATCGGCTCAGTACTTAGAGTTCTTGGCTGGGTTCTCAAATGCCTTTATTATTTCAGGCGGTTCAGGACTAAGTGAGGACAGGAGTGCTTTGCAAACATTAAACATGTTGGAAATGCTGAGTAATAACTTGTGTTCTCTCCCTCCCCACCCCCATCTCCTCTTTCCTTAAAAAAAAAATAAATAAATAAAATGGACACACCCACAGTGCTGCCAGATGGAATTTAAGGATAGTGGTTGGCACTGGTTCATGCCCCACTCTCCCCCGGGGTGTTGTGTCTTCAGTTTCCTGTCAGATCTGACTCCTGGGGCCCTCCCATCCCCCACACTCTGTTCCATCCCTCCTTTGAGATATTTGCACACTACACCTGTGTGTGCTGTTTTGGTGTGGACGTGAGTCCACTCTTCTGGAACCCAGACATGAAAAATTCTTTTCTGCCCACAACTCACAACAGAATACCAGTTAGGTCACTCCTTTTGCTGTTTCCTGCTCTGTTGTTGAAAGAATAATTACCAAAGTGGTAGACAAAGTAAGCTCCTCCTTCATCTGCAGGTCTTGTGCCTCGCACAGCTCCTGGCATGCACTAGGTGCTCAGCAAAAGTCTGTTGAATGTGTGAGATAAGGCAAGCTTGTTGGAGCTTTGTGTGGACATACCTTTTCATTTCTCTTGGATATGCCTAGGGGTAGAATTGCTAGGTCTTATGGTAACTCTGTATTTAACCTTTTGGGGAACTGCCAGACTGCTTGAGGTTTGAACACAGCCCAAAAGAGAAAGCTGTCACTTATCTATTATAATTCGTTTCTTTCTGTGACTTTGCCCCTGAACTTCATTTGTTTCTAAAAATGAGGGAAGGGAGTAGAATTGACCGAGAATGTATATACTACTCATCTTTTATAGGCCTCAAAGAATTATTTGTTTTCAGAGACTTTTTCAGGGAGCTGCAGTTCTCAAGGGCTGAAGCAAGTGTCCATCCCTTTTTTTGTCTTTGTCACTGGCCTGCCTACAACCTTTGCCATGTCTTTGATGCTTGAACCAGACAAGGGATTTGGCAGTGAGACAGCTGTTCTCCACTTTGAGAGTTCTTTAAAAGAACTGTCACCTGGGGATTCCATTTGTGGTTATTTATTCATTCAACAATACTACTGAACAAATATTATGCTCTTATGATATGTCAAGTATGTTTATGGAGCACAAGCTGTATTCTAGGCACTCAGAGCACCTGAAATAGGAAGATTGTTGCTCTCATAGGGTTTAGACAAAAAGGGACAGATAAAAACAAATGAACAGGGCGAGTAAACAAAACAAGTCAGGTACTTGTAAGTGCTGTGGAGAAAAAAGAGTCACATTATGGAGGTAGATGAGGGTGAAGGAGAGGGAGAAGGAGAAGGACTACTTTAGATGAAATGGTTTTGCCCCTATCTAGTTTGACCATCTCAGGGCAAGACACTTTCTCTTTTTGTCATGATCATTTCATCTAAAATTGGGTCAATTTTGAAAGTGAGTAAGTGAAAGTGCTTTGAAAAAATAAGGTTTCAGCATCCTTGCTCTCATGAAGCTCTTTTCTCCTGTGATTAATCAAATTCCAGTCACAGGTGATTTCATGGTCAAGGTCTTTTGTTCCACCAATGGGTTCTCGTTTCCTGCACTTGATTCATATCCATTGGTAAACTCTTTTTCAGCTCCCTAAACTACTTACAAGCTCAAGAGAGGGTGGCTGTTGCTAACAGTGATCTCTGGGGGTAGACATAACACAATTGGGCCCTGTTGGAAATAACAAAATGAGATAATGTCTCAAAGGCGTTCCAAGCTCTACAGAGGGAGGCACAGCGTAACATTTTATATTATTTCAGTGTTAATTTGTAAAGACCCAAAGGATAGCACATATGATTGAATTGGAACCAGAGGAAATGGGCAATCCTGAAAAGTTGAAAGAAATAAAAACAAGCAGTTGTGTATGTGTTGGCGGTCCCCAATATACCTCAGTTATTTCTTTTGTATAGAATGAGGCCAGTTTTAAAATGCATCTTAATTGAGAAATCTACTCCCTTATAATATGAAAAGAAATAAAAATGGATTATAATATGAAAAGAAATGAAAATGGATTATGACTTCAGCTGCACATGTTTTGACTCTCATCTTTATAAAGCAGGCATTTTTGAGTAAGTAGAGAAGGCAATATTATGACAGATAGGTAAAGTTATATCTTATTTTGGCTCCATGGCTGACAAAACTTTCTAACAGAGACATAAAAGAAGAAGAGAATGTATCTAAAGAGATTTTTTTTCAAGCAGAGGCTTCATAAACATTTTTCCGAGGTGTGGTACTAGGAACCCGCATTGGACTATAGGATACAATAGGTGTCATTGAACTCCTTTAGAATGTCTGATTCGAGAAGGATTGTCACATCCTACCATCCTGTAGAACGGTTAGTTAACCTCCTAGCCTTGACATCCTTTTATTGTCCCTCTTTTTCATTCATTTCCTTTTCTATTTGGTCAGCCATACTCAATCATCATGAGTGAGAGAAAGAAAATCAAAACTGACTTTAAAAAATAAGTTCTTAACAGCATGTGTAAAAGTTTGTGGTATAAGCTGAAATAAGGTGGTCGATGTATTTATAACTTTCATTTACTTCTGTTACTCCACTAATCAAGATAATTAAAGTTTATTATAATTCAGAATCCATAGCCTCACCATGTTCTAGTTATAAAAACAACAGCCTTTCACAAATATAAATGGCAGTGAGCCCAACAGCTTGGGTTTTATGACGAGGACTGCGTGCAAACATTTTGGCAGTGGCTTTGAAAGCAGATTAGTCCAGGTGGCATTTTGTTGAGTGTGCTGGTCACTTCCCACATCTGTTTGACCTTTACCTTAAGTACAGCTTGTCAGTGACTACTACTGGGGACATATGTTCCTGAGTTGTGTTTTTTCAGAAGATGTGTATGGCATAGGAGGGAGTGTGTTTACAAGAAAAGCTAATTAAAAAGTAGAGCCGGTGAAAAGTCTCATCTCAGATTTAATCTTATCTAAAAGAAAATGCCCTCTGTTTTTCCTTTTGAGGTATATTTGAATGTGCTTCTAAAATCCTGGTTTTGTAATTTATGTGCTTCACATATAGGCATATATGGGATCTTCTAGAATAGGAGTCAGAACCCTTTTCTGAGTGGTGCCTTTATTGAGTGACTTTGTCGTGAGCTGGTACTTCAACTCGGCTCCTTTGGGCAGCTGCCCACGCACCTAAGGAAGCAGGTTCAGCCTGAAAGCAAAGATGCATTTGAGATGTTCTGGAGGGATGTTCTCGTGAGCTTTTGGTGTCCCATAAATTTTGGTTCCGAGGAATCTTGGTGGAATCAAGGGATCAAGAAGGGAACAAAGTGGTGAGCAGGCTCCTTCCATCCCAAGCACATCCGTGCCCACTCATGGCTGTCCTCTCACCTGGGTGCTGCACCACTCACATGATCTGGTATGTAACTTCTATCAAGAATGCCTTCAGTGTCTTATCCACATTGTGAAACATTGTGAGACTGGGTAAGACTCAGTTAAAGATTAATGTAAGGAGAAGGACCTAGAGGAAAATTCAAAATTGACTGAAGGCAAATCTGAATAAGATACTTCTCTTCTTTATACCTGGAGAGAAAAGGCTAAATGTATGCCTCTGATTTGCTCATAGTAATATGAGTCATTTATAACCTTTAAAAGCACATCAATATTAACTATGCTAGAGTGCCCACATTTTACTCAACCCATGGAGGCAAATCATTCCATAGGAAGTGTTACAGGACGAGAAAACATGCTGCTAGAAAAACTTGCATTCTGCAAATGAGTCTTACAAGCACGTGAGAACTTCAGTTTTTTCCTTGCCTCACCTCCATGTGTAACTTGGGCTACAAAGAGGTATGGACAAGGCAAGTTAGGAAAGATTCTTGTTAAAGAAGGATTATTATTCTAACCTTTATATTCTTTGTACTATCCCCAATGTTTATCATTTGAACAAGAATATTAAATGTGTATGCATTTAACTTTGAGAGTAGGAATGTAAGATTTCAAGCAACTGTGCCTAGCAATTTAGTCCATCTTCTAAATGGCAGAAACAATTAACACTAAATTCCTAACCCTGAACACTTGTTTAGTTTTCACCAGTGCAGGTTTAAGACTCAGTTGTTATAGTTGGAATTGAAGGAGTGGAAGAAGTGGGGGGAAATTTTTTAAATTAGTCTTACTGTCAGATTCATTGCCCACCAAATGTTAAATCAGGCCTTAGAATAACCTGTTTTGGTAACTTCTGAGTTCTTTCTTGGCTGCAGTCTCCGCTCAGGTCCCAGGTTGCTCAGCATTGTGTTTCTTGATGTTTCTAGCCACTGTCATATGTTTTTTCTGTCACCCAGATTTTTTCTTCTACTTGTTCTCTTTTCCTTAGTTATCTTTTCTATCATTACTTGGGGCAAAAAACGTACTCAGTTGAAAAATAAAAGTACGTCTTATCAGGTGCTATGGCCCCAGAGTAAAGCTTGCCCCTAACATAATAGTCCAGCCACTTATGTAAATGTGTATGGCTTCAACTTGGTTCATCATCAGTGATTTAAGAATAATTGGGAGTGGGTTTGCTCCTTTCCCCAGAGAGTAGAGACGCCTTCCTCAGAAAACAAAGAGAATTCCAAGAGGCGTCACCTGCTGTCATCAACATGGGAACCAGATGAGGGCTCTAGAGTAGGACCGTCCTGCATTATATCATTGGGTTCCAGATTTGTCTGGCATTTTACTTTTTTCTGTGTGCCAGCTATTGAGCTAAGGTCTTTCATATACTCAATCTCAGTTCTTATAGTCCTGGGAAATCAGAGTTACTGATGCTCTTTTAGTAGATGTGAAATTCAAGGTGAAGCGACATGAAGACATGCATGCAGCTGTTAAATTGGTAGAGCTGTGATTCCCACCAGGATCCCTTGGTATCCAAGTAGAGCATACATTCCATATTGTGAGGCCTTTGAGGAAACAACACTTCTATGTTGGACTTAACATATAGTTTTCCAAAGGAGGTAAGGTTTTCGCTTTTTAAACAGCTGCCAGACAAGTTTGCCACCACCTCAAATGTGTCTGTACTGAATGAACTCTTTCTGAACTTACTCCTGCCATGGCTCATCAGCAAAAACGTGCCACCCTGGCCAGGGCGTCTTCATGCTGCCCTCCGAGCACGCTGTGCTTGGGCCCACTTCACCCCCAGTGCCTGGATGCCTCATCTGCCCCCCGAACACCCAGGGATATCGGTCCCTCTCCCCTAGCCCACACACTCCAGGTGAAAATTACCGAGGGGACTCATGACTGTTATCAGCAGTTGGTCCAACCCCCAAGGTGTGGCAGGAGGCCAGGGAGGCAAAAATAAGCAGAGAAGTCTCTGGCAGGGTCTGGCTTCCCCAGCCTGATGCGGTCTCTCCCTCCTTACAAACGTGTGTGTAGAATGAGTGTCCACCTCACGTCCCCATGTGTGCTTTCCTTCCAGTGTTAGGAAAGAGGGCACAGAAGTTGAACATAATAGTCTTTGGCTCTGACACCTGGAAGGCCCCAGGTGACTCATGTTCATGCTCTTGCTCCTCATCTTTTGTCACCAGGACTCTTAATGCTGTCACCACTACTGGGCTCCACTTCTGCGTGTGACCCAGGCCAGTGGAGTCTTAGGGACAGTGCTGAGTGTTGCTTCAGGATATACTCCTCACCCGACTCGTCCTCTTAGCTGAGGCATACAAATTTCCAGCATGCCAGCACACGATGGGTTTCCTTACTGGGCCTTCCATTCCCCCTTTAGAATTTAAGGCAGCCTTTACTTCTCTCCTCTAATCTCAGTGTTCTTTCTCAGGAAACTTCGGCGGTTTTCTGCAAAGGGTACCCTGCATTGAGATTCCAGAAATCCCCGTAAGCTAGACATGCAAGTTTGTGCCTCCCTACCCCTCACCTGGGTCTCTCTGTGTCACTAGCAATTAGATTAGAAATTCTTCGAGAATCAGGGCTTGTGGTTTATTATACTCTCAAACTCTTGGAGGCCCCACAGGGCCTAGCAAAGTCCCTTATAAAGCTGGGCCTCTTTAAACATATTGTGCTTGATGCATTGATTTTTCACTCACAAACCTACACCTCTTTCTCGTCCATCTTGCAAGCTGGTGCTGATGATGACAAAACCAGAGTGAGTGAGTTGTAGCAAATTCATTGCTACTACTGCTAGAATTTCGTGCTGTATTTTTTCATTCCGGCTTTCTTGAACTAGTTGCATAAATTAGAGAAAAGGGTCACAGAAGAGGGAAATTAGAGCCAATAGCAAGTTCTAATTTTTTTTTAAGCAGGATTGCTTTGTTTTATGACAGAAAGAGAGAAAAAACCACACACAGAAAATATAAAGGGAATAGACACACAAGAGTGGTGATGTTAATTAGACTAGAGAGGAATTTTATTTCTTCCTCCTTACCGAGCTTGCAAGTATCTGTGAAGTGACAGAGAGGTTTCCTAGTCTTGCGGTGGACATTTGGATGTGTCATCTTTCCGTTCTGTCCCCTGTGATTCAGATCTGTCTCTCCCCGCCCATCTACCTGGACCAGACCCCTCTGCCTGTCTCATGAGGTCTCCAACATCCATCAACAGAGGAACCTTGGTATTTTACTTATGAGGCAATGAGATGGAAGAAGAAAAAAATAGAATGTTTTTGTGGAAGGAAATATAAGAAATGAAAGCTTTAATTAACTTTAAGTTAACCACTGAAGACATGCAGTTAGTCCTACAAAACTGGTTACACAGAACCAGGGTGGAGACTCAAGCCTTGAGATTTCAAGTGAGTCCCCTCCTGAAGGAGCAGGGCCGCCTCTTTTCTGCTCATTCTGGCCTCATAGGTGGGGTGCTCCCATCCCATGCAGCTCTGACCACTGGGCCTGGGATCCCAAGGAGAGAGAAGGGTCTTTTGACTTTGCAGTCAGGTTGCGCCTTGTAGCTGCAGATTTTAGTGCACATTCCTTGCATCAGTCTGTTCTGTCCATGGCTACTGGCTCTTTAATACTTCCCTTAAAAGTCTGTTGAGTGACTGCCATGTGCCAGGCATGGCAAAGACATGTCTCTTTCTTGTTCATCCAAGAAATAAAATCGAAGATGGAAACCACTTCTCTTTCTTTCCCACTGGCATGCTGATGCATGCGTGTTTTATATTGGGGGGATATCATGGGCACTCTTCCCTCTCGTGAAAGGGAAGTACAAGTACAAGTACGATGTCATTCACTGTCCCCCAGCACAGTCCTGGCAGTGGCACTGGGGAAGGAAAAGAGTGAGAGCTGGGTGGTAGGAGACCTGCATTTGTTCTCCCAACTCAAATAGTAAGTCACATGTTGACTTTGGACAACCTTTTCAGTTTCTTGCGTATGTTTCTTTTTTTTAAGTAAGGATGTTAAATTTCAGTGAACTCTGAGATCCTTTTGGAGCTCAGACTTGCAACATCCATCTCAGTATATCAGATAACATAAAACTGAGCTGAGATAATTTTCCAGGATCACTGATTTGTCCCACAAAACGGTACAAAAGAATATAATTATCTTTTACCATTTTTGTGTTTACTTTTACTTTCTGCCTTGGAGCTTCTTTTCAAAAGTTCCAGTGAGCGGGTCAGTGCATTTAGAAAGTGAGCATCCTGAAGCCCGAGGCTCTGGAAGGTAGTGAGTGCCCTGCCCACGGGCGAAGATCCAGCAACTGAGCTGTGTCTCTGTCAGTCCTGTGAGCTGTTTCTGCTCACTGCTCCCCAGAGGGACCTGAGGCAGAGCTTGGAGAGACACCTTCGGGAATAAGAGGGTAGGCTAAAGCCATGGAAACCTGACAGGTCCACAGGGGTGGAACCTTTGACCTTGGCCTAATTAACTGTGCTTTAGCCAGCCAACTACCAGACCAGTGACACTGAAAGGCAAAACAACAGGATTTAGCACCTGCTCTTCCCCAGTCCTTTCCCTCCCCAACATCGTGGGTACATGTGAACAATGGCTCCCTGTCTGTTTCTTATCTTTAATTTCTGGGAATTCAAAAATAATTAATGGTCGTATACAACTTAAAAATGATTAAAATGATCAATTATTTGTTATATATATTTACCACCTTAAAAATAATTTATCGATTGTTGTGTAGGGGGAGAGAGGATACTAATTTATCATGGGCTGCAAAATAAGGAGAGATTTTAAAAAACACTCCATGACTTACACATCTAAATGATGCTTTTGTGGTTCAAAAAATCTTCAAAGTCCCTCTCAGTAATTGCTTTCTGAGTCTTTAGCATATTCATAATTCTCCCTTTGTGTGTCTGTGTCCAAGCATTACCATTAAAAGCCCTTTTGTATGTAATTATTTGTTTATAAATCTATTTCCTTTCTCCTTGAAGACAATGTCTGGCACACTGGTGTTCAGTAAGTGTTTTTATGTATAATGAATGAATGGCCACATTAATGATGTGAATGCTCAGCTCCACTGTGCCCCCTCAGAGAGAATTTTCTAACCACACTTTCTAAAGTCACCCCTATGTATCACCCTCTCCCACGTGACCCTTTCATTCCTTTGTAACTTTTAGTCTTATGTGAAATTGCTTTGTTTCTTTGCTTGTGTGTTTCCATGTATATGTTTTTCTCTTCCCATTATAAAGTAAGACTTAGAAGGATGATGGCATAGTATGTCCTGTTCTCCTAGCATCTCTTCTGTTGAATGAGTAAATGAATCTCCAATCTGTGGTTGAACTTTTGGAAATAGCAAAACTCATTCAGCTTTGGAGTACAAAGTAAGTAATTAAGCTGAATTATGTCTTTGGGGAGGCACAGTACAAAGTAAAAGTAATGGAGGAATGGTTCTATGATTTTTCTACACAACTCCAACTGGTTTCAGAGGTAGTTTCAAATAAAAATATTCAGTAATACCTGAGTAATCCATTATTAATGAATTATGTGTCACTTTGAGGTGGCTACTTGTAGTGTTCATTTGAGAGTGTAAATTTTGTATGGTTTTTAAAAGTTACAATAAAATTTATATACAGTGAAATACTCTCAACTTAGGTTACAGTTCAATGAGTTTTAACAAATGCATGTACCCTGTGCACCTCATACTCCGGTCCGGGTGTGCAACATTCCCCTTGCCCCGGTAAGTTCCCTGTTGCCTCCTTCACACAATTCCCACCCCTAAAAAATAAATGCTGTTCTAATTTAGATCACTCTGGATTTGTTTGCCTTGGTTCTCTATGGACCTACCTATATTTCATATCCAGTCTTTCTGACAGAAGTGTTTATTTCCTCCTAATATCTCAGAAAAATGAAATAGTTTCTCAGTTCCCTTTTTTTTCTTGGATTTGTTCCTTGCAGAATCTTCTGTCCTGCCTCATTTTGGACTGGTTGGTGTCCAGGCCAGGTATATGGCTTGTTTTCTGACATCTTCATTACCTGTATCAGGGTTGGAAAAAATAATAGGTATTTTAGCAGAGCTAGGGATAATATTTATACATGTATGTATAAATAGAATAACCCTTATATGAATTTCAACCTGTCTATGTGTTTCAAGTCATGAGTACACATGGGTACCTTCAATTCCAATCCATCATGGTTCTAGTTTTTTTCCCTTTCAGTGTTTGTAACTCCCTTCTGTGAAGTAAGAAACTTGGCTTCCAAGTTCCCACTATGTAACCAATCTCTATCTTCACTACCATGCCTTCTTCCTTGTTCCATGTGGACATTATCCTCAGCTGTTGTCAATGTCATAGCACACATCAGTGTGCCATCCCCACCCCAAGCAAGCTCTGTGTGTAGAGACTCCTGCCTCACCCCAGTTAGGCTCTGATGTCCCTTATGGGTCCCAGACTCTCACATGGATGCCTGCCTTGCTCTGCTTGGTTTCTGACACACCCTGCCAGTCTGGCCTCGTGTGTGGAATTCCCCACCTCTGTCACCACCACCCTTGCAAACACCTGACTTGCCCTGTCCCACCTGGTTGGACAGGGCTCAGTTGTTCAAGACAGAATGCAGAGAGGCTAAGAGATATCTCTTGATTCTGTCTCCCATTCCTCAATGTTTTCCGTTTTTTTTTTTTCAGTATTTCTCTACCAAAGAGTAGTACTGTCTATCCATTTGCCAAAGCTCAAAATCTCCAAACCCTTGAATATTTGCCATTCTTCCTCCTATTCATGGCTATTCCCAGCTCGGTCATGAACAACTTGGATTGATTCAAAATATGTCCTGCATCTTTTCATCTCTCCATTTTCTCTGTACCTACTAGTCTCCTCATTGATGTCCTTCTTTCTACTCTGTCTCACCTCCCACAGTTCATTCTCACAGAGCAGGCACATGATCTTTTCAACATGTTTAGGGGATGATGTTCTTTAGAAACCTCCATTGACTTCCCATTGTACTTAGAATAAAATTTATATTCCACCATGGCGTATAATAACTGTGTGTGTGTGTGTGTGTGTGTGTGTGTGTGTGTGTGTGTATGTATGTGTATATATATATATATATATATATATATATATATATATATATATATGCCAATCCTGACTGCACATTAGCATCACCAGGGGGACTTTTTTAGAAGCACTAAACCTGGGTCCCTCCCAATTCCAATTAAATTAGAATATTTACGGATGTGGCCCAGGCTCAGTATTTTCGTTTCCTGGTGAATCTAATGGGCAGCCAGGGGCAGGAATCATGCCTGCCGCTAAGCACCTTCATACTGCCTTCTCCCTTTTCAGAGCTGTTCCTCTTAGCTTCTCAGAGTAACCTTTCCTTGGTCACCTTATCTAAAGTATTGTCCCGTGTTACCAGTCACTCTCTGCCATAATACTGTCCTTGAGCACTTCTACTTAGCACTGTCATTATCTGAGATCATCTTATTTATTTATTTTTTTCTTAATATTAGATTGTAATCTTCAATGTAATTCTTGCTCTCCAGTATACTGTGGTGCCTAAATCAATAAATATATGTTGAATGACTTTATGTAGAGGGAAGAAGAGCCTAGTGAGGGGCCTATCATATAGGAGCCAGAAAGCAAGAGATCCTTTGGACGGGTGAGGTGAAATGGAGCAGATTACAGAGTCTTGATTGATGGAGCTTATGTGAGAAACCAGATAAAGTAATCAGCTTGGACAACGGAATTAGAAACTCTGATATTTTCAAACTGGAAAGGACAGACTTTGATTCTGGTTGGAACAGTCCCAGGAAAGCAGAAATGACTGGTGTGCTTCATGGAAGAGGAACCCATGGCATAGAATTACTTTTGATGTTCACCAAGTTTCCTTTTTGAGACTTGTCATTTTACATGTTGGTTGGTAAGAGTAGCCCTCTGGACTCACTACCGCCCCCCATCATTCCTTTCATTTTAATAATGTACTAACTTAAGAAAGCATCTGAGATTCCTACTAGTTCACACTACTCATTGGTTATAGCTGCTTGTTGACATACCTCTGCTACCTCTGCGTTGTGATACATTCAGAAGCCTAATCACATTGCTATATTTAACTATGATTATCTCACTTTAAATATTGCGATTAATTGAAAAATTGTGTTCTTGCTTGTGTCACAATTCAGATTTATAATGTGCAAACATACTCTTGACAAAACTGAAGTTGTTCTACTTCAGGCCCATTATAAGAAGCCAGGGTTCTTTGGAAAAGACAGTAATTCAGAGAAAAATAGAAGGCAGCAGGAAAAGAGGAAGACCAAATACGAGATGGACTGACTCCATAAAAGAAGCCACAGGCACGAGTCTACAGGAGCTGAGCAGGGCTGTTGAAGACAAAACATGGTGAACATCACTCATTCATAGGGTTGCCGTGAGTCAAAGCCAACTCCACAGCACATAAAGACAACTCTTGAACTACCATATCCCTTGTAGTATTTAGTAATTGAATTTACGGAGTCTTGATAGTATATGATTAAAACTCCAGACATATGCACTGCTACTCCCTAATGCCAAGAAAAATGAATGTTCGCTTTTACAAATCCAGCGTGGTAATTTTGTGCCTTTAGATTGGGATTTTACACATACCACGAATCTAGAGGATACTTAGGAGGTAAAAAAAAAGATTTTCAAAAATGACAGGTTCAGGAAGCATAATTCTGTGATGAATGGCTGTGCAAAAATACTGTTTACAAAAGTACAGGTAAATTCCTCTCTGAAAGTGGAACAAAGTCTATATTGTAACAGCTCGATGATAACAGTTTTCAGCTTGGACAGATGAAAACCGGTTGAAAGAAACTTAAGTATTGTTTTTCAGCTTGCCTCCCCATCCCTCCTCCTAGGATGAAGTTGAAGTCATTCACTCATGCAACAGCCATTTTCATGTGTTAGCAGACCCAGTAAGTGTATACCAGTGGTAAAGATGCTTGACCCAGCAAATGTATACCAGTGGTAAAGATGCTTGAGACTTAGGAGAAATGTTTCGCTTGGTGTTAAACCTGGATCTCTTGCACACTTTGGCATTCTAAATTGGGAGCAGGGTTTCCAATATCCTGTTCCAATATCATTTTCTCAATCAGAAGCCTTGATGCAAACCTATAATGATTCTACAGGAAAATGCCCCTTTCCTCCCTCTACAAAATAGCAAAATTTGTTAATCTTTTGAATAGTGACACTTTAAAATATGGGAAAATGTTATTAAACCTATTCGCAAAGAAGGTAAATTCAACTTTCTACTTGATTGTGTCTGTTTTCCGGATAATTTCTTATGAAACAAATTACAAGAAAGGTCTAGAACCCTGTTAAGCCAGGGATCCTCAACCCCCAGGTCCATGACCTGTTAGGAACCGGGCACAGCAAAAGGTGAGTGGCCGGTGACTCTCCCTAGTGCTAGCATCACCATCTCAGCTCCAACTCAGATCATCAGGCATTAGATCTCATAGGAACACCGGTGCCAAAAAGGTTGGGGACCAATATAGTAAGCACCTGCCTGATATTTTAATTAGAGCTTGCATCACTGTATGTTTATGGCTGCTTTATACATATGTACCACTTACAACAGAGGTTACTTAGGCAATATGACCACCTTCATGCCTGATGGGCATGGGGAATGAGGAAAATTATTACAGTGAATTACCTATAGTAGGTATTCAATAAATATTTAATATAAAATACGTGTTTATGGACAGATTAAAATATATACTCCCTTCTACAAGACAGAGCCTGGGAAAACATCCTTAGGTATATTTGTATTTATTGAAATTTTAAAAAGGAAGTTAAAGCCTTAAAGCCTCATCAAGCAAACATAAAATATTCTTGTTGTGGGGGATTGTTTATACCATTGCTAAGAATTATTTGAAATGTTCTTTTATTACTTATTTCATTTTTTAGTGGAAATATTTGTAAATATGAGATTTGCTACTCTAATTTAAAGTTTTTCCAGAATAGTGGTTCTTATGCTTGGAATTTAAGAGAGAGTAAGATGATATAAACTATTTAAAAATATATATTTTAAAAGTATAAGGTGACTTGTAGAATATGTGTGTGTGTGTGTGTGTGTGTGTGTGTGTGTGTGTGTGTGTGTGTGTGTATGGGTTAAAGTCTCATTCATACTATAATGTATTAAGGTTTTAAGAGGCTGGGCTTCCTCTGTCTTGTGTTGTTCTGTACTTTTTCCAAAGGAGCAGCAGTGAAGCATGGCTCTAAATGAATTGTAAATTTTTAGTTATTAAGAGAATAAAGCTCTCAAATTGATCTAGACTTTTATTGTTTAGTAAACAAAAATGCTTGTTAATTCCAACATATTGTCTGCTAATTGTCTCTTTGATTTCATTCCAGTATTCTAACAGAATATGAAGATTATATTGCTAATATCTTTATAGTATCCCAGATAACATATAAGGTTTTATGTTCTTTTATACCTTGACAGGTTGGTACAGAGGATATACCCTCCAAAACAAATCGAAAAAGGTATGGCTTGTCAATGTTTTTTTATTGAAATCTCTCCGCTGGTTTTATGTTTTGCTATCTGTTCTCATTATCTGCTTTCTGCTATCTCTAGACCTAGTTTGCTTTCTCTTTGACAGCTGTTCTTTGGTTGTAAAAGCAAATTCTCTGATCTCAGTGCTACCATAAAATAGTGCAAGTCCTACCGACCAAATTTCCCACCAGTCAACTCAAGGATAAAGGGCCAGAGTTGAAGTCACAGACCAGGCAGGGCCTCTGCAGGCTTCTTGCTCCTTGACCCGCAGGCTAAGCAGTGGGGCTGATACAGTGACATTGCTGTCATTGGCCTTCTCTTTCATGGAGGGACCCATGCTCTTTTCTTTTTCCTTTAGTTCCTATGCTGAACTCCCAGAACAAAAGGGTCACCACATTTCCACTTGAGTCTTTCCTTCATTGTAAAATAAACCAACTAGAGCAATAGTTTGCAAACTGTGAACCTCACAACCCCAATAACACACCATAAAATCAATATAATGGGTTATAACCAATATTTTCCATAAAACATAACTGAAAAATAGAAAATAAAATGTAATGCCATTGTAAGTATTTTTTCATGAAACTTTTTTTTAGGTCCATATGTTTACATATTTTATCTATTTTAAATTACGTTTTGTGTATAGGAAGTACTGGGTTGCCATGAAAATGTACCTCATCATGGGCAAAGAGTTTGAAAAATACTGACACTAGTGGATTTCTTTTCCAAGTGCCAATACTGCTTGCTAATCATCAAGCTAAAGGAAATCTATTAGTTATGTTAATAGCCCCTCGGTTTATTTAGGTCAGGTGGGCTCTTTTGTTTTGACACTGCTCTCTGGGGCAGCAGAGCATGTCAGCACTTTGTTTTGAAAGAGCCCAGTTGATAGGGCTACATTTTTTCACAGTTAGTTCACATGCAAAATAGAGAATTAGGACAGGGGTGAGGGGAACATTTTAGAATTTATCCAGAGGTGAGTCAAGAACCCTACCTTTCTCAACCTTGCTTATTTTTTGAAAGCTAGGATGAGATAGAAATACCCAGCACACAACTCACAAAAGACCTCAGGGCTCAGAAAAAAATGCCTTTCTACAAGGTCCAGGCCATTAGAAACCCAAACTGTCCTGGTCAAGCCTTTCACCTTGTTGACTCTGTGACTGTACGTGTACGTGTACAAATTTTACAGATCTACCGGACTAAAGGCATGTCCTTGCAATGCAGATATCAACTCCCACAATTTTGGTCCTTTGATCCCTCCCGAAACTCCCTTGCTGAATATTTTACCCACAGATTCTTGTACCACATGTGTTTAATTTTCAGCTTTATTATTTTTATTTAGTCTCTTGCTGACTTTAATTTCTCCAGGCCTTCAAATAGGGACCAAGATGGCAGAAACATGAGCTAGAGCAAAGACCTTTCTTTCTGAACACTGGTTAGACAAGAGTACTTGGTATTTACAGACTCTTCTGCTTCTTGGTTTGGATTTAGCACTATTAGTGTTTATTTTACTCATAATTATGAGAGTGGTAGTTATTTCAAAGCATAATTAATATTTCAAAGTTCTAAATTTATTAAAGAACAAGAATACTTGTGTCACTTAATTCCCTATGCTTTTAAAAAAGTTATTTTAAAAAAATGAACACAAATAAAAGCACTCTCAGATAAAATCATATGAACTTAAAGAACAAACAAAACTCTTGATTTTTAACTGGTGAATATGAACCATGTTGAAACAAGGCTCCAGAGCATAGCTTTCCCTTTCACAGTGTGTGGAGTATGTAACGATCCTTTATGAGCAAAAATGACCCTGGTTTCTAAGGCATCCTTTGATTTCCTAATATGTCAAACCCCATCTGGCTAATGCCTTTGTTGTCTGCTTTGAAGAGTAGATAGATGGGCTGCCACACTAGTATCTAAAGGATAAGTTCTGGATGTGTTTTTTATTTTTTGTACTTAAAAAAAAATCCTTATTTAAATGTTAAATCTCACCCTTTAGAAGAATTATTTCAATAAGAGCTTCTCTTAGTTCTTGATAATTAAACTGTGTAATTCAATGAAATGATAGTACAAACAAAGGCCGTGCATTTACTCACTGATTTTTAAGTCAAATTGTCTTTCTTGTAGAGAGATCCAGGACAAATAGAGGGAATTCAGATTTACTTGTCATGAATTATGCTCAGCTTCTGACACCCCTTCATTAAGAAATCCAGCCTATTTCAAATGGTCTCAAATGTTGTTTCCTTCATTTGCCAGTCTTTAGGGGAAGAGCTGTTTGAAAGACCTATTATTTTAATGGAAATTTTTGGTGTCATTTATAAGCAGACATAGCCATTTACAGTGGTGATAAAATGAGCCAGTGGTTTTACAAATCGAAGAAGCCAAGAGCTTTACAGAAACTTGTATTGATCTTGGCAGGATTATGGAAGTGTGGATAAGGGCAATATCTAGAGATTCATTAGTATTTTTTTATTTGTTTCTTTGTTTGTTTTGTTTTACTCAAGTGAATAGGTTACATTGAGAAAGGGAAAGCAAAATTGAGAGAGAGGCTGTAAATCAGAAATGTATTACTCAGGTTGATTCTAGCTTTCTGTGTGTCATAGTGGCATAGGAAACGTTCTGTTAAGTCACAGATTTACCAGAGCAATTAAATGGCTGTAAGTAGACATATGCTGTCATGGAAAGGTGATGCCGACACATAACGGAGTGGTTATAAAATATAAATATATTTGTATATGAAAATCATCATTTGTATACCCAATATAACTTATTTGCTTAGATGTTACAAAATAAGTCACCGTTTGTTTATATAATGAATGCTGCTGTCTTGGATTTATCCCCCGATTAGGAGGAGACCAGTCATCAAATTAGGAGTGTGTGAAAATTTTAATTGGTCCTTTACCGTCTTGTTTTGAAAAATCTGCAAGGATAGTCCTTGGGACTTGCAGTGTTACATCTTAATTTAACTTTTAAATATGGCTCCCATAACTACCACTTTAAGTGGTTCATCTCTACCCAATGTTCTGCTTTTTTATGCATTGTGAACATCTTTTTAATTGTACTAAAATCTACATAAGAGTTAAAAAATTTTTAAATTTTGAATGTACATTTCAGGGATATTAAGTACATTCACATTATTTACAACCATGTCAATCATCCATCTCCAGAACTTTCCCATCTTCCAAAACTAAAACTCTGTCTCTGTTGAACACTGACTCCCCATTCCTCTCTCCCGCCAGCTCCTGGCAGCCCCCGTTTTTTCTGTCACTATGAATTAGACTACTCTAGATATCACATATAAATGGAATCATGTAGTATGTCTCGTTTTGTGTCTGGCCTATTTCACTTAACATCATGCCCTCGAGCTGTGTTTTGGACAGCCAAAAGATTGTAGTCAATACAACGTTTACCTCAGCATCTCAGAAGAAATACCCAAAGTTCCTTAAGCATCCTAAGGACAGAGCTGAAGCTTTAAAACCCCAGAAATCAAGCCCAAAAGGAATTATACTCATATAATACTTTTGTTTTCTTTTAGCTGATCAGTTTTCCAAAATCACTCTGAATCCTATCCCTATAATGAAAGAGGCCATAATACCTTGCCACTGAGTGTGTCTTATTAATAACAGGATTGGGACAGTGATATCTCACTCGTACACCCTGTTCCTGCCCCTTTCTCAAGGCAAGGAAGGGAAAGTATATATATATTTTTGGTTCTTATGGCCTGGCGGGAAAGGATGGCTATTTTGCTTTTGACTCAAGCAGTGGCAGGATTCACCTTATCACCAGTGCTGGGAGCATAAATGAACAATCTCAGATTTTCTTGTTGTTTACTGTTTTATTAGCAAAGGGTTAAAACAGAGGAAGAAAAGTATTATGTGGGTAAATATAGTACACGAAATTGGAGGCACAACCAACCCCATTTCAAAGTCACTCTTTTTCTGTCTCTGAATGTATGAAGGATCTTTGGGTAGACATGCATCTTTGACCCAGTCCCCCAGGCAAGGGGACATTCCTCCCTCACATTTGTGGTCAGCCACCCCTGACTGGAGTGCCCATTTTTATAGCTACAGGGCTAGGAGCAGTTGAGCCAATAATGCCTGTTAAACAGGTTCTACCTCTGCTGGCCTGGCATGCAAAGGACCATAAAACAAAGAACTGCAACACCATTTCCAGGTGACGGTTTATCCAGATGGCTGTTTATCAATGGGCATATCACATAGTTAATCACAGAAGTTTTTGGCATTTAAAAAACTCACATCCACGGCTTGCTTCTTCTTGGTTAGATCTGATCTTTATTTCTTTCATTTCTGCTGACCAGTTTGCAGGCTTTCTCGTGGTCTTTCCAGGCTTCACTTTCCCCTGGGCAATGGTATGGTACTGATGTAGAATTGTCTCTTATATAGAAGAGCAGTTTGAGATGGGGAAGTGCTAAAAATAACCAGATGACTAGTACTAATTGATTTGGGACGCATTTGGTTAAAATGGAAGTGCTGAGAGAAGAGTCACTTCAGAAAATCACTCTAATTTTATGGGGCGCTAAGTACATAGCCCTTCGTCTCACTAATTATGTGAAACCCTTTAAAGCAGAGGTCCCCAACCTTTTTTGGCGCCAGGGTCTGGTGCTCCTATGAGAATCTAATGCCTGATGATCTGAGGTAGAGCTGAGGCGGTGATGCTAGTGCTGGGGAGCGGCTGCAGATACAGATGAAGCTTCGCTCACTTGCCCGCTGTTCACCTGAGGTGCAGCTGGTTGGGGGATCCTGCTATAAAGGGAATCGCCTCATGGCAGGCAGGATCTGGAGGCGTTTAGAATCTCATTGTTAAACTCCTAACTATCACTGCAGCTCCGAACTGACCTGGGCATGTTTGCCTTTTCATTTATGAAGCATTATATCTTAAACTCTCTGAAACCCAAATCTTAATTTATACCTTTGCAGTGTTTTGGCCATGATTTTTTCGGTAATCAGTCAATGTGATTGATCACTGTAGCTTTGTCCAGGAGTCCTTTCTCTACTCCATTTATTCTGGCTGCTATCCATGTTCTTTCCTTTGGCCTGAGATCTTTGTGGCCATGTAACAGAAGTTCTTTTCTTTGTAGGGTATTTTCCCTGAAACATATATCCATTTGAAGGAGGCAACTGTGGAAGACCGAGGGTAAGTTCCAATTTGGGAAGGCTCCTAAAAAACAATGAAGATCTAAAATTATCATTTAAGAATGCCTTTTGTACATTATTTCTCTTGACTCATTAGTTCCACTTCTCATATGAAAGAAACATAGAAAAACATTTTCCTGAGACAATTCTTTTTCTGGTCTCCTTTTTTTATATAATTGTTCCTCCCTGTCATCCTTTCTTGGGACAGTAAAGACAGATAATGGAACAACAAGCGGCCTTTACCTTCCTCGGGCACTACCTGTTCACCAGTCCTGCACATGCCTGCGTGCACACAGTGCGCGTATGAATGTTTGCTGCTCTTTTGCTGACAAGACCTGAGAGCCCCCACTATGAGAGCTCTGTGAGATAGCTGGGTGAGGAGGCTACCTGCTGCACTAAGCAGCTCTGAACCCTGGACAAGTCGGGTGGCCTTAGAGCACCTCTGGCTTAGAAAACAAGCCTGGTCCTGCCTTTGTCATGAGCTTGATATGAAATTAGGAAATAATGTGTGTGAACAGATAAACTTCATTGCATTTTGTATATTCTTTTTTCTTGTTCACCTTACCATTTGTTCTGGAACGTACTGCCTCTGTGGCAGCTAAGAGGAGTGGGACACACAGCCTGAAGTGGGATAGAGAGGCCTCTTAGGTAGCAAGCCTGGAGAGCCTGGGGCTGGACTGGAGGCCCAGGGCTGACAGAGAGTAGAGAGCGTTATAGAGTCATGCAGACTCACTGCTGCAAAGAACATCCTCAGGCATAGGTTCCGCCCCCTGGCTTGAGAGATGAGAGCTAGAGACATGCTCAGAATCACACAACTCCTTGGTAGCAAAATCAGGCTGGATAACTGGGTGTCCTCCCTCCTGGAGAATCGTTTTTCCAATGGGCCATTCCTGGGCAACCTCCAGTGTCACCAGCCACAGTCACGTGGGTGGAAATGCAGAACGGGAGTCATACTCCCCCTGAGTAGGGTTGCCACATGAAATGCAGGACGCTCAGTTAAATTTGAGATTTAGATAACAGCAAGTAATTTTTTATATTATGTCCCAGATATTTCCTGAGGCATACTAAAAAAATTATTTTAGTCTTTCCGAAATTCAGACTTAGCTGGGCATCCTATATTTTTATATAAGTCTGGCAATCCTACCACAATCTCTATTCATTTGCTTGCTCTCCCCTTTTCTATTTTTGCTAACCAGAAAAATATTAGAGAAGATTTGTGTGCTAAACGTCGGGCCTACTTTGTCACACATCTCCTGTGAGTAAGCGAGGACTTTGGCACATGCAGTTTTTATGCTGAGAAGCTGCAGATGAGATGAAAACCTAGTACCTTTCCAGAAGGTAGCACCACCTCGGTCCCCCTAGCAGATGCTGTGTGAGCTTACGAGCCCCAGAACCCTTGTGCCATACATATACCTTTCCACACATCCTCCCAGCAGAAATGGCGGCTTGGCAGACCCAGCTAAAATATTGGATTTTGGCTTCCATCTCTAGGAATTGCTGAAGCCAGCCTGGCTCAATAATTGGGGCTCCCATAGAGATGCAAAATGGGGAGACAGAAGCTGGGCTTTGGGCCCATCAACTGGCAGAAACTTAGTTCTTTTTGAATAATGTGGTGTCCTCAGGCTCCTTCTCTTTTCTCAGATGCTGAGATGTTATAAAGTCTCCTACACAAACCTCCCCACAATGGACAAGTTTTGCTTTGTTTCAAGCCCAACCAGACCCATTCTCATCTTTGAGCTTTGGGAGATCTGACCTCCATCAACAAAAACAGCAATAATCAACTCGGAGTAACGTGGGCATCTGTCTGGTTCTCTTTAGGCAGCATGAGACCGTGATTCCTGGCGAGCTCCCGCTGGTGCAGGAGCTCACGTCCACGCTGCGGGAATGGGCCGTCATCTGGCGGAAGCTCTACGTGGTGAGTTTTCCCTTGGGGCTTAGAGTTGGTGGCATTATTCCTGGGCCCTCAGACTGTCTGTTCAGCTGCAGAGTGGTTCTCTGCAAGAGGTCGCCTGTTTATTAACGTAATGTGCGGGAAGTGGGTGCATCTTACATGGACCGTACAATGGCTGATAACCAGCGGATTCTCATTTCCCCGGACTGGGGTCCTTGATGATAATAGGATGGAGGAGGAAGTGGATATAATCTTTTCTCAACTGACAACAATGCTGATTGTAAAGTAATAAGGATAACAACTACAAGTACATAGTTCTTACTAAGTGCCAGGGACTGTTAATCTTAACAATACTCCTATAAATTAGGTGCAGTTATTACCATTTTATCAGTGAGGAAGCTCCGAGACGTTATTTAGCTTCTACAGGTGTTGAACATTGGGGCAGCTGTCTTGCAAGAGGCCGAGAATGCTCAAAGTCCATTGGCAGCAACCTTGTATTTGCCTTGACATCAGACTGTACACTTTTCTAAAGTTCCCTCTTTCCTGGAGACCTGGTGGATGAGCATTGCAAGGTCTTGCCTCTCCAAGCATCATCCAGGCTCCCAGGACTGGCCGGGGATTCCTGTGAACATGTATTCTCTTGTTCTGTGAGTGCAAGTGTTCAGTGAGGGAACAGACTCAACTCGATGGCCTGAGAGTCGTTCTCTTTCCTTGATGTGGCTTTTTGTTTATCTCTATTTTTTTCAGTTATGTAATGATTCTTCACTTTAACTCTCAAAAGCCAGCCTTAACAAGTTATTGAGAATACATCACTCTAGACCCAAAGTATGAAAAGCAATAATCAAAAGGCCATCCTAGCATAATTCTAAGAGTTCTTATAAGATATTTCATTTTCATTCAGAGCTGTTTTTTTCCAGATGGATCATAGCAGTAAAAATTACCTGCCCTTTTGGTAGAAAAGCACGTGATTTTTTTCTGCCTGTCCCATTCTTCAAGGCCAATTTAAGCCTTTTCTTCTTTATAGTGTGTCTTCTAAACACACCAGTACTTAATGTTTCCTTCTGGACTGTAGGGGCACTTAAGGCTGAAACCGTCATCTGGCCCTTAGAGCATAGTGCCCCGTAGTGCCAGTGGTCTTTTGATCTCTTTTTGTTTAATTGAGGAGAGAGCTAACCCTCTAGTTCTTAAATCACAAGCTCCAGGAGGATAGAAATGCTGTTTTAAGCCCTTTGGCCTGTATTGATTGATCATCTTGAATTTCTCCTGAAAGCACTCTCTGGTTCTGGTTAATTGATTAGTTAGCGGTGGGTGGAACAAGTTTAATGGATGGGGAATTGCAAATACATGAGTTAGTTCCTTAACATATTCTTTCTGGAAATTGGTGAATGGTGAAACATATTAATAATAAGTACTGGAAATAAATTTTTTTTAAGGTATAATGTAGAAGACTGGAGAGTATGAATGAGGCAGACTTTTTCTTTTGCTAAAACACAACTCTTGTGTTCAGTTCATCATCTCTGTCATCCACATGTCCACAGGTAATTGTGCCATCTACTACTGAATAGAAATGAGAAAGAAGTGAATCAGGGAGGAGGAAGTATGATTCATGTATTCGGACTTCCAAATATTTTAGTAGTAAAATGATGATAAGCTCAGGTTTGGGATATCTTATGTGGGCATTTCACTATTTAATAGCACAATTGGGTTCTAAGGTTTTTTTTGTTTTTTGTTTTTAAAAAAGTCCCTCCTATCTCAGAAGGCAGCACAGTTCCTATCTTAATTTTGACATCTAATAAAATTATTTTGTTATTGGTAAATATATAAAAATGTCTTACAACTGCTGTTGGTTGACTGAAATACATTCATCATGGGAATCTTGATGAAGTAATAGGGCTGAGCAATCTGCTTCTGTTTTTGACACATGATCATCATTAAGAAATAATCCACTTAAAATGGGTTTGTTATAAATGGCTTTTTTTGTTATAAGTGGCTTTCTGGTTTTTTTTTCATTCCTAGACCATTGACAGTTTCCTTCATATAGAATTTCTGAACTTCTTCCTACAAAATTTGTGTATCAGAGTAGCAAACTTCAAAAATTATGCTTCACTTAGAAATAAGTAAAAAGAATCTAAATCTGTAGCTTTCACCTCCCCTGCCCCACCCCCCTTCTTTCAGTGTTCTGATGGTATAAGTTCCTTCTGCCCCCATAGTGATCAATACAGATCTTCCTAATTGACATCCGTGCTCCTCTAATGCATGTCCTGCCGCAGATGAGCCGGGAAGTTCTGTCGGATGTCTTTAAGGACACCTGTGGGGTCTTAGAACTTCTGCGTTTCTCTAAAACACATTCTCTAGTTCTGTTCCCAATCTGAGTTCACAAAAAATTTACATTGTAGACCTAGAGTCTTAGGTAAGAGGAAATGCAATACACTTACGAGATTCAGCCCAGTGACATAAACATGGGCAATGATTCTAGAAGAGAGAGATATCTGTATAGCTATGTTTTATTTTAAGCAGTCATACTGTAACCTTGTGAAATAACCATAGTGTGTTTTAAGAGAGAGAGGACTGCCTTATGCCAAAGAAAGGAGAACCCACTTATCCACAGTAGAAAAAGAAATGATGACATTCTTTCCTCTGTGTTCTAATGGTATTATTTTCTCCATTTAATTATCATTCTCGGTGGATGTTCATCTTACACTTTTGGGAAGAAGCAAGCTGTAGGAAACAGACACTGGACTAGAAATTGGGAAGCTTGGTTTCTCATCCTGGCCCTGCCCCAAATGGCTCTGTGTGGTCTTGGGCAAGCCCTTGAGATCTCCAAGCATCTCCTGGATTATGTCCCTCTGTGAAAGTGATATAAAATCTGTCTTGTTTACTCCATAGAGTTGTGGGGGTCTGGAAAGAAATGGTGGCTGTGAAATCATTGTATAGGCAGATCCAGGATTCTGCAAATATGAGCATGTGATCCTTGCTGCTTTCTTAGCTGGAAACAGTAGCCGCTCTGGTTGCCCTCCCTCTGGTCAGCCTTGGCTCTGTGTCCCTGTGATCTGACTTGGAGACTCTGAGTCTCCCTTGTGTGTGCCCCCTTATCCAAGGCCAGTTACTTTCCATGTATTATCGTCTTAAGCCTCAGAGTGGCCTTGAGCACTCAGTAACTAGGCTGAGTGTTTCTCACCATAGATTGTGAGCCTCTTTCTTTAGAGTCAAGTCCAGGAGGCATAGATTTGTCTAGAAAGGAATACAGAGTGCAGGTTTACAACAGTTTCTGAGGAGCTTTGCCTGCATTGCTCATCCTCAATTGGAGCTTTGTTACTAGGTGTGTTTTTAGTGGTTGATCAGTAAAGTAGGAAACTTTGTGAGTGAGGAGGTGTTCGGGCGCCTGGCAGAATGGCAACACTATGGACATTAGGGTCAGACAGGAGGCCAGTACTTAAATTTTGGCTTGCTCCCTTACTAGATATGTACATTTATATTCTCCAAAAGTAACAAATCCAGTAATGGTGACTACAAACAAACAAATCAAAATGGAAAGAACGCAGATTCCAAAGGCAGGGGTTTGGGTTCAGCGTATGCCACTGGCTGATTCTGCAGCCTGAGACCAGTCCTTTGGCCTCCTAAGTTTATTTTTCTCACTTCAAGTGGTAATTATATATTGTATATGCCTTGCAAATTTGCTATAAGAATTAGGTAGGAAAATCTGTGTAAAACTCCTGGGAAGGTGCATGGCACACTATCTTCAAAATGTGACAGTCCCTGGCTATCCTGACAGCAGTGCATCACAAAAGAGCTAATTAATGATGACAAGTTTAAGGAGGAAGAACTAGACTGCACTGTGGAATTTTGCCCTGAAGTCATTTAAGAGTGCACCCTCCAGCTTCGGGCTTTACTAGGTCCATGTTTTGAGTCTGTTGTCCCTTGTTCTCTGCTGCCTCTCAGGATATTTCGGCTTCCCCAGCCTTAAGAGAGTCGATCCTGTGGCTTGTATTTCTAGCAGCATATCTCCCTGCTTACATGTGAGTTCCTCCAGTTAGAAGGGTAGACGCCTATGGATTGATTTTGATGCTATTGGATTGATGTAATACCTAAGTTTACCTTCTCAATAACAAACCAACTATACTTTCTGAATATGCACAAGTTTACATCCCGCATCATAACCTCATATTTTCTCAACTAAAAATCAGGTCTTGAAAACTGATAAGTTAGAGTATATTTTGGAGGACATTGGGATAAGAATTTTTGGAAGAGGACTCTCCAGGAAATTATGAGATGGTTAGATGTCATCAGTTTGCTCTGAAAAATTTCACCGTGACATTTAGCTCAGTGCTGTTTTCTACCTTCCACCTGGAGAAATGGTTCAGTGAGTTTTGGTCTGCCAGACTGTTTTGTCTATATAAGATTGGGAGACTGAATCTAATCCTATCTTCTTATGGAAAATAGATTTGAGAAGAGCCTGAGAGCCCGGTGGTAGAAGGTAGTTATCATATTGTTGAATTAAGAGAATTTGATTGCTAAACTATAGTTCATACAAAGGACTGATCTCTCACTTAAGATTTGCCAGCAAAATAAAACCTCGTGCTAGTCTATAGTTGGAGCAAAAGTGCCCATAGCTGAGGTGGGGGCGGAGAAGCTTGCCGGACACCATGAATTGGCTTTTCTTTCCATCTGCCACTGAAGTCTAATATTTTTGAACTGGTGATTATTACTGGTGGCTAGAACATATGCTCTGAAGTGTAATTAAGCTGGTCTCATGGTTTGAAACCAGCATCTGGTCACTTGTTACCGAGGACAGAAAGTTCTTATAGAAAGCATCGTGCGCTACAAGCTCTGCTTCAGCGCTGTGCTCGCGAGAGGCCAGACGAGACAGGCAGCGTGGGGCAGGGCAGCAGGGGTGCGTTAGGGGTTTTTCCAGTTTTGTTTTTCTTTCTGTTGCCTGGCTTTCAGGATTTTTTGCACTACTTCCAGAGGTACAAAAATGACTTTTAATGTAGTCATTTCTTTAGCCATTAAGCCTTCGCTAGTCAGGCACAGCCTTTTCCTGACAGAGAGAAAAGGCACTAGAATGGCGAGCAAGAGTGTGGCAGGGACCGTGCGGGTTCCCTTCTTCCCAAAGGTAGAGTCTGTGCAGCAGGAGGACACAGAGGAACCAGGACACCATTCTGGACCCCAGGAGTTACAGATACTCGGAAAAGACATGAGATTAATTGCAGAGAGATCTCTATACAGTGAAATTTGATATAGAGTCACCCAAGTGTATAAGGACATCATCAGTGGGTTGGTCAGAATCAGATACAGTTAATCAGGAAGTTGTTGGAGGAGTAATTAAGTTTACTATCTCGATCACAGACTTGGAGACGCTTCTCCTTGGGAACAATTGTAGTACCAGTCGCTTTATTTTACAGACGGGTGTATTCCAGGGAGAATAATTTGCCCAAAGTCACTGAGCAAGTTAATGTTACGATTAGAGATAGGAACCAAGTCCCCATACATTCAGTCAAACACTTTTGCCTCTAAATTATAAAATCTGCTTGGAAGAGGAAAGGTTGGTGAACTGAGGAAAAAGGTGATTCTTTTGCAGAGGGGGAGATGGAGGATTGGAGACAGTCTTTCGAGTGTGGTCTTCGTTCTCTGGGAAAGCAAAGAGTAGAATCCAGGTTTTCTGACACCCAGTGAGGCCATTGTCACAATGACCCCCAGAATTTCTAAAAATACTCAGTAGATGGTTTCTATATTCCGGTCAGTATTGAAGACAAAGCTGTTTTTTTTTTTTTTTTCCTTGTGACACTGTTTTTATCTCTAGAAATTCTTTAAAAAAAAAAAAAAGAGATATTCAGAATAGAGGTGTAAAAAGTAAGACCTCAGAGATCTTTGAATAGATAAGAGGATGAAACTAGAAACAAATGCAGGAACATCTTTACCATCTGGTAGGAAAATATTTAGATTTCTCTACTTGGTGTGTATAATCTTTGAATTGAAGCCAGAGTGCTATATTACATTTGAGCTTTCCAGATTTGTTTTTGAGTGCCTCCCGTGTTCCAGGATTGTGCTGACTTTTGCTGAGAGCATCAAAGAAATTATTAAATAAATTCCCTGTCCTCTTAAATTATGTGACAATGGAATGGCTGAGATTAGTGAGGGCTGGAGATAATAGAGAGGCGCTCTACAGCAGGCCAACTTGGGCTGCGCAGGATTTAGAAAGAGGGTGGGATGGAGGGCATGACAGGCAGAACAGATGGAGATTTGGGGATTCTTGGCTTATGGGGGTACTTGATTTTCTTCTCACCCGTCCTCATATGCTCCCCTTAGAGTCCATAAAATGTCAGGGGCCAGCTCTGGCACAGAACAACCTACTTAGAACAATCTAAAGAATGTGGCAACAAAATTCATTTCCTTAAAGTAAATGGGGAAATTGCTTCCTTTGATGTGTTCCAGCTTGTCTTTTCAGAATTAACTTGGCAGAGTAAATCAGAGAAGAATGGCTGTCTTCATCCTTCTTTTGGGGGAGAACTTGGCAAACAAGGCTGATATGGACAGGCAATAATTAAATTGCCTTGGATAATATCTAATATAATCGAGACCAAGAACTTGTGAGCATGCGTCTCAAAGAACATTCTCCAATAGAGGCTCCCCTGGGTCTTTGAGACCTTTCTTTACCATATTATTAGACCTAATAGCTTAATTAAAATGAGAAAACATTTTTTAAAAGAACAACAAAAAACCTTAACTAGGAATAGATAAATAGGTTGAAAGAAAGAAAAAAGAATTCCTTCTGCCTAGCAACATTGAAAGGCAAATTTTATGGGCTTCATTTCTGACTCTTTTTTCCAGTTTGAAACACAATGAGATGGAAACCTTTTTTTTTTTTTAAATAGATTTGAGTGAAAAAAGCAGGGATTTTACCTTTGCTTATTAAAAACAGAATTTTAAAAGTCTCATTTTTATGCTTTTCAGGAAACTAGCTGATGAGACAGGCAATTCAGAAAATATTAAAAGTCAAAAATGTAGCGAGTTTTAAAATTTGAAGCAGGCTTTGAGAGCTGTGTTTTTCAAATCAATGGTGTTAATAGAGTATATTGCAATCACAGGTGAAGGAGTTCTCTTTCCTTTGTGTTCTCAAAGAACTTTGCACTTCTTGGGCCTCTGCTAATCTCACTGCTGCCTCCCACTTCTAGGCTGAGGCCTCCTCCCTCCACATTTTCTCTTTGTTCAGGAGTATCTTGGATGTTTTCAGCTCCGATTCTAGTTGATATATTGCCCAGCAGTTTGTTCCTGAGATTATTGTGGAAGAACATCACTACAGGGCATGCTGTGCCGCCATTAACAGTGTGTGTGTGTGTGTGTGTGTGTCGGGGGCGTTGTTTTTATAGCAGATTATATTTTCTGTAATTTTAGAAGTGTATGGTTACATTAAAAATATCATTTTCACCTATAAATAAAAAAGAAGTGGTTTCACAGTATATGTGGGGTGATTGAAATTGTACAGATTTTTATTTTAAAAATGTATTTCAAAAGTGAAACACAAGAGTTTTTCCTGACTCCTCTATCTAAAGTATCCCCCTTTCGCCACGTACACCCTATCATATAGTCCTATTTATTTATTTTATTTTTTGTACTATTTTTAAAAATTAAATTCATTGGGATAACATTGGGTAATAACATTATATAAGTTTCAGGTGTACAGTTCTATCATACGTCATTATTGTGTTGCATTGTGTGCTCACCACTCAAAATCTAGACTCCTTCAATCACTATATATTTTTCTCCCTTTACCCTCCCTCTTCATCCTTCCCGCAAACCTCTTCCTTTCTGGTAACCACGGTTCTGTTGTCTGTATCTATAAGTTTGCTTGTTTGTTTGTTTTCTGTTTTATATCTCACGTATGAGTGAAATCATATGGTTCTTGTTCTTTTTCATATGACTTATTTCACTTAGCATGCAAGTTCTTGTATTTTTCATAGTCTGAAATTATTTTGTGTGTATATGTATTTATGTATATATAAATATTACATATATGTTATGTATATAAATATGTGTGTGTGTATATATGTGTGTATGTGTGTGTGTGTGTGTGTGTGTGTGTGTAATTTACTTCTTTATTGCTGTCTTTCCTGCCATGGCAGGAACTTTATTTCCAGAACGCAGTAGATGCTCATTGACTTGTTTTTTAATATAATGAATCGATCAATTATTTAGATAGATCCAAGGTCATACTAGCTTTGCCATTAAGTATTTGATTCTTAAAATGATTGAGGCATAAATAATTAGTTGGTCATAAGTTAATTTAGTTTGATTACAGAACATTCTTACCAAAAGTCTGGAATAATTGTTTAATTATCCTAAACCTAACAATTCTCTGGATGGTCTAATAATCATTAGGGATTTAAAAACAACATTTTGCATTTTATTTTTCTTTATTTTTTATCTCTGAAATTATAATTCTCCATCCCTAACTCACTCATGTAGGGCCTTTTTATAGAGTACCTGCTCTGTGCCAGCTCCTAGGGATGAAAAAAGTGGATGAGCTCCTTGTTCTGTAGGTCTTACTGTGTTAGGAGAGAGCAAGACAAGCCAGCCATGGCTGAGGTTCTAATGCCATGACAGGAGTTACTTCTAGGGGCTGGGAGAGGGACAATGAACCTAGAGTTAGGGTTTGAGCAAGAGACTTCTGATTTCTAAGTTGAGAGTGAAGGAATAAGAATTAGCAGTTGACAGAGAGCGTTTGGTGTGGGGGATGAGTATAGGAGTCAGTTCAGGGGAAGAGGAGAAAAGTGGTTTCAGGTAAAGGAAGTAACGTATTGAGAGGGTCTGGAGCACTCTGGAGAAATGGGTGTAGCTTTCATGCAAGGAGTGTAGATTTTTGAGTTAGAGATTGGCGGGAACAGAAGGAGCCAGGATAGGAACAGACTTACAATATCATCTACTAAATCTGAAAAACAGTGGAAATCTCTGGAAGGTTTTAAACAGAGGAGTGACATGTTCAGAATCATAGGGTGCATGGCTAAGTTGATATGTTCATTAGTTAGGACCATCCATTTATCCTACAATTGCATTTCTGTTTCTAAAATTGTAATAGGAGAGAGAGTGGGAATGGCCCAGGACAAAACCATCCTCTCGGTATACAGCTTACCGTATAGCAGAATTAACCAATTAAAGCACACCTTATAAAGAATCAAGTCAAAAGATATTCCCATCCTCCATCACACCTTTTTTTTTTTTTTTTTGGTCCTTTTCTCCACCTCATTTTCCCTTCTTAGAACAATAAGGTCACACTCTTCCGCCAGCTACAGCAGATGACATACAGCTTGATCGAGTGGCGGTCGCAGATTCTGTCTGGAACACTCCCCAAGGATGAATTGGCAGAGCTCAAAAAGAAGGTCACAGCCAAAATTGATCATGGGAACAGGTAAACCAAAGATGACTTTTCCGTGAGAACTTGAAAAAGGATGGACATTCATGCTAAGAACACAGCTCACCACAGACAATTTGATCTCGGAATTGCCAAAGTAGGATGCGTACAGCTCTCTTTTTGCCTTGGACAACATTTAATTTTGTTGAAAAAAAATTTGGCAGATCCTTCATGGGCCAGACTCTGTGCTGGATCTCTGATCTCAAGGAGATGACAGGAACAGAAAAGCTGGGTTTGGGATCTAAGTGACTCCACTGCCAAAAAGGCTGAAAGAGACTGAGCGTCTGAAGCCAACATTTTCAGAGACCTGGCACTATCTCTCTATTGTTAACAATGCATTTTTAAATCAGTATCAGACTCATTCTCTCTCTATTCATCTTCCCCTAACTAGGACCTTGTTTGTATACAGTGTGTAGAAACCAGATTTGCCAAAATAGTGAAACATGTTTTTAGCCTGTTGGTTATGTATCTAATAACTTCTAAAGAGTTAATCACTTCATTAATCTTCTGTTCAGCTCAGGGAGATGTGTAGGTTCTAGATATTACTATCTCTTAGAAAATGAAAAATTTAGTCAAATCCTTAATATTTATGGTGACCTAGGATCACCCCTCCCGATCAGCTCTTTTTAAAAGAGTGGGATGGTCCCTCAGTTGGTTTTTGTTGATGATTCATTTGGCAGTCTCATTTTTTAAATTTCCTCAATTTGTGCATATGTGATTTATTTTCTCTCCCTTTGCCCTATTTCTCTGACCTCACTACTCTTGGAAATGCTTCACAGACCCTTTAAAATACAGCCCGTTATCCTACTCATTTAAATGCTATAGACTTTGACAACTGTATTCAGAAATCGCTGGAGTAAACATATTGTACAAGATTCATATTCAACCATCGTTCGTGAAATCTCTCCTATGTACACTTCACATATGTCACCTAAATGTAACCCTTTGAGGTGGCTACCGTTCCCATTTTATGTTTAAAGAAGCAGACCAATTGAACCTTATTGATTTGCTTCCACGTCACATAGATAATAAGTGGGAAACCTTAAGTTTGAACCCAAAGCTTTCAATTTCATGTCTGATGCTCCCTTCTTAGGATTAAGAATGAACAGTTCCCTTCCTCATCACTTGTCCATATATAGGACTATAATCACAGTGTTTGCATTGCCAGTCATGTAGTGCTAGAGGACTGTTAAAAAAATCAGCGAAGGTGGGAGAAGGCAGCTCCCCTTGGCACATTCATATGCTGCCTGTGAATTTTTAAGCCTTGTCACAGTGGGACATTGGCTTGGGGACCTGATCTCTGGCACAGGATGTTAACATCCCACAAACAGCGGAACATGCCTGCACTCCCATTCCAGCCCCTGGAAGCAGCTCAAGAAATTTCGCTGCTCCATCAATGCATCAGTGGTCCAGTCTCTGAGCAGCCACCAGGGCTCATTGCTCATGAGTCTGGGTGGCCTGTGGGTCTGGCTGCCATAGAAAGGAACCTGCCAGATTAAATCAGTTGATGGAGATGCTATAAAACATGAAGGAAGGAAATTAGGCATTTTTGTTTTCTTCCCAAAGATTTGGCACATTTTACTGTTATCCCCGAGTTTTCTTGCTGCTTAGACACCCCTACTCCCAAATTGCTGGTGCCTGGAATGTACATTGGGCATTCAGATAGCAGTATCCTGTTTCTACCACAGTCCCCAGCTTCTTGGAAATAAGCAGCATTTTTTCTACTTCTCTGTGCACATTGAGCATAAAAGCCTTGGTGAGGACTGTGCCATACATAGACCTTATAGCTCTGATTTTTCCTGTGCAGTACTCAGAACTACATCTTAATACAACCAGGAGTTTTTTTGTGCCAGCTGCTGCAATAACAGCTAAGATTTATTGAGTGGACCCTACATGCTAGGTATTATATTACACGCTTTACATGCATTATCTTATTAAATTCTCCTAAGAACCCTGAAAGGTGTGGAGTATTTATAGATGAAGAAATCAGGGCTTTTCAAAGTTAAGTATATTACCCAGAGTCCCTTGCTAGCAAGGATAAAAGCCGAGATTCGAATCCTGCTCTGACACCAGGGTCCATGCTCTGAGATGAGTTAGGAGATGCCGACAGCCAGAACTTACTTTACTTATCTCCTTTAAGACACTCTTGAATTATGTACTGTCCCACAAGCCTGTACTTTTAAGGGAAGCAGGGCAAGCCCCCAAATATTTGTGCATTGGTCTTTCTTAATTCCTATGCTGAATGGGAGAAGACTCAGTGAAAGAGGCATTGGTCAGAAGAATTTGGTCAGAATTGGTGCCAATTTTGCTTTTCCTGTTGAGGTTCCATAGACCAAGTGACTTTGCATATCATTATAGGAGTTTGGTTAACATTATCAGAACTTTTCTAACATTGTGATATGGAAAGGAGGCAGAAATTGAAAGAAAAACCAGTTAGCTATTCTTGACTTGTCCAATGCCAACTTTTCTTATGAATTTTTTATGAACTGTCTTCAGTCTTTACTGAAGTCTTTACATCTGTTTCTAATGAAAAGAGCCACTGATCACTCCTTTCTTTCTAGAATGCTTGGGTTAGATTTGGTAGTGCGGGATGACAATGGGAACATTTTGGACCCGGATGAAACCAGCACCATTGCCCTCTTCAAGGCCCATGAAGTGGCCTCAAAAAGGATTGAGGAAAAGATCCAAGAAGAAAAGGTATTCTTCCTCAAACTTACAGATTTTGGCCACTGAGGTTTCATTTTTGCTTTTGTTTTTAATGAGAGAAAGGGAGCCACTGATCACAGTGATAGAAATGTTTAGAAAATCATTCATATCATTGTTTTAAAAACAGCATAACAAAAAGAATGAGGGAGCTGTACATATGTTCTGATATGGAAAGATTGCAGAGATATTAAGTGAACAGGAGCAAGATGCAGAACAATGTGTATAAAACACTATTATTTGTGTCTCAAAAAAGAATATACCTACGTCTGTGCTTGCCTGTGTGCTTACTAATTCTGGAATGATAGACAAGAAATTGCTAATTGCTGCTTCTGGGAAGGAGAGCTGGGTGGACAGTAGCCTTTTTACTGTGTAACCTTCAGTATTTAGTGCATATATTACTATTTCCAAAATAAATTAAATTAAATATGTACAAATAAAATGTTTGAAAATTTTGAAAGTAGTAATTGGACTTTAATAAAAATTAGAAGGTACAGAAAAAGAGAAAAAAGTCACCTATATTGTGAATGCTCAACCATATTGGTATTTTGGGATATAGTCTTCCAGTCTTTCTGTTCTAATGAGTAAAGGTTTCTGTTTATTTTCTTTATTTTGTAGGTTCTATATCTTTAGCATAGTTGTGATAAAATTTAACTATGTCTTGGGATATAAAGACTAACCATGCCTGAGGGCAACACCTTTCCAGTGGAATCTCTGGTTTGCAATGGGAGTAATTCCCAAAAAGAAGGATAATGAATCATGGTTTTCATGCCTCTGAGGTTCATCCAGAGCCGTAGTGAGAGAGGAGAACTTCAAACTTCTAAACTGAGTAATCACCTTTAGATAGCATTTATGGAATTACTTGCATTCAAGGTTCTGTACAGGATAGTCTTAATCATCTAAATAATAATGATTATATTTTGCTCACTGGATTATTCGTCCATTTAAATATACTTTCTTCTCAGTAAGTGTTTCTCCCCTTGGGTGGTAATTCTATTTGCCCCCCCATTTTCAGGCTGACTTCTTTGCCAATGTTTCCTGTTTGCTGAAACCAAGATGCTTTTCTTTCTTTGCTCTCTGTTCAGTCGATCATGCAGAACCTGGACTTGCGGGGCCAGTCCATTTTCAGTTCTGTTCATACCTATGGCCTCTACGTGAACTTCAAGAACTTTGTCTGCAACATCGGGGAAGACGCGGAGCTGTTCATGGCCCTCTATGACCCGGACCAGTCTACTTTTATCAGGTAAAGACCCAGGTTGTCTGCTATCAACCTTGCGGAAATTTCCAGCCTTCGCATACTCGCTGCCTGAGGAGTTTTTTGCTAGGTTTGAGAGAAGTTAGAAAAGAGGGGGAGGATTTCTAGGCAAAAGAAAAAAAAATGCTTTGGGCAACCAAGCCTTTTGTCTGGCGGCTGAAACAGTGCAGTAACCATTCGTGCACTCTCTGGGTTAGACATCACATAAAACGCATCAGAACATGGAGATGGGAACAAAGAATTCAAAAGACTGTAGATGAGGGCTGAGAGAGGGATGAGTCAGTGGCACACAGGGGCTGTTTAGGGCAGTGAAACTATTCTGTGTGATGCTGTAATAGTGGATACATGTGATTATATACTTATCAGAACTCATAGAATGTGCAACACCAAGAGTGAACCCTCATGTAAACTGTGGACTTTGGGTGATAATGACGTGTCAATGTAGGTTCATCAGTTATAACAAATGTACCATTCCGGTGGGGGATGTTTATAAGTGGGGAGACTTTGTGTATTGGGGCCAGGGGGGTACATGGGAAGTCTCTGTACTTTCTGCTTAACTATGCTGGGAGCCTAAAACTGCTCTAAAAAATGATAAAAATCTTTGCTGAACCCTACAGTGGCATTACTCCTGAGCAGCTAAGAAAACAGATTTATTTTTGAGAAGATGGTTAAAAGTAATTACTGACAAATGGTTTATTTCTAAACTAGAGATGGTATTTGAGTATGATGATGTGGATTCCAGGGAATGGATTTAGAATGATTATTATAAAATTATATTCTTGATTCAGCAAAGCTGAAACTTTTAGACAAAGAATTAGAGATGGAAAATAGGCCCCAGACTGAAACTGGTAGACTCAGCGTCTGTACCTCTTGAGGAGGGTTTGTCATGGGTCCATCCTAGGTGTGCTTCATGAAGCTTGGCATACATCTCCAAAACCAGGGACCAGAAAGTATTCGTTAGTGTGCTGTCTGATGAATTTAACTGAGCTTTTCTGGGCCTTTCTTTTACCCTTTAAGTCTGTACTGTGGGCAGTTTCATGCCCCTCATTAACAATCGTTTTTTCCCCTTCATCAGTGAGAATTATCTAATTCGTTGGGGCAGTAATGGGATGCCCAAGGAAATCGAAAAGCTTAATAACCTCCAAGCGGTCTTCACTGTAAGTCCTACCTTATGTTTAATCATTTTCTTTGTTTATGGTATCAGTGGATGCACAGAATAAGTATATGGGAAACATACAAAATGAAATGATTGAAATAAAAATCATCCCAATCCCCATAGTAGGAATAACCCGTTCATTTTTTTCAACAAATATTTGTCGAGCACCTATTAGATAGATGTCAGGCACTGATGTGGGCACTGAACACAGAAAAAAAAAAAAATCCCTGTGCTCAAGGAGCTTTTGTCCAAACGGGAAAGACAGTAATAAACAGTAATCAAATAAATGAGTAAATTATGTAGAATGTTAGATGTTATAAGTGTTTTGGGGAGATTGGGAGTTTCAGAGTTGGGAGAGGATTACTGTTTAAATAGGTCGGTCAGGGCAGAACTCTGTGGAATGGAGCCTTTTGAGCAAGAACTTGAAGTTGATGAGAGAGTAAGGTACGCAGATAAAGGGGAAGAGCATTTCAGAGTGAAGTTACAGTTCAGCACAGACAAGATCTAGACTTTTTCTTTTGCATTTAGTGCACTGGCGTTCCCCTCCCCCACATTTTTTTCCAAGGTAGGAGGAGTGCTGCTATGTATAAATCAACAGCGAGGACGTTTGTTCGGTTAGAGCTTGGGGCATGATGACTCGCTTTCTCTTGGGCTAAGAATTTTCTCGAGGTTCTCTTGCTTTTTTATGACATCAGTGCTTAAGGTGCCCAAGAGCTGCTGCCACCTGCTCTGAGAAGCCTGGGTGGGTAGGTTTCCCCAGCTTCACTAGATCTAAAAGAGATCCTTCCTTCCTTTCCTCTCTTTTTTTCCTTAAGCCACACCCATTATTTTATCTCCAGGTGCTCTTATAATTCTTATAGTGGAGAAAGCAAAGTCTAAGGTAGAGCGTCAAACGAAGTGAAGGAAAGAACAGTGGTCCTAGTACAGGATCATTCATTCATTCATTCATTCATTTCACCTTATTTGTTCCTTCGATTAACATCTCACCCCTGGATAGCCAGGACTAATGACTGTCCCTACACTGACTCATCTATATCTTCATCATATGACAAAAGAAGATAAAAGCTCTTTAGAGCTCTTCCCAAAACCTCCCCAACACACAGAGTATTCCCTCATTTCTGAGATATGTGAGTTTTTTCCTAAAGTCAAAAGGCAATTATCAGTTGATGTTTATATTTTAAAAAAAAAAGTTTAAAAAAGTTATTGTTAAAAAAAAAAAAGGTATCTTGAATCTTTGGTCCATCTGATCAGCACTTTGTAGCTTCGGTTCACCCCTCCCCCCGCTCCCACTTCTCCCACCTACTCAGTTCTTGCACGTGCATATTTCATATCCACTTTTTTCACTTAAATAGAATGTGGTAATTATTCTTTGTCATTAAATATTCTTCAGAAACGTCATTTGTAAATGATTGCATATTATTAAATAATATCTGTGTGCCACGATTTATGTAACCAGTCACCTGAAGCCTTTATCTTTCTCTTAACAGAAGCCTTACAAATAGAGTAGAAATTCAAGGTTGATGTTGGTATATATTCTTATCTCGGAGACCTTAGTTAACCAAATATAGAGAATGGAGTTGGAATGGGTATTTAAAGATTAATTCTTGATTCACTAAAGAGGCTTTAGACAACTGTTTCATGAAAATAATTTGAGATGCAATTAAATTATTTCTGATGTCAAAGTGAATGAGATCTGTGCGCTCATTCATGGGTTTCCTCACGCATTCTTAAGAATATGAACAGGTGTAGCACATGAGCCACAGAAAAACAGACATATTTCATCTACACCTCTCTCATTAATCAAGGTACACAGACACTCTCAATGAATCCCTCTTGTAAAACAGATGGATGATTACAGAAAGCAGTACGTGTAAATTTCTGTGTTATAGTTGCCTCACAGAATTATTTGGAAAATGTAATATCACCAATGCATGTGGATATCAAGATCATGCAAGTTTTAATTTTATTTGACACTGAAATGCATCCTGTGCTTAGATATGTCTTGGCAGAATATAAAGTAGCAATGACAAGTATCCTAATTTTTAAATATCTGGCTTAAATAGATGAACTAGAGACTTTAGATTGACTATGATCTGATTTATAAATTTGAAGTAGGAATTGGGAATAAAAAAATTCCCACTCTGAATAGTCATTTTTCTCTGATGTCATGTTAGCTCTTGGGTGGGTAGGGAAGAGAGGAGCCATTCTGATATTTCAGCATCAAGAAATATGCTATGAACAGTGTTCTGTTGTAGAGTGAAAAGAGAAATGGAGGAGACAGAGTGACACAGTGTGACCCTGTTTTGCATGCTCTCTGCCCCTTTAGGACCTCAGCAGTGTGGACCTCATCAGGCCCCGCATCAGCCTCGTGTGTCAGATTGTCCGGGTGGGCCACATGGAGCTGAAGGAGGGCAAAAAGCACACCTGTGGGCTCCGAAGACCTTTTGGAGTAGCAGGTATAGAAAGACACTCTGAAAAACAGTATGGTGGATTTTCAAAAAATTAAACCTAGAACTTATGATCTAGCAATCCCACTTACGGTTGTCTACTCAAAAGAATTAAAATCAGATCTCAAGGAAATGTTTGTACATCCCATGTACATAGCAGCATTATTCACAATAGCCAAAAAGTAGAAGCGACCCAGATGTTTAGCAGTGGATAAATGAATGAACAAAATGCAGTATATCCATACAATGGATTATCATTCAACCTTAAAAGGAAAGAAATTCTGACCTCTGCTATGACATGAATGAACCATGAGGATCTTAAGTAAAATAAGTCAATCACAAAAAGAGAAATATTGTATGATTCCACTTATATGAGGTATGTATAGGATAGTCAAATTTGTAGAAACAGAAAGTAGAATGGTGGTTTCCAGGGGTTGGGGGGAGAGGGAAATGGGGAGTTAGAATTTAATGGGTACAGAGTTTCAGTTTGAGAAGATGAAAACATTGTGGAGGTAGATGATGGTGATGGCGGCACAGCAATGTGAAATGTACTTAATGCCACTGAACCGCACACATGAAAATGCTTAAATGGTAAATTTATGTTATATACATTTTACCACATTAAGAATAAATACATAAAAGAAAGAGAGGGGACGAAGGGAGCCCCAGAGACTGTGGGAGATGAATCTGGTTGTTAATGTCAGACACGCAACATTTACTGCCTGGGTCTACCAGTTATCTTTTTTCGGTGCTACGTCCTCACTTAGACCCAGTTCCTTCCTTTCTCTCTCAGTGCCCAGCACAGTGTCTTGCACACAGCAGGCCCTCAGTAAAGCCTCACTGTGACTATCGGAATATCCTCTCTGCCTGTGGCCACATATTGATCATTGATTTTGGTCAAGTAAAAATCCCTGGAAAGTGGTTTGCCCATCTGGGAAATTAACTGTTCAAAGGCACCATTGTGTCTGTAACTGCTTTCTTAGAAGGTCCCGGCCTTAAATCAAACCCCTCACTCCTCCAAGGGGACCTCATTTTTCTCTGTAGTTTGTTAAATTGAGGAAATATATTTTCAGTCTTACGTTGACATTTTGGTCACTAAGTAGTTTTGAAAGCCATTAGTGGAATGTCGTAATTCTGCTATTGGAACAAGGGGCCAGAAACTCCATGTTACCAGGGTCATGTATGTGATGAAGTGGCTTCTGTATCCCATGAGAATGTGTGTGTGGCCAAGCCCTGAACAGCTCTGCTCTCCACCTGCTGCCCAAGCACTGCCAGTCTCTGACCACAGGAGGCAGCGTCACTTCCTTATAAAAAATTAAAATGAAATCTCAGTAAAAGCAAGAATTGTGGCCCAGGATTATTTAGCCATCTACATCTATTGATCTAAAGATTTAAGATATATTCAAGGTCATTGTCTTTCAAAATGGGCCAGATTGGAAGAACAGCAAGCTAGCAGCTTTTGCTTGCTTTTGTATTTCAGGGTGTGTGTGTATGTGTGTGTGTGTGTGCGTGCGCGCTTCCATGCCAGCATGTGTGTGTTTTCAGGGAGTTGAGTGTGGTGGGGAAGGAGAAGAGACTGCTTTGCTCAGAGCCTTGATGCTGAGCATCAGCAGAAGTTAGGAGTAGCCAGATATGGCAAATGAGTTGCCTTTTTTTGCGTGCTGAAGAGTCGAATAGAAATTTTGCATTTTTTTGTCCGATTTTTGCAGGGTTTTAATTAAGGGCTGACAACAAGTTGATGTCATGCCCTGCTTTCTATAAACTCTTTTCACCAACATTATTATTTCCCAAGCTTGACACATTATGTCATGTGGATTACTTTGAGAAGGCTTTTCCTTTTTTTTTTTTTTCTTAGTTTTTCATGATGAGCATTGTCTCCTATCTCAGTATTTCTTTTAATCTCCAAACAAGTTATCTGGGAAGTGGACTGTTAGCATGTGTTTTATGGCCAGATTGTAATTTCTTAACCCATAAATTGCCAGAGACCACATCTAATTTCAGCAGCTGGAGAGTGGCCCACTGGCTAATTCTGTAGACAACAGGGCACCATTAGGTGAAGTGATTTGGCCCTATAATCACTTTTGGGTTCATATCCTGGCTTTACCACTTCAAAGTTCTGACTTAGGGCAAGTTACTTACCTTTGCTGTGCTCAGTTTCTTCATCTCATAAAGTAGGGCTAACAATAACATCTCTATAAATAATATAATGAATTCAATAGGCTTAGAACAATACTTCATTAATTGCTCTTCTTATACATAAAGAAGCAAATCACTATATGACCTTTTAGTCTGTGCTGCCGGTGCCCTGGCTTCCCTTGATTTTTGTGGAAACCAGGTGAGAAAATGTGAAATTGAAGAGACAGCTAACCACTTCATGTTTCTCTCCCAGGTCTTTCATTCCATTGACACTCCTGCCAAAAAAAAAAAAATCAGTCTCTGGGTCTCTGAATGCAGGCTCAGTAAAAAGAAATCTGGTCTCAGATTTCTTAAGAATTGAGCAGCTTGTTCTTGTAGAATTTTGAAAAGGTGCTAGTCTGCAGAGTTATCTGAGAAAATCTGAGCTTCTGCAGGAGCTCCTGATGAATTAATTGTTCTTCTGCTGAGCTGGTACACTGGGAATCCTCGCTGGCAAAGAAATAAATGTCCCTGCATGGTGTCTTTCTCCCCCTCTGTGTTCTGTGTGACTGATCCTGTAATTTTACGTAGTAACCCACTGAGGCTTGAAATAATTAGTTTCTTTATTTAAGTTTATCTTTTTCCTAGTGATGGATATTACCGATATCATACACGGGAGGGTGGATGATGAAGAAAAGCAGCATTTTATTCCCTTTCAGCAGTAAGTACTTTGGCATTTATCCCGGGTGACCTGAGACCTGGATTAGCCCTTTGAATGGTGTGTGAACACAGGGATAGGTGCTAGGAACCATTTGCCCAGTGAGAGAAGGAATGCCTCTCTAGCTGGAAGATTGTCAGGTAGGAGCTGACAGAAGAGTTTAACCAAAGTCCTTTATATTGGACTTCAATGTAAAAGGGTAAAGCACACTTTCCTGATTCTACAAAATGGCCAAAGGCACCTAAGGGATAAATCTATATCTGCACTAGAAACCAGAGAATGGTGTCATGTGAGTGTCAGAAATGCCAAAGGGTATCTATTCTATGTCGCATGGAACAGATGTCATGGAAGACAAGGAATCACATAGGACAGCACAGGGCTTCTCAAACTGCCACATGCCTATTAATCACTTGGGACCTTGTTAGAATGCCAAACATGAGCCAGTGGGTCTGGAGTGTGTGTCTAAGAAGTTACCAGGTGATGCTGATGCTGCTCATCTGGGCACCACACTTGGAGTAGCAAGGGTTCAGGAGGTGTGAGAGTGAAGACTCACTAATCTGTGGGTTTTGGCAAGTGTAGGGAAAGCCAGTCTGGGAGGACATTCAACAATTCCCTGGTAAGCCCCACTAGCGTTGATCTCCAGTCTGAGCTCAGGAGCTGGGGCTGTGTGGTTACTGTTGGTGAGCAAATCTCAACCCCCATACCTCTGAAGACATATCTGTGAACATCATGACCGGCTCTCTAGCAGCCATGCTCCACTTACCTCGTGTACAGGTGGTGGTGGCCTAGTGACTCCAGGGATATTGCTGGACTGACTCCTAACAGATGAGTCACGTCAGTGACAGAGGTGATTTTCTAAGCTAGCCTGCAACTGTCAGAACAGGTCAAGATGATCATCTGAGAATTCCAGAAACCAGCCCAAGGATATTTGAGTTAATGTATATTTTATTAATAATAAATAATAATACATTATTTTTAAAATTACTTTTAAAGTAATTTTTATAATAATAAATCAGTGGAGAACGATAAACTATCTAAAAAACAGAAAATTAGCTAACTACTTAAGAAACATAAGTTAGAACCTCATCTCACAGCTTATACCATTGTGAATTCCTAATGATCAAACATATTCGTGTAAGAGCCAAAATCTTAAAATACTACAGGAAAACAGAAGTTTTACATAGTAGTGATGTGTGAGAGGCCTTTCTGAGTCAGACACCACAGATTTGACTAAAAAAAGAAAAACAGATAAGCTTGGCCACACAAAAATTATAAACAACTTAAACATAAAAAATTTTAATAAAGTGTTTGTAAGATGTATGGAAAAGAATGATATGTAAGAAGGAAATTACAGACATACAAATAAATGGCCTATAAATTCATTGAGAATCAATGAAATGTAAACAATGATATTTAGTTTTTGGCTTTACCGAGTTTTAAAAATATATGATATACAATGGTAGGTATAAAGAAATATATTACTTAATAGGGATATAAATTTTTACAGTGCAATAAAATCCTTAAAATGTAGATATTTCCAAGAATAGACTTTCTAATTATCAGTGATTATTTCTGTGATTTTGTCCCTTTTTTGGTTTAAAATATAAAAGTTATTATCTTTCAGTTTAAAGTTAAGTATCTTTGGACCAGTTTCTAAATATAGTGGTATAAATAGCTGATGCTAAGTAGTACTTTCCTCCATCCAGAGGCTATTAATAATTTTTAAAATACTCATTTAGTTAGTATCCACCTCCAAGAACATGGTGAACTAGATATTTTATGTAGTTTAGTGGTAATGTGAATTATGAAATAACTCAAATTAATGAATTTATGAATTGGAATACTTTCAATATAAATATATGCATATTTATTTAAGTTTATTAAATAAATGCTACATATTAAATAAAAATATATTTTATATTTTTATATCAATACATTCAATTAAATGTATTAGTATGTCAAATATATTAGTATATCTTATATAAATATTAATAAATATTAAATATATAATATATAGAATAAATAAATATATTTAAATATATAAAATATGTTATACTTATAAATATAAATATCTTTTATATCTACAAATTTTATTATATATACATGTAAAATATATGTTATACAGCATTGTATATATGTAATATGTGTGTTTATACATAATAGCATTCGTGGTTGTGAAAGTTATATGAAATACATGATATATCATGTACATGTATATATAAATAATAGGTGCAGCATTGTAGATATGAAAGTTATCTCAAATGTAATTCTTTGTATTCGTTCCACTTGTGAGATGTGTTTCTTTCTTTGGCTATGAGTTTCTGCACCAGCCTATGTCCAGCAGCCATGATGAAACAGAGTGCCCTGAGATTGTCCCCACCATGTAATAATGCATGCTTTGAATCTCAGACAAGCCCAGCCCTTATTTGATTACCACTCACTGTACGCCCAACAGCCACTATAAAGCTTTCCTGATGCAAATCGCAGCCTCTGGCATTTAACTTCTATGATTTATGGCAGATGCTTTCTTACCGTAAAAGCTGTAGGGTGTATTATATGAGGAGAATTATGTGCCTATTCTTCTAGCCCATCTAAAAGAGAGAATCATTTGAAAACTCAGATGATAGCAAGCCTACTTTTCAGTAGCATATTGCAGTGTGTTTTCCGCTATTGTGAGGATACAGATCTGAACCCTGCAGAGAAAGCCGGCCTGCATAGTGTGCAAGAGAAGAGAATGACAGCTGAGAAGACTGGAGACCATTGTGCAGCACCAGGCTGCTCCGTGGTTACTGATAGCGCTTCTGCTGTCCATAGAATGGAGGCTGTGTTTGGTTCTTTGGTCACCCTGTCTGAACCTCAGCCTGATGTGATTATTGAGGTGAAGCTTATTTGCTGGTGCCTGTGCCCACTGCAGCCCTAAATATAGTTCGTCATCACATGGGAATCTAAGAACACCTTCCAAAAACTTGTGCATACATATTGCCCTTGTACATTGAGCATTGGCACTAGATGGGACCTTCAGAGCATATGATCAGGCCCATCTCCTTACAGATGAGGACACTGAGACCCAGCGGGGAGACTTGCAGAGCTCACTGCCAAGTAAAACCAGGACTGGAGGCCACATCGCCTGCACCTCCCCATCCTTCAGTTTCATTAGCAGCCTCTCCCACTTGTGAAGAGCATCGAGCCATTGCCTCTGATTTTAGTTGCTAACCTCTACCATCAGTTTTGTTTGTTCTTCTTTCCCCCTCCACTCTTTGCCCCAAATCATTTGCAAGATGAATTTGGTGTCTAAGATAGGCACCCAATGGAAAAGTAAAGGAAAGATAGAGCCCTCTGGTTAGTTGTGTTTAGTATATATATTTTGAAACAATTCCCGTAGGACCCACCACTGTCTGAGCATGTGCTACGGAGATGTCCTCTTTTTCCCTCACTTCTTGTTTCTGACTTTCCCAGAATTGCCATGGAAACCTATATCCGGCAGAGGCAGCTAATCATGTCACCCCTGATAACATCCCATGTGATCGGGGAGAATGAGCCACTCACTTCAGTCTTGAATAAAGTGATAGCAGCGAAGGAAGTGAATCACAAAGGACAAGGTACACAGCTATGTACTCAGCTGGGAGGGGACTTTGGCGGGGACATTCAGAGCTGGGTCCCTGGACTCCTGCCCTTTCGTTGTCTTTCTCTGGTATAAAACAGACCTTGCCGGGGATTGTCCATCTTACCTTCCTGCTAAAGGCATTTAACACTGAGGAACACCCAGAATGCATCCAACACTGAACTGGTTTACAGCTGTGTTTTGTAAATTCTATGGAACAAATTTTTGTCCCAGGAGTTTCTTCACTTTTGTCTACCCTATAATCCTTGACTCTAGGTAAATGCACAAAAACACATATTTTGAGGATAATTAAGATTTACATCTGAATATGTTTTTTCTGTTATATTTCCTAAAATTGAAAGGAAGAGGAGACCAAAGTAATACAAATAAATATGTATTTATATAAACAATGGGCTATCTAGCAAATCATTTTTAGTTGTTTTTAGTATCTCCATACTGACATAGTTTTCACTAAAAGAAGTTCTGCTCATTGAAACTGCATTTTAAATTGAAATAATAAGGGGAAATATTAAACATTTTAAATTAAAATACCAAGATGGTGATGATTTTTGCATAATTTTGAAGATTGAATCACTTTTTTTTTTTTTTTTAACTACCTGAACTGTCTTTTAAAGTGGAGACAGTCAGGATGCACATTATTTTTAGGACATTTAGTTTCCATGTATTCACAATTATTCTGAGTGGGAAAGACAAATGAGGAATCATTCAAGAATCAAAACGAATAACTAAATATCTTCTGTTTTGGAACTTCTAACCTTAGGATGTAATTTGTTAGAGTAGAAAACCCTTACACTAAATAGATTGCTTTGTATGTATTTCTTTTAACAGAACTGAAAAAAATATTATTTATTCTCTTTCTGCTTAATAAAACAAGCACTTTTCAAATATCTCTATATTCTTCATAGATACTTTTTGTGGCAGCATAATATTCCATTGCTTAGATTTAAGAAAATGAAATTCCCTATATAAACACTTAGTGTTCTCTAATATTTCACCATTATAAACTGAAACAACTCTGCTAGAACTATCTTCATATTTGCAGCTTTTTCCATATTTAAGGCAACCTTTCTACAAAATGTCCCAGAAGTAGGATTTCTGGGTCAAATCATGAGAAGATGCTTATACCCCGAAATGTACATATTGCCAGTTTGCTTTCCATAGGTTTCTACCCATGGGTACTAATTACCATCTTGCCCACTTTGCAGTTGATATTTCAAAACCTTTACCTGTTCAAAAGTTAAAAAATTGACTTCCATAGTTGTGTTATATTTTTAAAAACTCAGTGGTGAATTATCCAGCCTTCATATGTATTTATGAATTTTCTAAAGTTTTCCTTCTTAGTTTCTATAAGCACTTTGTAAATAAACATAACCTATCTTATGCAGGACACATTTTTCAATTTTTGGTTTGTCAAATATTTATAAATTTCTTGTACTCCCTTATGGATTGTCAATTTATGTCCTATTTATTTGTGAGGATCTTAATGTTTTTCTTCTAATGAGTATAAATTTATAATTTTTAAAGTATTTCATCATTTTCTAGTATGCCTTTTACTTTTATATAAATATCAATACTTTCAGTTTATACACAGATAATTCTTTTCCTTTTGTGATTTCATTTGTTTTCTCTAAGAAAAATGGTTCATTCTTAGAGATTTAATAACTATGCATTTTATTTTTTTTCTTTTAATTTTGTCTTTTTATTTACTTTTTTAATATTAGGAATTTATTTTAATGAAAATGTGAGGTGAGAAATTAGATTGATTCTGTTCTAAGTAACCAGAAATTACCCCAGCACATTTGTGATTTTTTTCATTTGTTATTCTTTTGCTATACATTAAATTATCATATATCACTGTACTTGGCCTCATTGTTTCTATTGATTTATTTATCTTTTACCACTAATAGCACACATTACTATAGTTTTACAGCATTTTGGTGTCTGCTAGGAGCTATCTTTACTTTTTTCCACTCAAAGTAAACATCTGTTCACAACTCTGTCAAATTCTCAAAGTCCCATTGTGATTTTAATAGGAGTGTCATTAAAATTATGTTACTTGGGGAAGAATTTTCATCTTTATAATACAGTATCTGTATATCAATACAACACATATTCTCAGCATTTGTGTGTGTGTGTGTGTGTGTGTGTGTGTGTGTGTGTATTATATAGATCATACAGAGAACTAAAAGTTTATCTTTTCTTTTTTTAAAGGACTTTGGGTATCCTTGAAGCTATTGCCAGGTGACCTCACGCAGGTTCAGAAGAATTTTTCACACTTGGTGGATAGATCAACAGCCATTGCCCGAAAAATGGGCTTTCCTGAAATAATACTCCCAGGTAAACGCTCTGCTTGATTCACCTGTTCTGCTTCCTCCTTTGGTGAAGCAGTTCTTCTAACAAGACAGTTGGAACAATGTGGATCCATAGATTCATGCAGTTATCTGCGTTCAGTGGTATCAAGACAGTGGAAGACACAAACAGGGTTCTCGTACCTTAAAAACCTACCCAGTGTGCAAGTCCACAATAACACTTTTAAATGTAATTCAAAACTTCCTCTTCACTCTCTCTTCCTGTATGTTCTGCACAAGCCCCCTCTGCAATGCTTCCCTAGACCATCGTGGCATAGAGCGAATGATGGCCGGGTTCCTCACCCGGAGAATAATCTGCCTCATTCGCATGTACCTTTCCTCACAATGTCACCACCAGTGTTGAGGGCTCCTTGCCAGGGAAACTCCAGCAAGGTGCCTGCTCAGTTCAATCCCACCTGGACCCTCTGCTCTGTTCACTGCCCGTACTTGTGGTGACAGGAATGTAAACATTCTGCAGTTTCTTTAGATTCATCTTATTTGCCACCCCATGCTGGTGATCTGCATATGTGTGCTCCTGAATTTACTGATTTAGCCCATTTAGTTTCTTAATCTTCATAGTAGAAGGAGTTCATTCCTTCAAGGAACTTTATGTAATATATGTATGTATTATATAAAGTATGTGTGTTACAAATAAATAATTACATAAGAATATAGTATTTATATTTTATACACAGATGGATAGGATATATAAATAAAGAATCTTGAGCATGTTAGAAAAACTCTAGGAAATAAAGCTATTACGTAAAAATTCAGGTTTTTTTTAAAAAAGTAATATGCGATATTCTTCCTTTGAGAGATTAAAGAGCAGTAATAATTTGTTGCCATGCACTTTGCACAGAGTAGGTATTAAAAGAATATTTGTGGAATGAATGAGTAAAGGAGCTATAAAGTGGAAATAACCAATTCTCATGAAAGAAGGTAGTTTTTCATCTGCCTTCCAGAACCATTTTACCCTAATACATACTCATCAACACTTTGGGGAAATGTTTTGTCATCTTGTTTAAAAAAATAAGTATTCATAATATTGCTATAACTGAAAGCAGTTTTATTCTACAGCAAGACAGAAATCTGAAAAAAAAAATGAAGAGGAGAAATTTATTTTCTGGACAAAATGAATTTATCTTTGAAATCTGTCCAGAAAGATACTTTATAGCAATAGGATTGGTTCATAGACTGCCAGAGCTATAACAGGCTTTAAAAGTCATCCAGGCTGGTGGTTCCCAAATGCTAGTGTTGGATCACCTGGTCAGAATTACTTGGGAAACATTAAAATACAAATTCCCAGATTTTTTTCAAAAACTCTGATTCAGTGTCTAAGACCAGGGCTCCCCAGGCGATTATGGTGAGAAATAGAGATTTAGACCAAAGTCCCTCACCTTGTAGTTCCTCATTTACACAGGCTCCAGATGCATCTTAAGCTCTTCCCTCTACCCCACTTTCCCCTCTAGCTAAAACACTCTTACTTTCTGCCCTCATCTTCTCAGCTAGATTCTTGGAAGCGATTATCTACTCTCTCTGTTTTCGTACCTGCCAGCCACCCTGCATCTGCTGCAGAAGGGCTGTCACTAGAGGCCCCAAAGGTTGCAATGTCACTAAGTCCGAAGGATGTTTCTTAGCCTAATGCCCATCTCTGGTCTTTCGGCAGCATGTGACACCGTTGATCACATTTCCCCCTCATCATTGGTGACCTCATACTCTTCTCTTTTTCTCCATGCTCTCGAGGCCTCTTCTAGAACTCTTCTGCCACCTTATCATCTTCTGCCTTACCCTTAAAGGTTAAAGTTCCTCAGTGTTTAGTTTTTAAGCCCTGTAGTAGTTCTGCCTGGGCTGCCATAACAGAATTCCATACTCCGGTGGCTTAAGCAACAGCAGTTTATTTCCTCACAGTTCCGGACACTGACAGTCAAAGATCGAAGTGTCATCAGGGTTGGTTCCTTCTGAGGCTTCTCTCCTTGGCTTTTAGATGGCCACCTTCTCACTGTGTCTTCACATGGTCACCCCTTGGTCTGTGTGTTTTCTGTGTCCTAATCTCTTCTTATAAGGACACAAGTCATATTGGATTAGGGCCCAACACAGACCTCACTTTACCTTAATCACCTCTTCAGAGGGCCTATCTCCACATATAGTCACATTTTGAAATGCTGAGGGTTAGGACTTCAGTGTAAGAATTTAAGGGGACACAGTACAACTTACTCCAGGCCTCCTTTGCTTCTCACCTCTATTCTCCCCGTAGGTGGTCTTGTCCAGTCACTTGGCCTCTGTATGATAGTAGTTGCCTTTAGATTCCTCTCTCTCACCCTAGGACCCCTCCTCTGAAGTCCATTACCATAGATCCAACTGATTTGTGCCTTAGGACTTTAGTGGATACTGTTCCCACCCCGACTGGAAGCATCCTCATTTTCCAGCCATCTACTCTTCTCTTTAACTGGTTAATTCTTACTCAGAATCCTCCTTTGGAACTCGTAACTCTGTGCATCTACACCTGGCTCTTCTGTTGTGTTTTTTTCTAAGAGAGTGGCACCCCCCATCCATCCAGTTGCACAAACAAGAAGCCTGAAAGTCACCCTTGCACCCCCCCTTTTCCTTTACACTTCAAACGAAATTCGTGGATAAGACCTGCCAGTTTTATCTTTGAAAGGCCTCTCGATGCCATCTCCTTCTCTCCATCTCTGTTGCCACTACCTGAGTTGTAGCTACTGTCATCTTGTCCAGGGACAACCGCCATCACATCCTAACTGGTTTACCCGCTTCTGCTTTTTCTTACCTCATATCCTCTTCTCCACACTGTAGCGTGAGTGATCTTTTATGCAAGCCCACGTGATTTCATCCCGTTCTCCTTGCAGAAAACATTTTTATGATTTCTGTTTATGTTTAGGATGAAGATACAGATTCTTTACTTGGCCCACAAGCTTCAGAGACACTTGTCTCTTGTTCATCTCTGTACCTTATCTCACACCAGATCTCCCCTCCTTGTGAACATTTCCATTATATGTCTGCTACCTCTGGGCCTTTGCACATGCTGCTCTCGCTTCCTCTGCTCTCATGTCTCCAATATCAGCTCAAAGAAAAGATTCCCACACCCTCCAGACAAGACTGGGACTTAATGTGATACTTTCACAGAGCCTGGCCTGTTCTTTGATTTGTAACGATGCATTTCATCATGTGATTATTTCATAATGCTTCTGTTCCTTACTAGACTGAAGCTGTACGAGAGAGAGGCTGGATTTTGGCTCACCATTATCTCCCAAACACTTAGCACAGTGCTTGGTACAGAGTAGGTGCTCAGTCAATTTTTTAAATGAATAAATGAATATTATCTCATCTGGTTGTACCATCAGTTATTCAACCAGCCACCTGTGGTTGGAAATTGAGGATTTTCCCAAGTTTTCACTTTCATAAGTAATGTCACAATGAATATCATTATGGATTATTGTTGCTCACATTTTTAATACTTTAGGACAAATACTACCAATGAAGTTGCTGTGTCAGCTAAGGCTTTTGACAAAAACTCTCAACTTCTCCATTGACAAAATGTACATCTGTTAAGATTTCAAATTGTAATATGTAAATAAGCCCTATTTTCTTTACTCTCACTAATTCTGAGCAGTATCTTAATTTTTTTCCAATCAGTTAAGTGATGAAAGTGATGTGTTCTAACTATGCACCCCAATTTTTTGTAGTGCAATAAGGTTTTATTTGTTACAATGGGAGGCAATATAATATAGTATAGATTTTGGAGACATTTTTAAAATTCTGAGTCTTTTCACCCAAGAATTTGGTGTGCTTTTCCTGCATTCTACGTTTTATTTATGTATCTCAATAACATTTAAAATTTTTCTTCACTATGGGGAGCAGGGGAAGAGCTACACATTTACTAGTTAATTAATTTATTTTTAAAATTTTGTACTGCTTAACTAAATATATGACAAGCAGAAATTATTCCGATATTGGTAAAAACCACACGTAAAATATTTTGTGGGTCTTTAAGAAGCAGTATCTATCTCATCAGGTTGTTATATGAATTAAATAAATATTGCACAACAGCCCATAGTGAGCAGTCAGTAAACATTAGCCTTCATTATTATCAGATATGTTAAAATATCACCGTCTCAAATGCATGACTAAAAAAAAATCTGCCGCTATGACCTAATAAAGCATATTGTGTACTTATTATTAGACAGCAGTTATTAATAAATAGAACATAGGGGTACTGTCAAAAAAGTTCATTTTTTAAAAAACTATACTTCAAAGATATTGGTATATATGGAAAAATAGAATGAAGTAAGCTGAAGAGAACAATACATATAAAAACTGCTGTGTGAATAGTTCACTATGAAGTCAGATCTGGCAGTTCATAGTTTACTTATAGTTTATCTTATTACATCCTAAAAATTAAAAGTGACTTCTCTCAGTACCACTCACAGGAAGCATTGTCGTGTTGCAGGAGATGTTCGGAATGACATTTATGTCACCCTAATTCATGGAGAGTTTGACAAAGGGAAGAAGAAGACCCCGAAGAACGTGGAGGTGACCATGTCTGTGTACGACGAGGAAGGCAACGTGGTGGAGGTATCTGCGCCGGGCCCCAGAAACCCCGCCGGCATCTCGCACTGCTTTACAGTAACGGGGGGCTATGGGCCTAATGTTAATTATTCTCTACATTAGGGTGCATTTGGTTTTTTGGCTTTTCATAAGGAAAATATATGAAGCCTGTTAGATTTGTGATTAGTAATTACCAGTTTTACTAATAAACCCCTTTAGACTCTTATTTTCATATCTCTCCTGTGCTGAAAAATATCTTAAGCCACTAATGATTTCATGTGCATGCTTCTGATCAGAGGTTCTTTATCGTTTTTAAAATCTTTAGCCACTTTCAAGCCTGTTCAGTTCCCTTGGGGCTTGAGTGCAGTGGCAGGTGCGCCCAGAAGGCATTGCAGGACACACATTTCTTCCACCTAAACAAGCAGAGCCAAAGGAGACATACCCGTTAGAGAGCTGTTAAACTGGAAGGCACTTGGTTAGAGGTCAACTACCTCTACTCATTCGTTTTAGTAATCAGGAAACCGACGCCCCAAAAGGATAAATCGTTTCCTCAGAAACACAAGAGTTAGGGGTGGAGCTGGGAATGGATCCACATAACCTGCCTTTCAGTCTGGAGTTCCTCCAAGGATGACAGCAATCTATTTATGCAGAGAAGAAGTGAGTCCTGATTCTGACATCAGAGAGGATAGCAGGAGGCTTTCATTGTCTCGGCTGACTTCTGGCTCATCTGTACGAGCTGTACAGTAGTTACCTGCTTTGGAATCCAAGAATCAGGCTTTCAGTTCACTCAGCTCACCATTGTACCTCATCACATTGGCGCTGGATGGCGTATAAGACACAACCCTGTCACTTCCCCATGGATATTATAATCTTCGAAGGAAACAGTTGTCAAAGTCAGGTCGTCTTCTGTGTTCAAGGGACAAACAAAATGCTGTGGGCTGCAGTATGGGAGTGATTTATTCTTGCTATTGAGTTATGCTAGGAGTTCAACTACACATCTGGTCAGTCATTTCACAGCTTTGCTAACTAGCTTGGAAGTGCCTGCATTGAGGCCTGATTCTGCACTCAGTGATTCGTTACTGGGAGGAGACATAGCTCTAAGTTTTAGTGAACATGCTGTACCTATACCCCAGGTGCTTAAAGCAGAGTATAGACAGAAGCTCACACAGCAGCACTTCTGCACATGTGCTGTAGTCCCTGACCACCCCCACCAGGCCTCTGGAGAGAGAAAAGAAGAGGAAAGAAAAGAGAATGTGTGGCAGGGGAGGGGAGAGAGAATAAAAGTTGCAGCAAAGAGGAGTGTTAGGAGGATGCTGAGTGGGTCTCTTAGCAACTTACACACTTAGACCCTCAAATAAACTGGTACAGATTCACCCCCCTAATATATTCAGCTTGTGGATGGCAGTGACAGGTATGTGTTGGCTGTGTGGAGGGCAGATGGGTCTTGCAAGGTGTGTGGGGAACTCTTATTCTAGATAATATTATCCACTCCTAATTTTTTCTTTCCATCCGAAGAAAGCAATTCACCCTGGTGCTGGATATGAAGGCATTTCAGAGTACAAGTCCGTAGTCTATTACCAAGTCAAGCAGCCCTGTTGGTATGAGACTGTCAAGGTGAGAATACACCGTCATACATTAAACCTCATTTAGATTCCTTTCTTCCTTTTGCTCACAACTCTTTCCTACTTTATCCTGAAGTTTTAGATAGGTTGCCTATGGTGGCCAATAAGAAAAGGATTAATGATTATATTTCTGTATAAGCACGTTTATCTGGAAGAAACTCAGAATTCTTAAATAACATTCTCATTCATAAATGTGTAGAAATTTGAATAGAGAGGCTTGTGGTTGTAATGATGTAAATAGGCTGCCAAGATGGTCCACAACCAAGTGGAAATGTTCTCACACACTACAAGCAGTTGCCTAACATTTTTTTCTTCTTGGTTCCAAACCAAGTTTTCTGGGCCTCTTTTTAATTTAAATATGTGTATTACACATTCCAAAGTGCTTTTCTGATCAGTCATCTTATGTGAGTCCCTCAATAGCCCTGCGACTAAACTACTCAGTGTTGTAATGCCCTTTCTGATTGGGTGCTTGAGGATCAAAGAACTTAAATGACTTCTAAAATCCTGTACTTATTAGTATCAGAGCCTAAATTAAAGCCAACTTTTATGAATCCCAGGCTCCATCAGCTCTTTCTGATTGTCAAAGTCTTATGAGCTCTCCATATAAAACTCAGAAAATAAGAATTTGCATTGATACCTCAATTTAGAAGTAACTTTCCCTCAGATTTATATAGTTCATATGTTTTAAATTATGCTGTTTACACAAATTTATATTGTGCTTTTAAAAAATACTTATTTTGAAGCATTACAAGTTCTTTAGAAATGTACTGATACTTGCATAGTATGCCATTATATAATCATGCCAGGATTTATTTAACTGTCGGTCAAAAATTCTCTGCTCTTTTCGTTGCCTCAGGCCTTTGTCACCCTTCTTTATATAAGCAGCAAAAAGCTTCATTGTCCCCAGTATGTACCTTTTCCCTCTGTTATAGACCCGAACTATTACCATAAAATATATATACCTTGTAGTCTGAAAGGTCCTGTATAGACCTCAAAGTGATAGTTGTTTACCTCTGAAATATTTTCTGTTTCATACTTGAGAAGATACTAGTAACTTGTAATATCTTCATTCTCAGCATCTATGATAAACTGCCACGACGATCTTCTCCTGAGATCCTTGGCTTGAAAAAAGCTAAACCACCTGTGAATGAAACTTTCCACCAAATCCCCCTCTGTAGGAATTAGTGAAAAAATGCTAACTATGAGCCTAATTCTGTAAAATGACTATGAGTGCAAAATACTGTGTGTATATGTGTGTGTGTGTGTGTGTGTGTGTGTGTGTATACTATTAATTTCTTCTTATTATGCAGGTATCCATTGCTATAGAAGAGGTTACTCGCTGCCATATAAGGTTTACCTTTCGACACCGATCATCTCAGGAATGTAAGTATTAGGAGAGTCACAAAATTTCCATTAAAAAAAAACATATTTACTCTTGCTTGATAGTGCTTTCAGGGGTCTGGAGAACTAGATATTTGGAAACTAGATACTTGGCATCTTTATTTCAGAATTCCTTAGTGCTAAGGAAATCAGAAAAAGTGAATTTTTCTGGCCTTTCAAGACCTATGTTATTATTCTGTATCAGAATTTAACCCAGATATGTTCTATGAATTCTAAAGTTTTGTAAGATGCTAATAGATGCTCTATGACAAAAAAGCGTTTCACAGTCAAATAGGGACGGAAAGTGCTGTTTATTTTATCTCCCTCTTAGACAATCACAGTGTGTGCTGCCATATGGCTGCAAAGTCCTGCAGCAAGAAAACTATTTAAGCTGAAACTGTTTAACCTTTTGTTGCCCCAAATTACTACTTTTCTCATGAAAGATCTATTCCAAGTCTTAGATTACAGTTCATAAAGTGGCTGCTTTAAAGTATGAACAGAGAAGAAAATTGATTGTTTTCAGATTGATCAGAAAATTTCTACAGTGTCTTGTTCTCCTTCAGCACTGCATAAAAATGCAGTTCTACATTCTAAACTGAATGTGTTGGGCCCAGCTATGTACCACAGTGAATGCCAGGCCCTGGGTATGTGACAGCCGATGGGACAGGGCTACTGCTCTGAAGAGTCTCTGTTGTCTAGATAGGAAGATGAGCAAGAAAACATTAAGTTCAGGACAGTGTGATATGTGTTACAGCAGCAGCGTCGTAAGGGAGCATGGAGCACAGTGCTAACCTTGCCTGGAGACTGGTGCATAAGGTTTCCTACATCTTAGCTAGACTGAAGGCAAGTAGAATTTAGCCCAATGAAGGGTGATAGTGGAGAACTGTGTTTGAAAAGCAAAGTGAGCTCAATAAGTCTGAAGTGGGAGCGGGCAAGCAATCATAATATTAGGTTGAACCATGTGAAATTGCCATTTTGTAGGTCAATATCAAATACTTATATATCAGCAAATAAATAGTCAAGTATCGGCAATTTCAAATGGTTCTACATAATACTGAGCTAGCATTTATCAAGCCTTATTAGTCTGTAGCACACACTAAGTGAAGCTCTGTTTATACAGTATCTCGTTATATTCACAATAATCTGATAAAGTACACACTACTTTTATTCACATTTATATGTAAACTGAGGCACAGAGAGGTTAGATACTTGGCCAACTTCACAGTGCTAGTCAGTGATAGAGCCTGGATTGACAGTCTGCTTCCAGGTGAGCTAGAGCCAGATCATGGAAGATGGTCTTCCTGAGCCATGTTATGGAGGAGCCATTCATAGGTGTTTTGTAGGTGGTAGAGGTTTGGTATATGTTTACAACAGCTTTATTCATCATACCCTCATATTAGACGTAGCCCACTTGGTAATCTAAAGGAGAATGGACAAATTGTAGTATAATTATACAGTGGATTACTGCTCAGCCAATCTGGGGACACATCAGTCACAGCAGACCTTGTGCCTTTGTTGAGAACAGGCCATGAGTAATCTCACCATTGACATCTAAGTAGGGGACACAGTAAGCCCAGAGGCCAGCACCTAAAGATCAAGAGGGAGGTACTCTGCTTCCTTGAGAGGCTAAACCCTTCACCCCAAATGCCACAGAGCACATGTACACACTTCCCCTGCCACCTGGGCTCATATCTTGGAAGGAGGAGGAGAGTAGAGACCTCCTGAGAGTGTTCTGGAGCAGGGTGGTTGACCTGATTAGATTCGATATTGCACTTCTCTGACTGCAGTGTAGAGAAAGTGATGGGTAGATAAGAACTGGAGACAGACTGGACAGGAAGGTCTTGTAGAAAGACAGGGAAGAGGTGAGGGTGGCCCGAAGTTGGGTGCGAACAGAGGGATAGAGAGAAAACACTCAGGTTCCAGAGGTATTCACTGTATGGAGTTGACAGGAGGATTGAGTCATATTACCCACATTTCTGATTTAGATAATTGGGTGGTTGCTGGTGTCATTCATTTGCAAATGTAGGGAGGGGGGCATACTTGGAAGTGCGGGAAGGTTTCAGTTTGGGAAATAGTCTCTTTAAGAAGCCTGTGACACACACAGTATGTACAACTTACCGTGTAGCTTGCTGAATTGTGCTGTTTATAGCATGATTGAACAGCATCCCCCAGAGCAAAATGTGAAATCAGTCATCACAGCCATCACTTCTTGATATCTTTCTGCACTGCTCAGACACATGTTTCTGTCTTTTCAGCCAGAGATAAATCAGAGCGAGCGTTTGGGGTGGCCTTCGTGAAGCTGATGAACCCAGATGGCACCACTCTGCAGGATGGGAGGCATGATCTGGTGGTTTATAAGGTGCTGCTAACACAATGAGGCTCAGAAAATTGCTGAGGAAAGATTTAGATCCTCTGAAATTTGTTCTTAAGGTTTCTTTCAGATTTATTTGTATGAACATCAAAAACTTCTTTAGAGCTATGAGTATTTGCCCCTTAAAGTCTAGAAACCCAGAGGGCTGTGTCCCAGCAGCTGCATGGTCTCTCACTCCCTTTCTGGAAAGAGTGAGTGCATTATTATTTCGTCTCCCTCTTCTGCAGATGGTGTTCTGTGGCAGCGAATAGTGAAGGGCCGCCCTCTGGCCTTTTACTCATACTGCATGGAGTGCAGACAGTTGCACTGTTGGGCTTGGTTTGAGTGTGGTGGGTGTGGTAGGATGTGGTTTTCATATCAGCGTGAGCCTGGTACCATTTCTCTGCTGTCAAGCCTCGTTTCCTTCCCTGACAGTTTTGTCCTCATTCTTCTCTCTAAGTACTACAGAGCTATCACTTCTACTCAGATTTGAGAGTAGAGAGTAGATGCTAGAAGATCTCATTTATCCAACAATATCACAGAGTTGGTAGCTTTTTTGAGATGCATCTACCTGATCCATATTTTCCTTAATAGCTGTTAGTTCATAAATAGTTTTGGAAGGCACAGCAAGCTGTTTCTTCCCAATGAACCCAGTCAACCCAATGACCAATAACTGTGACCATTTAGAGGTGCAAGAAAATGAAATCCAACCTTATTCTTTAATATTTATTTCTAGTTGAAACCTAAGATTTTCTGAGTATAGTTCACAACTTCATTTTCATTCACTATCAAAATTACTTGTGGATGCCAACCCTTGGAAGGGATCGCACTGTCTCAGTTGGAGGAGTCTAGATATAATTTTATAAAACTTTGTATCTCATGCTGCAAATACACTGTGTTCATGATCGATGCTATTTTTATTTGCATGTAAGAGGTTTTGCCTGTCATTTGTTGTCTCTAACATGCTTCCTTTTCAGGGTGACAACAAGAAAATGGAAGATGCTAAATTCTACCTGACCATGCCTGGAACCAAGGTAGAGATGGAAGAAAAAGAACTGCAAGCATCCAAAACCCTGGCCAACTTTACCCCAGCCAAGGATAGCACAAAAGATAGCTTTCAGATTGCCACCCTCATTTGCTCCACAAAGCTCACTCAGAACGGTGGGTGTGGTGACCGCAGTGACACCAGAATGAGTTTTCTGCTTGGTCCTGCTGGGCTCCTTTATTAGTCTCAGGGGGCTGGACCATATGGGACCACATCTTCTGAGGTGGGATGCTGGGCACTTTGGATTCTGCTATCTGCCCTGCACATGATGTTCTGGGTCTACTGACCAGATGGTTAAATCTTCTTCTGAAGTTTTGTTGTCCATCTTTCAAACAGATGAAAAGCATTTTTTTTTAACATTGTAAAACCTGTAAATGTATTCAGTAATAGGGCCTGTAAAATTAGAAAGTCTTATGTACCCTTCCTCCCAAGCAGCAAAGAACTCTAATAATGTGTCTTGTATAATATATACAACATGAAATGTTGGTAATAAGGGGGAGGACACTGAGAAATATAGTCAGTCTCCTGCTCAAACAGGCATGGTGAAGAGCAGGGACAGTTTCCTGTTAGGATTCCATCTGTCCCCCATATAGTCTCCTCTGTCCCGTTTTTTTCTAAAGCAGTCAGGAATTTTTAATCAAGTCTGCTGAGTAGTTCAAATGGGCATTATTTTGTTCTTCCTTGAAATCTCTGGTTACCAATTTTAACTTCTCTGGTGTATATCATGGCATTTGATAGCTCATAACAGCTTCTCATTCATTTAACCTATGTTATGTGTCATGAATATAGTAAGCCAGGAATTAGCTGCTCAGGGGGCTTGTCCTAGAAATTATATAGCCCCTGTGGTATAGCAGATTAAACCCTATGATCTCATGGAGGATTTGCGTGAGGTACCTGGCAGGAGCTCTGCCTTAGAGAAGTGCTAAGATAGACAAAACAGTTTAGATATCAGGCACACTCAAGGATCAGATGTTGGTTATCTTTAGAAGGGTCAGTATTGCTTGTTTACCAATCATGGTTGTCTGGAGAATATGGATAGTACTTCAACTTAGACAAGTAGCTGGACTCAACAGAGCAAAGTTCAGAGCTCATATATATGAGAAAGTAAAAGCACATTCACCAGAACTTAAACCAGAAAAAGCTCAAACTGGAGACAATATAAAGATCTGTAGCTGCAAAGGACTGCTGGGGAGGGGAGGGGGGATGAATAAGCAGAGCTCAGGGAATTTTTAGAGCAGTAAAACGGTACTGTATGATACTGTAATGGATACATGGATACATGTCATAATACATTTGTCAGAACCACAGAATACACTACACAGAGTGAACTCTAAAGTAAACCATGGACTTAGTTAATAAACTGTATCAGTTGCAACCAATGCACACACTAATGTAAGATGTTAACCGGGAGTTGGGGAGCAGTGAAGGGCTATATGGAAACTTTCTGTACTTCCTGTCTAATTTTTCTGTGAACCTCAAACTGCTCAAAAAAAAAAAGTCTATTAATTAATAATAAAATAAGAACAAAAATTTAAACCAGATAGCATCCTGAGCTTCAGAAAAGACATGACGAACTTGTATCAGTGACATAACCCTTGTTAGGGAATAAGTAAATATAATAAAGTGCTGATATGAGGCGAAATGGTACAATGTTTATGGAAAATGATTTAGAAACCATATTAAAGATTTAAAATATATTCAGACTTTTAATCCAGTAATTTAACCCCTAGAAACTGAACCCAAGGAAACAATGAGAGGTGTACACAAAGATTAATATATAAGGATGTTTCACTGTTATTCCTAAGAGGAGAGTGGAAAAAATCTAAATGTCCAATGCTTTGGGTTAGTTTAAATTATGTAGTATAATTAAATGATGAAATATATGCAGCTGCCAAATATATTTCAAAACAAAATCCAAGATGTGCAAAATTTTTAAACTACTGTATAATCCCAGTTTTGTTTAAATATATGAGGACAAATTGGAGCTGTTGCCTGGGTTCAAATTCCAGCTCTGCCACTTACTAGCTCTATCATCTAAGGCAAGTCACTTGATCTCTCCGTGACTGGGTTTCTTCATCTTTAAAATGGGAGTAATAATAGTATGTATTTCAGAGAATGAAGTAACATAAGTAAAACCAAGGCATCAGTGCCTAGCCCATTGTAAATGCTTTGTGAGTATTAACTATTGTTATTACTCTCATCATCATTATATATACACAGAAAAAGACAAAAAAAAACTTCAAAAGTTTGGATAGTTCTAATTTTCTTTATTTTTGGCATTTTCTAAATTTTTAGCTGTAATGTTAAAATGTTATTTTTAAGTATAATAGTAGATGATATAAATCATTAATGTACTTTTGAAATTTATCAAGAGAAATTCAAGAGGGATGGCATTTATCAAACATCTAGTAGATTACTCTTCCCAGAGCCTAGAGTTCAAAGAAAACAAGTAATAAAAGCTTGAAAATCAACTTTTAATACAAAGCAAAAGAAATTTCTATTATTTTATATTTCTATATTCCTAATACGATATCATTATATTATTTATCATCTCCACGTCAAAAAGTTAGGAAGCTGATTGACAGGTAGCAGTTCTCGACTTAGGCACTTGATGTGCTGATATTTATATTACCTATCTTCTAAATATTCTGAACCTGTGCTGCTGTCCTGCTATGACAGCCACTAACCACATGTAGCTTGTGAAATGTAAATTGATTAAAGTTAAGTGAAGTTGTGAATTCAACTCCTTAGTCTCACTAGCCTCACTTCAAGTGTTCAGTAGTTTCACACAGCTGATGACTTCTGTGTTGGGCAGCACAGATATGAAACATTCCTTTCATCTCAAAAAGTTCCATTAGATGGAACTGTACTCTTTTCTTTGTTGTCATCTCATTCCTAGTGTTTCGAGCTCAAAAATACTTAACATACCAAAAAAAAAAGTTGTAAATAATATCCTCTCCCATGGAAGGTTTAAGGGAGCAAACTTATCTAAAGCTGAGAAGAGTGATCTGTCATTGTGGATAGAGGTAGGAAAAGGGGACAGATAAAAGAAAGATGACAATGGAAGGACTTCACAAGCATCAGAGAAAACAGTATTCACAGGGACAGATAATAACTGTGGGTTGTTGATGTGTTTGCTTGCTTCTAACTTGATGGAAATGATAAGGAACCAGTGTAATTTATTCTGAGAAGGAAGAAGCCAATGAATAGTAATAAACCATCAATCCCTGAGGGCATTTTCTGATTAATAGTTGAGTCATTCTCCTTTCACACAGAGGCTGTGACAGAAGCATTTCTTTTTAGCCTTAGGAAGACTATTCAGACTTAAAAGGTTAAAAGCCACTGGCCCTAGTTACAAATAGAGCTTCTAGACTCTGTATTCATTTTATTAATTTTCCCCAAAGTGGAACAGACCAATTTATATGGGATCATTTGTTGCTGGGCTCATATGGAGGGTGAGGATAGATTTGTTCTTCCAGGAAAGGGAGATGGGAGTTCAAGTTTCTGCAGGTGTGAGGCCCTGTGCCAGGTCGTTCTCAGTCATCCAGCACCCAGCACATGAAGACACCAGCACTGCCAGTATTAACCTCAGCCTGCTGGTCAGAAAATTGAGTTAAAGTGCTAAAATATTTTGCTAAGCTCATGAGTGGTGGTCTTGGGTCTGAAAATAGATATATAACTCCAAAGTTTGTGGTTTTCTTTGTCTTTCTTTCCTTTCTCAAATGTTATGGTGCCTAATCCTCTCCCAGAGGTATTCACTACTCTAAATTTGAGGATTGTGATTCAGAGAATCTTAAATACTTCTTACATACTTCTGATGGAGCTATAAACTGAGACAGCTTCGGATAACGTTTGATAGTATCTGCTGTGAGTGAAGATGATCGATCATTCCTGATGATCCAGAGGTTTCACTTCAGTTTATTACTCCTCAATGCCAGAAGACATATGAGAATGTTCATAGCAGAATTGTTCATGATAGCAAACACTGGAAATGTTTCTCTACAGTGTAATGGATAAACAGTTTTGGCACATTCATACAATGCGATAGAAACTGTGCAGCAATGAAAGTTCACTAGAGCTATATGTACCAACCTCTGTGGATCTCAAACACAGTAAGTGCAGGGCTGTTTCCATGACACTGCGCCACCACTTTTCTGGCCCTAAGACTGGGGTTCACCAGATGCCAAATGTATTTCTACTATGAGCAGTGATGTGGCATGCAAACCTCTTTAAGGAGTAAACCGCTGGGCCGATTGATGGGTTCTTTTTAGATGCTCAAAACTGCTGGGTGACCTTTCACCCTGCTGAAGTATCTAAATTCGTCTCCTCAGGCAGAAATGAGTGAAGTGAAATAATGAATGCTGCAGTACCGTTGACGAGCCTGTGGCAGAAGCAGGAGATGGGAAGATGGAAGTGGGCAGTCCCTAGTGGATAGGCCTAGCATAACGCCTATTATTAAGTGCTGAATGAACGAATTAATTTAAGAATTGTAGTTAGCACATGACCAGTTTCCTGAGGACTGCCAGTTCTCTTTCCATCCATCCATTCATCCATAAATTTATTCTTTCATCAAACAGGTGTTGATCACCTACTAGATGCCTAGCAATAGGATGGGGTATTTGAATGAATGCTGTGTGGTTCCTGTCCTCTCAAATGGCCCAAATCTATACAAAGCCAAAGAGATCCCCAGTGTGTTTTTGTTACTTGTATGTGTGTGTGTGTGTGTGTGTGTGTGTGTGTGTGTGTGTGTATGTGTGTGTATATATATATATATATATATATATGTATGTATATGTAAATGTATGTGCACGTGTATGTATGCCTGTGTATATGTAGAAGCAGTGCAGATAGCAGAGAATGATTGGATAAGTCTTTCCAGTGGTAAAAACGTTTGAGATGGGTCTTGAAATATAAGTAGGAATTTATGAATTACATACTGTTATGGTATTTCTGGACATTTCAGACAAAGGAAGAATATATGCAAAGACGTGGAGCTATTTCAGAGCACGCCATGGTGCAGAGGGTAATGAGTTGATCTGTCTGCTGCAGACAAGGCTGGCAGGAGGGCGAGAAGTGGGGCCTCACTGCCTTAGAAAAGGGGTATTGGGGCTTTATTCTGTTGACAGTGGGAGCCTCTAGGCACTGGGTTTTGGACATTTCTCAGGGACTAAATAATATGCAAGCCAATAAAACAAAACACTTGTGGAGCAAATTGAGTGTTCTAAAGAACAGTATGTTTTCAACTACTTACATATATTTATATAAGTCCATTGATTAAAAAATATGTATTGCTGCTTTTACTAGAGAAAGCTCTAAATCGTAATAGTAGCTTGATATACTAAACAAAATGATACAGTAGTAACAGTCCAGATGCCTGCTATGAAGTGCCTGTGACAGTTTAGTAGCTTAGCATTTATTAAAGCTGTAGTGACTTAAAAATTCTAAATTCTGTATTTTAAATCCAAAAGCATCTCAAGATTTTTGTCCTAAACTTAACCTAAGAGCCATGCCTTCCTTTGAAATAGCAACTCATCTGATTCGCTTTTCTGTTTATTTCTTTGAAGAACTCTGGAAAGGCAGTATAATAGAGTAGCAAGGACGTGATTGTTTGGAAACAGGTAAAGCCATAATTAGATTCCATTCCTACCACTCCCTGTGTAACTTAAGGAAAGGAATTTGATTTCATGAAGGCTCAGTTTCTTCATCTCCAAAATGAAAAAAAAAAAAAAATCTGCTCCATAGTGTGGATGTAATGTTTAAATGAATTAATGCCTGTATATAAATTCCCTTTTCCCTTTAAACCCACTGAGACACACATAGTGACAGGGACAAATTAAGCAAAGCAGCAAATTAAATGTAGGAAGGTTACTTAAGAATGTTTTTAGGTTTCAACTATATGCCGTTATTTGAGAAATGTGAGTTTCATTCAGGTATTGTTTTATGTTTTATTAGTGATTTTTTTTTCTATTTAAAAAGTGAAAGAAGACCACAGGATTTTTCTCTGATTTATTAGTGAGTTTCATTCAGGTATTGTTTTATGTTTTATTAGTGATTTTATTTTTCTATTTAAAAAGTGAAAGAAGACCACAGGATTTTTCTCTGATTTAGACAGGACACTGTAAATTAAAAGAATATGTAAGGATTCGGCCACCATTAAGAACAAGCATCTTTTCTAGAGTTCTGAGTTGCTTTTTCTAATCAGTCTAATGGTTGTGGTTTGTGGTTTCTCCTAGTTGACCTGTTAGGTTTGTTAAACTGGCGTTCAAACTCCCAGAACATCAAACACAACTTAAAGAAGTTAATGGAGGTGGATGGAGGAGAGATTGTTAAGGTACGTTTATATATTCATACTCAGAAGTATAGCCACCATATTATTACTTCGACATTTTAAATTAAACCTATCATCGTAGATATAAAAGTTGTTATCTACATTGGGAAGCAAGTGTGCACTTCTTAAGAAAATGCTATTTGTAAACCTATTCTATCAAAACCTAATTATGCTCAAATTTCTTCAGTATGAAGCTGAACTGAAAGCCTCAGATAACCTCTCCATTTTTATTCTTACAGTTTTTACAAGATACACTAGATGCACTTTTTAACATAATGATGGAAATGTCAGACAGTGAAACATACGACTTCTTGGTGTTTGATGCACTGGTAAGCAGTTAAATATATCAACTAGTGTTTATTGTCACAACTATAGCTTTCCATATTTCACTATTATAAATAATTGTGATAAATAGCCTCCTGCATAAATATCTGTATACATCTCTCTTAACTATTTCTTAAGGCTAAATTTCTGGAAATAAAATTAGAAATATTTGCTTTATATTCCAAGCTTTTCTTTTTCATTTTCCTGTTAGAACTCAAGTTTGATGTGCTTTCTCTTTGTCATTAAGGAAAACAAGGTTATATTACACTACAAATCAGGATTCACTTTAATGTACTATAAAATTGGTTAGTCGTAAAGCAGGAGAAACCATTAATGAAGATGCTTGCGGTTTGTTGTATGTGTGAACTTTTGTGTTCACACAAGGGAGACTGACTTTATAAGTCAGAAATGAGTCTTAGTCTCATGTACAATACGCAATCTTGCAGACAATTAAATGTGCCACACAAAGTACTTAAACATACAACCCATTCTAAGAACTGAAATCTAGACAAGGAGAGGCGATCTGGGAAGGCCAGAAATAGCGGTAAAGTGGAGAACGCTGACACATCCAAGTCAAGCATTGTTTTCTCATTGTTGGGGTTTAAGTTCAGCACAGAATTTTACCTAAATGTTGCAGCAAAGGAGGAAGATACATTGCAGCTTTAGGTCATTCTCCAGCTTGGAGAAACTGGTAAATTCAAGCAGGAGTCAGGACATTGAAGCTAAAGAGAAGGAATCTCTCCACCTGAGGTCATGCCTGGTCAGGTTCACGGGAAAGAGGGACAATGGTTCTGAGCTTGGGGGACGAGGTCTGGAGACAGATTTCTGTGGGTCAGAGCAGCTGGAAGTGCGCATATGTGAAAGTACCAGGTGGCCCTTCTTTTGTACTCTTCCATCATGAGTAGGTGCAAAGTGGTATTTTTGTAGACTTTGCACCTCGTAGTGATACACAGGGGAAATTGGGAGGCAAAAGTCTGGTGAGGTTCAGTTACTGGGGACTCCCACACTGCATTAAGGAGAAAACTGGCACGGAATGTTTCATTAGCTACATACGTGGGTTAGAGTTTATCCTTCATGCAGGTAACCCCTGCCTGTATCCTCCTCCCTCCTGCCCCACCATGTTCCCTGACTTACATTACCTGTGCACTGGACTCTCTTGGAGACATAGCTCCCTGGGGCCAGGAATGCTAGCTGGCATTGGCTTTCTCACAGCATCTAGCGAAATGCCAGACTCATAAGAGTCTTTCTATTCATGTTCACTTAAAACACTTGACTTTAGCTCCTGAATAATAAAGTGAGAAAGCCACAAAAATGATCAAGAAAGAAAAGATAGTACCGAGATGTTAAAATCTAGTTTGTTGACAGAATGCCTAGGGCTTCTACAGTGCTGTTATTTATGTGTTTCACCTTTGGCAGGTATTTATTATTTCACTGATAGGAGACATCAAGTTCCAGCATTTTAATCCTGTTCTGGAAACCTACATTTATAAGCACTTCAGTGCCACTTTGGCATATGTGTAAGTATGATTCAAGGGGGCTACCCGTTCTTGGGTTATTGGATTCCACGCTTGGGGCTGGATCGCTGGGAAACGAGTGGGTCATAGACTGAGCAAACATGCCTCTAAAAACAGAACCTTGTTCTATGCTTCCTGGTGGAAGGAGGCAGCCATGTGGGTATTCCAACCCTGGAAAGGGGGTCGGGCTCAGGCCTCGCCTTCTGGGAAATGAGGGAAGAGATAAGGCTCCACTTCTTTAAGCATCTAGAACATATAGATGAGGAGTTAAAGCCGTTAGGAGCAGAAGCCAGGACAGGTGACTATACTCAAGATCTTTGGAACTGGGTATCAGATTAGCACGAGGCCCCAAGGGGATCAAACGTAGATTAAGCAAAACCACATCTGATAGAATAGTAGGTCACGCCCTCAGCCCTACGTCACAAGTGCTGTATAGAATTTATCACTTATTAGATATGAGAAGATTTAATTTTCTTTCTTTTGCATAAGAGAGAATGGTCTCTCTTTTCCATCGTGTTGTTGGTTTATGAGTTCTGCCTAAGAAAAGCAACCTATTCACTCCTTACTTTGCCCTGGAGTGCTCCTCTGCCATGGCATTGTATGCGCCTATGAGCCCACCCTCTTGCATTCCAGTTACATGCAGATCAATGTGATAAATAATGACAGGAGTATAGTTGATATTGGCAGAGACCTTTTTGACAATGGCTTATGCCAGGTCAGGCCAAAGGCTGCTGGCAGGTCTAGCAGGGTGGCTGCTGACTCAAATATTAGCTCATATTATTGATCCCTTGTGTCCCTTTTTAAATTAAACAAGAGAGTTCTCGGTCTTATTTGCATGAAAGTCCAGGAGTGTAATAAAACCTAAGTGACGTGAAAGAAGTGTCCTGTAATGTAATCACCGGCTAACAATGGATGTCATGCCCACCGCATCGAGGAAAGCAGTGGCTATGTCAGTGACAGGGGTCCTGCCACCCACGACCAAGTGCTCAGTGGCCGCCACTGAGGAGATCCTGGCACTGGGTCTTCATTGGGCAGAGCCGGATTCGGCACTCTGGGTGCTAGTAATCTGGCTCGGTCATTTCTACGTGTTTTTCTGTGGGTTTTTCTTAGAAAACGCAGCGATTTTCAGCAGGAAAGTAAAAAATATCAGTGCCCTGAAAAGTGTGAGTTGGCAGATTAAGACATTGCCTAGTCTGAAGACTGGAAAGTCTGAAAGTGTGACGTGCAGTCTCAGAACAGGGCTGTCTTTGGGGAGCTGGGAGCCATGGGTGTTCTCGTCAGACTCAGCTCCTCTTCCCATACTCAGTAGTTTTCCATCTGGCTTCATATTTATGGATGCCAAAGGGTTTAGGCAAATTGGAGAGAATTAGGTTTCTTTTAAGGCAGTGTCTCAGATGGGCAGTCTGTCCTTTACAAGAAACACCTAAAGATGTCTGTATAACACACCAGAGGTTAAAGTATTTTCAGTATTCGACTGTCTTTAACTGTTTCATTTCTTCATCCTGTTTTAAAATCCTACAGAGGTAAAGAAACCAACCGCTATTTCTAGGCAGAAGGGAAGCTCCAAATCTAGACTGCAGTGAGGAAACTAAATCACAAAGGAGTTGATTTTCTTGTTTGGGACATAGTCTAGAAGAGATAATAGTTGTCGTGACTTCTGCTTCCCCCGTATGCCAAGTTCCCTTTCTGTACAGCAAACCGTAAGCCTCCGGGTACCACTTTGCCCCATTGACAAGCTTTTTTTCCCCCTCTCTTTTAAGGAAACTCTCCAAGGTACTGAACTTTTATGTGGCTAATGCAGATGACTCCAGCAAGACAGAATTGCTTTTTGCTGCTTTGAAAGCCTTAAAGTACTTGTTTAGATTCATCATCCAGTCTAGAGTACTCTACTTGAGGTAACAGTCACTGTGATAAGATGTCGATGCTGTTCATTCTCTCTCCGTGAAGTTTTCCTTAACCCTTGTGCTCATGTTCAGCTCTGCGAGCTCTTGGGTCATGGGGTTGCCAATTTCAAAACTTCAGGGCCGAAGACAGAGGTGGACTATGAAGCCATTAGAGAAGGTCCATGCGAAGTCCTTTTGGGTCAGAATTTCTAGGGCAGTAATGACAAAAGGACTTAGGGACGCTAATGTGCAACTTCCTAGAAGCCTTTGTTGGCAACAACAGCTCTAGGGAGGCACGTTCCTGCGGCAAGATTGTATTTAGTACAGTGAGGGGTTTCATAACAATGTTGGGTTTGCAAATCTAGAATCATGAGCTATCTTTGGTAGGAGAAGGAAAAGGCATTTTGAGGAGATGTTTTCTGAGGTGTGTGTTTCTTAGCTAGTTACATGCCTAGCTACCTGGTGGAACTAAACCATAAAAATAAGATAATTCCCAGTTTGAATTCCTAGAATAACAGTTCCATCAAAAAGAAGACATCAAGAAAGAGGAAGTACCTCTCTGGGAATGTTCACAACTGCACTGCCTTCCCCACACTTTAGTAATAGCTGGGTTTCCAAACTGTTAAGAAATATTTATAAGGCAGAAGGAAACGGTCTATAGATTCAAGCATGTATATATTTTTTAAATTTATATACTTAATACTATAAACAAAATTAAAGGCAAACAACCTGAATAAAAAGCTTGCAACATATAGTACAGATCAAAGGTTAATAGCTTTCCCGATTAAAGGCTCTTAAAATTCAAGAGGAGAGTGATAAATATCTTTACAATAAAAAGTAAAAGAAAAATTCAAATGGTCGCTTAAGTTTTAAAAAATATTTATACTCAGTCTATGGCAATGCTACCCTGAACAAGCCCAATCCCGTCTGATCTCGGAAGCTAAGCAGGTTTAGTACTTGCCCTGGTTAGTACTTGGATGAGAGACCACCTAGGAAGACCAGGTGCTGTAGGCATAAAAAATAAAAAAATTAAAAAATAAGGGATTATAAGCTGACAGGATCCTTGCAATCTGTGAGGTCAACCAAAGGTTGCCTCACCTAAAAAAAAAAATAAATAAATGTATATAAATATTTAATTAATATATAAATATTTAATTAATATAGAATCAATATATATTTATTTACATAACTAATTTAATATTTAATATTAATATAAATATATAAATATAAATAAATGTATATTTATACTCATTTTCCAAATGCAGTACAATACTCACTATCTTTACCTATATATTTGCTAAAGATTAAAATAAGAATATAATTTCATTAGGACAGATAAAAAGCAAAATGAAAGTAAGAAAGAAAAATGTCACATTTGTTCAGTAGTATCTATTAATGAGAAAGAATCAACTTTTTAGTTGATGGACAACTCTTGAAGACAAGCAGAATTTTTTATTCAAAACAAGCACAAATTAGTGAAGATTAAGGTGTCTTGTGCCCTGGGAGGGCCCCCCGTTAGGGTAGGTCAGCACCATCATGGCCACTTCAATGGATAGAGTGACACTAGCTAGCCTTGCAGACTGAGTTGGGTTCAGAATGTTTCTGGGTCAAGCTTTTCTACCCATTGTCTGAAACTTCAACTCAAGTGATAAGGGCTTGATTAGATGAGACTGAATGATAAGAGCGACACAGAAAAGGAGAATGAGGGAAGAAGTGATGCTGGAAGATAGAATGTGGCAGGTGTGATGTGTCAGGGAAGTTAGCTGGGGGATGTCCCTCGCTCATTGGACATTCTACTAATGAATTGAGGAGGGCGGCAAGCATGCAGAGCTCATCTGCTACTTGAGGCAAAGCAGCTTCCTGCTGCTCTCCCTCCTTTCCAGAAGTGCCTACAGACCACTAGCTTGTAGGACATCAACAAGGTTGTAGTCTTCTGACAGCTTCAGGGGAATCCTTTCCAAGTGGCTTATCATAGTAGACCAACTGGAGAGCTCTGCAGTAAGACATTCCGTACAAAATACCACCCAGCTGGTAATACCCAGGTGCTAATACCTTCTCAGTTTGCGAGGCTTATCCCTGAAACCATCTTAGAGCACCCTGTGACTTCTCTTTTCAAAGTTCATAGTGATGACCAGTGAGGCATGTGCTTCCAGCATATGAAAATTTCTTTTTAAAGGTGGAAAAATCTCATTGCTTTTCTCTTTTTCTTATTAAGATTTTATGGCCAGAGTGAAGAAGGAGATGAATTTAATAATTCAATCCGCCAGTTATTTCTCGCTTTCAATACATTAATGGACAGGCCTCTGGAGGAAGCTGTCAAGATCAAGGTCAGCCTGCCGTCATCATGGGTAACTTTTAATGTTGGTGAGGATGTCCTGGGACAACATAGAATTGGTCGTGGTGGGAGAGGAACAAAGTAAACCATAATTTATGGAAAACTTGCGAATTTTAGTATGACTTATAGAAAGTGCAGGGGGAAACCTGTGTTTCAACTTCCATGAATTTTTTTATTCTCACATATCATTTGCCAAAGACAAGCTGCCCTTTCAGATGTCCCTTAGTGGCTTCTGTAGCCCCTGTGAACCCAGCCCGTTGATCCTGATGATTCAGACAACAGCTTTTTATTCTTAGTTTCCCCCTTTTTCCTGGGAGCCCAAAGTCACCATCATTTTCATTATTACCAGTTTTTCAAATGTAAAATACATAATCTCTGAAGATTCAAATTTTAACTTTATTATTCTTTGCTCTTTATGGCAATATCAAGATTTTAACTACCTCCTTAGGTTGAAAAACAAATTCCAAGTGGGTAGTGCCTGTTGGTAGTGAAGACAGAAAGCTGTGTCTCCTGACTTTTCAGGAAAAAGATCTTAGGAGATCACGTATTGCAACGTCGGCTTTCCTTTCTATTGCAAGAACATTTGTGTCCAGTTTTCTGCGTGAGAGCCAAGCCTTTCTTTTCCTGGAATCAAGCCGTAAATTCTGTATTTGTCCTGCTTGGCAATTGAATCTGCCTTTGGCGTTTTTCTTTCAGGGGGCAGCTTTGAAGTACCTTCCTAGCATAATTAATGACGTCAAGCTTGTGTTTGATCCTGTTGAGCTCAGGTAAATAGCAAAAACCATTTGTTTCTGCCTTTAACAGAAAAGCAGCTCCTCTGCTTGGCTGGAGCCTTGGCCACTGCATGTGCTCTCATTCTTCTAACATATATTAACCCAACACCTTTTTGTGCTCAGTGCTGGGAAAGATAGAAAAAAAAAGGACACAAAGCCTACTTCTCTGAAGAGGTTTGAGCTTTCTCCAGGAAAACAAGACACGCAGACATAAAATTACCTACAAAAGAAAGTACATAATAATATGCTTCCAGCCCTTTACCTAAGTACCGCAAGAATGCAATGTCAGATGGCGACTGACACTGGGGTGGAGTTAGCAAGAAAGGGATTCTGCAGAAGCTGAGTGCTAAGACAGGTCTGGATGGCAGTGGTGGACCTGGGTGTGCTTTGGCAGTGTAAGCAGAGTCAGCTCTCAGGTCGAGCCCTGCAGTGAGCACAGAATACAGTCTCTGCTTCCTAGAGACTCTTTCTAGTTATTTGAAAGAGATTTCCAGGTAAACCTCTCTGTGCCCCAATCTCAGAGCAGAGAGGAATCACAGTGTGATGGTACCTTCAGCTTTGCAGAATAAAAACACTAACCACTGGGTTTTGTCTTCCAGTGTGCTCTTCTGCAAATTCATTCAAAGCATTCCTGACAACCAGTTAGTTCGCCAGAAACTTAACTGCATGACCAAGATAGTAGAGAGTAATCTTTTTCGGCAGTCAGGTAAGTCTCCCCCTGAAAAGGCTATTTACTGAAATTCTAGTCTTGCTTTTTCTTCAGCCAATTTGCCCTTTTTCTTATCAATAATATCCTTGCCAGTTCAGTTGTTTGTTGGTACTTGAGGACCTCCTGGGAAACTGGCTTTAAGGAGAAGGTGAAGTCAGTTCAGTATTTCTAATAATTCCTAAAAGAGCAAAATTATGTGTTCGTTAATCTTTAATTAGAACAATCGAGTGTTTCATTCATTAGAGAGTTTTGTCACAAAATAGGAACCCTGAAAAGTAATGGGCAACCATGAAAGATAGTTCTCTTTAAAAATGTGTCTTCTTTGACCTATACATAATATATAATCTCAAAAACCAGGGGACGGAGCCGCAGTGTAGTCTATGCCGAATGCCACACGTGCTGGCCCAGGACAACCGATTATGTGCATCTCTTTTCAACTCCATGCTCATTCATGTCACATAAGCATTTGAAAATTAACCATAGTGGAAGTATTTACACCACAGAAATTGGCAAACACTATAAATCAGGGTTTTTTGTTTGTTTGTTTGTTTTTTGCGGGGCGTGGGGTTAGTTACTAGCATGCTGCTGGGACGGAAGTAGGGCATGGAGAGATGAAAACTCTTATACTGACTTTTTGTAATTAGAGTTGAGCATGTAGCCACTAAGTCTCCATCCTTGTGCTCCTGTCCCAAAGCTGATATGGGGGAAAGGTCCAATATCCGGTCTTTCTCCCAGTAAACCCAAGACTGGCTTGAGTGGAGCAGCTGTGGGAACTTCTTTTGCAGCTTCCACCAGGTCAGGATGTCCTAGGGGGTGACTTCCTGTTACCTGTATTGCCTGGTGGCATCTGAGGACCCATTGGACTCCTCAGAAATAGGAAAGTGAGTGAGTTGTGAGTGGGAGAACCCTCTCAGTCTTTCCCCTGGCCAGTTATGTATCTTTGAACACACAAATGACCTTCACTAGTCTCAGCTTTTGTTTCTATCAAAGGAAACACTTGAACTAGATCAAATGAGAAGCCTCTTTTGGCCCTGATAGTCTCTGACCCTATGAATGTGTGCTTAGAAATCTTAACTGTTACAAGGACACAGGTGGAAGTAGTTCAGAAAGCTAGTGAGTGCTCTAAAGTAGAACATGTAATATCACCAAACATCTTAATGAGCTATGATAATCTCTGCCTGTAAGGATGCAGAAAGGAAAAATGGGATGATAAAGATGGAGTGTGCACACTCCATGCATTTGAAAGTTCCAATTAGAGGAATTATTCTCACTGGTAACAGTCATTTCTGTTACTGTCCAAATAACTGGACTCATCATAATATTTTATAATAGTGAAGATTCTAAAAGAGAGGTACGGACTTTATATGTGAAGTCCATGTGCCAGTGAAAGCACATGAAAATATACTCGTGAAGGTCAGTATTTATAGGAATCTTAGAGTAAATTTTCTCCATTAGGTGGAAAATTTCAAAAATATATATTTTTTAAGTGTCTAACTTGCTTAGTTTATTAGTTTCACATGACTCGCTTTCAAGAATCAAGTTAGCATTTTATTTTTAACACCAAAGAAATTGTTCAATACTTTAAACATTTTGCTACATGTACTTATGATAGGTACGGTTTCCTTAGTTTTAAAAATCAAGCGACAGGGCTGAAATCCCATGCCTAAACTCCTGTGCCCTTCATGGCCTGGAGGGAGCTCTGCCCTGCAGGGTGAGGTCCAGTGCTGGGGGCTATAAGAACAGGCAGAGAGAGACGCAAGAAGGACCAGGCAGTTCAGAAGGTGATCGATCCTGCAGCTGGCGAGCTGTCTTCGTTTTCTCTCTCAGAATGCAGAGACGTGCTCCTGCCGCTGCTGATCGACCAGCTCAGTGGACAGCTGGACGACAACTCCAGCAAGCCTGACCATGAGGCGAGCTCGCAGCTTCTGAGCAGCATCCTGGAAGCGCTAGACAGGAAGGATGTGGTGAGTCGAATCGTCACTGACACAGACCACAGCACTCACTGGTCTCGTGGCCTAGGACGAGAATGGCTCTGTGGCCTTCCTGGCGTCAGGGCTTGGCCCAGGCCCTTTAGAACCGGGGCACCTGGACAGGCTGTGCCCATTTTAGAGGTAAAGAGAGGCTTCTCCTTGCTGGAGCCTGCTCTGCAAGTCTAGGTCCAGGAGAGGTCTGCTTACTGCTGGGGCCCGCGACTGGCTGGTTTTCCTTGCTTGCCCATTGCTGAGGTCCCTGTGAGGACTTTTCAGAGCCAGAGTCCTGTTTAGACACTTTTATATTGTTTTTGTTTCTGTTTTTTAATGCAAAAACCTTGCCCCTCTTTTACCTCTGGTACTTGCAGTAAACACTATTGTAGATATTTCTGAGTTTCTTAGAACTTGGTGTGTTTATATTCTCTCTGACAGTGATTCTTTGGAGCCTAGAGGAAATTACGCATTTCCTTATCTTTCCTCTTTTCTGTGACTTAGGTACCTGTGCCCCCTGAAGGCCTGGGATTGGAACTGCCTGGATTTCTTGTGTCCTAGACATAGAGATAGCACAGCCCAAAGGCCTATGTGTGGCCTCCACTCAAGAGGCTGGAGAACTTTGCAGAATGTTTTCAGTTGCGCACAAACCATGGTCACCACCCCGCTTGGTGTCTGCGTGGCACTGATGTTCCCACAGAGTAGGGAAATCACTCCTGGTTTTGCCTCATCCCCTTCTCATACCAGCATCTTTAGATTTAGTTTTGCTGAAGGATATGACGGACACTTCGTCCTTTTCATAGCCGAAGCCTTAGCTCACTTTTCAAGGTCCACCCCAGTTTGGCCACAGCCCATCTCACCTCCTGCTTGTCATCACACAGGCACATCTGCATTCCACACCTCTGCATTCCACACCTCTGCATTCCACACCTCTGCCACAGAAGAGCAGGAGGATTCCATCACTTTCTCTGCCTTGTTTTTTCCCTGAGCTCCTGTAGCCCACCCTATTTACACTATCTAGTTTATATTTATTCATTATAGGTCACCTCCTTTTTAGGCTTAAATGTGTTCCTAGAATCCACGTTATAAAATGGAATACATTTTCCCCCAGGAATCTTATGATTGGGGATTTGATTCCTAACCAAGGACTTTACAACAAGTAAATAAATATGATCAGTCATGTCATAATGACTATAATATTTTTAATAGGTAACCCTTATGACTCTGTAATTAAAATACTAAAATGAAACTCTGAGTCCTATAAAGTTGGCAACAATGTGCTGGGCACTCTGGTTTGGTCAGGGCTGCGTTGTTCTTGAAAGCATGTGTGTGCGATCCTAAGTTAATGTGAAATATAAGAATCAGGCTATTTGGTTTCTACTCAGTATGACCACTCTGCAGTAGCTCTTTATCCTTGTGTTGATGTCATGGCACTTCACTTTTCCATTCAGCAACGTGTAAGAATTGTTCTAGATGACCTCCTAGGTCTCTTTCACTTCTGATCCTACTTCTTACTACACAGAAAGACTCTTCAGAAATGGCTTGAATGTATTTATGTCCTGTGCTAGATGTAATTAGCTTAAAAAACAATTTTTTTGACTTCCCAGTAATACTCTAATAAGCAGAAGCATTCAAAATTATTAATCTTGGAGCTCTGTTGAAGCAGTTAAGGCCGTATTTTTTTTTTTCAGTGATGGTAATGGTATGTTTTTTTTCTACCATAAACATTTTTAAATATACGAGCTAACTTTATATGTCTTCCCATAGCCTCTCATCTTCTCAGTTAATTCCAAGCTCTATAATTACTGACATTTATTCCTATGCCTTTTTTTTAACAGTCCAAGATTCCCTCCTCTTTTCCCAAAGCTATTTCTCCTTATTGTCCTCACTCATCAAAGCCCAGATGCAATAAGCACCTTTGTGAGGTCGTTCTTGGTGCAATCCTGCCCAACCCCCCACGCTTTGCTAGTTCCCTTCATGCTTTCCTGATGTCTCTTTTAAGGCTCTTATCGTTTGGTACCCTGAGTTATGAATGAGTTCAGTTTATAAATCCTTATTAAACAGCCTGCATGCTCTGGGCACCGAGATAAGTCTAAGAACACGGTGATGAACAAGGGGAACAAGCACGGTGCCCTCGTGGAGCCGACCTTGTGGGATCTTTGTCTTTTGCTTATTTATATTCACACCTCATCTCTCCTGCTGGATGATGAATCTCAAGGGCTCAGAGGATAGAGAATTTATTTACTTTCACACCTTTACACAAGCCTTCCCCCCAAACCCCTCATCCCTCTGTCCCCCTCCCTGCCCCTGTATGTGAATTATGCACCTAGTCAGGCCTAAAGTATGGAATTGTAAATATAGGTGACCTCTCCAGGGTAGGTCAGTTTTGTGCTTCACTTTCATTCAAAGAAATGGGAATGAAATAAATAATAAAATGCAAGGAAGGAAAGAAGGGAGGGAGGGAAAGAAGGCAAGCTAACAGTACTTGGTGTTTTAATAAAGCTACATATAGCAATGATTCAGTTATTTGAAGCATTTAGCCAGGAGTTTCAAAATATCTATCATGAAGCAAGAATGAATAAAGGCTTTGAAAACTTAAATTGAGTACTGATAAGTTGAAGCTGAATGAGTGTAACACCAAACCACAAAAAAAGGAAAAAAGAAAAAGAAAAAACTAAACATTATGAGGCACCATTGTGTACATCAGCCCAACTAATTCCTATAAGCAAACTTTCTTTTTTATGGTTATGAAAAACTGAAGATCAGCAAAGTCAAATAATTGCTCACCCTTGACAGAGTCTAACTATTAAATCCCTGTGTTAGTCTGCTCGGGCTGCCAAAACAATATACCCGAATCTTCATTTAACAAATTTGATAGGTTCAATGGCTTTAAGTGAAGCAATGTATAATGAAACAAATTTTACTAAGGGCTAATTGAGGTACAAAGAGTTAAGTTTCTATGACATCTCATCGACATTATAATGAAATGACTATTATTTGAGGACCTGCTGTAGACTAAGTGGCTTCAACAATAGAAATGTATTTCTCACAGTTTTGGAGGCCAGAAGTCCAATGTCAGGGTGGCCACCATGGTCAAGTTTGTGGTGAGGGTGCTCTCCTCCTAGTTCCCACCTGGCCTCTCCTAGGGGTGTGTGTGGAGTGACAGAAAGGGCGAGCTCTCTGATGTGTCTTCTTATATGGACACTAATGCCACCACACCAGGCCTTGCCTTCATTCCCTAATTGGCTCCCAGGTATCGTCACAGTGGGGTTAGAGCTTCAGCATATGAACGCTGAACACAAACAGTTCATAACAATCTCCTGGACTGGAATGTCTTAGGTTTTTTTTTTCTCCTCCTATACAGAAGGTAGCAAGAACTTTGTATTATAGCCTTTCACTTCCTGTGCATGTGCCTAATTGTTCCAGACAAGCTGACCTCCTCAGCATCAGGACTGAGTATCATGCTAATGGGCGTCCCCCCCAGCCCTAAACTGTGCCGAATCAGTGGCCACAGTGAGCTCTCAGCAAGCCTGAGCGATTGGGGTTATGAGGGCAGCATTCTTCCACGGCATGCCCACACCCATCTTTTAAATGTTGTACCTGAATCTTTTCACCTGGCCCCTTGGTGATGTTTTGTATTATTCTGTGAAAGTGCTTTTCCGTTTGGGACAACAGATTGCTCTGTAGGGAAGAGCCGGAATGAGATTTAAAGAGAAAACCCCTCTGTCAGAGGTTTCCTGGAGAAAAGTAAGCTGAGTTGGAAGAAGCGGTGCCACTTCCTGTGTTTCCCCTTAGGGCCCCACCGCCGTGCACATGCAGCTGGTGATGGAGCGGCTGCTGAGAAGGGTCAACCGGACTGTGATCGGGATGAGCCGACAGTCTCCCCACATCGTGAGTATCGCTGCAGGGGACCCTCTGCCCCCAACTGCTTCTCAGTGTCCCATGTGCCTCTTGGACGGCTTTTGGGACCAGTGTCTTGAGGCCAGATCCACATGGGCCCCTCACATCCCAGTCTGAGCCTGCACACCGTGCCGCATGGCTCACTCAGAAATGAGTGGGGTCCAGGACTTTACAGCCTCCCCATATGGGTGACTCTTGGTTAGAACTGCGAGAGGATTTTAATTCTGAGACTGACGTTCTGCCAAGAGAAGGTGATCCAGCAGGGTGGGAGGGAGGCTCCTGGGGAGCATGATTAAGGGGTCCATGAAAATTAGGCAGATCCTTTCCTGAGAAGTCTCGCTCATGCTGAAGATCAAACAAAGGGGAGTTACAATGCAGGTACCCTAGTAGACTAATAACTCAGTACCCGGTCCACCTATTACTCCCTGAATATTTATTTAAGGAAACTATGAGCCTTGGTGAGCAGAAAATAAGGGGTTTGGGTAGCTGCTTTCAGCATTTCTTCTATTACTCTCAAGTAATTTAATAATCTCAAATAATTTAGTTCCAATTCTCAATATATGCATGCCCTGTCTGCATCCACCCTCATTAGAATGGTAATAGTAATAGTATTAATACTGCCAGCTGTAGCAATGATAATAGTAGTAGTCATTAATCTATTTGTGTGTGTGTGCGTGCCAGAAACTATTTTCATCACTTTATGTTTTATTGAAAACTCATTCCAATCCTATCAGGTAGTTCTTTCATGAGCTTCGTTTCTGAATGAGGAAGCATGTGGACAGAGGTTAAGAAACCTGCCCGAGATTGCAACTATCGGTCGAATTGGGGGTCGGACCCAGGCAGCCAACCTCGCTGCAGAGTGTGTGTGTACTGTCAGTCAACCCCGTGCCCAAGCAGCTTTTACCAAGTTATGTTTCCAAACTTGTCCTATAATTGCCATGATAGGAATTTCAATAAATTCCGTTTTCTCTTTTGCGTCGCATTTCTACTGATGTTCAGCATGCTTATAGATTGCTGCCCTATGGTCCCATCCAGCCCTTTTGGTTCAAAGAAAAAACAAAAACGTTTTAAAGAACTTGAGATTAGCATGCCTTTAGAAATGCTTGTGTTGCTCTGGCATCTTATTCTCTACCTTCTGTGTCTGTTCAATGTCAGATAAAAGTATGATTGAGACCACAGCTACCTGTTGAGATCCAAGTTGTATCACCATTAAAACGAAGTATATTTTACTTGTGATATTCAAAGATAGGGTTAAGTTTTAATTAGAGGACATAGAAAAAGAACCATCTCAAATTGCTATAGTTAACAACAAAAAATTATTTATTCAACAAATAGGTATCAAGAAACAACTGTAAGCCAAACTCTATTCTAGACACTGGAGATATGTCAGGGAACAAAACAGATAAAAATCCCTACTTTAGCGAAGATTCCTTTCTAGCAATACAACTACAACAACAAAAAAATAGATAGTGTTAGAAAGAGATAAGTGCCCTGGAGATAAAAATGAGCAGGATAAGGCAAGTCAGGTGGGAGAGTTACAAATTTAAACCAGGTGGTTAAGAATGGTTTTCCTGAAAAGGAAAAATTTGGACAAAGACTTGAAGGTGAAGGAGTGGGCCATGTGGCTGTGTGGTGAACAGCCTTCTGAGCAGAGGCAGCAGCCAGGGCAGAATCCCTGAAAGGTCCCTCATAAGACTCCCATGTGGGTGATAGAGCTGATCCAAATAAGAATATAGAGAAATGATTGCAAATAAAACATCTCTCTGTTAGATTAAAACTATAGATACTGGACACACTATTAATTGCTAGTTCCAAGCCATTTCTGACATGTATGTAAAGAATGTATAAAGAAAGCCAAGTTGATAACTATGTTGTTTAGGAAATGTTATGTTGGCTTACAGATGATACTTAATATGTGTTCATTTAAATTTACCTATTCAGCTTCTTTTGGTAGTGAAATCGTCCATTATCTCCCTCATTGTTTAACTCAAGAGTGTTGGCTCAGTATGTTTGAAGAGAAGAGTGAGAATCTGAATGTGAAAGTGGCAGTATCCTTGCCATGTTTCTGTTAAAACAAGATTATGAGTGTGGAAATGGCTGAAATACATGCAGTGATAGAGGTACCATGAGAACACAGTGAGAATGCTTGTAAAAGGTAAACACTGAAGGGAAAAGTGAGGGAGAGACATACAAAGAGACAAAGACACAGTCACAAAGAGAAATATGTACACACACATATACTATATATAGATATACATGTATATATACATATATATGGCTTAATATAGTTTATTTTGGCTATTCAAGACTAGTTAAATACTAGAGGATTTGTTAATAAAATATATCAATTCGATAAATGAAAAAAGCTTTATGACTCCACAGATGCCAAAATATATGTGATAGATGTAATATGTATTTCAAATTAAGAATAGGAGGAGATGTTATTAACTTGTAATCACCAGGCAACATATTACTTGATGGTCATAAAAAAGAGAATCAAGAAGTTAAATCTCAACTGTCATTTCTCATTTTTCAATAAATTCTGGCCAATGTAATAACTCCACCCCCCCCCAAAAAAAAACACCACCAAGTATAAATATTGAAAAAGGAAAAAAGTAATTATAATCGTCATTTTTTTTTTAGCTGAAATGACTACGTTATCTAGGAAACCCAAGAGAGTTGAAATACAAATTTTAGTAACTAATGAATAGTTTGTTAAACTAACTGGCTTCAAAATAAGTGTTATTCAGTAGCCTTCTTATATAACAACAGAAGCTATTTAGAGATTTTAAAAGAAAAATTTCATTTAATTTAGTCACAAAAAGATGGGTGCAAAAATAAGTAGAAGATACATATAAATCAATAGCCCAATAGAAGCAATAATGGAGGACTTGCCTACCAAATTTGAAAACATTGTCATGCTACAATAATTAAAATAGTGTTGGACTCATGCAATAGGGTACATATATCAATTGAATAAATGGAAAGAATTTGAAAGGAGACTTTAGAGTAGATGAAAATGTTGTACCTTTCAATAGATAAAGAGATTTTTAGTAAATGTTATTTGGCAAATATGTGAACAATGTGGAAAAATTTTGTTTGACTTTTATTCATGCTATACCAGTAAAACAAATGTCAGATGGAACAAAGGGTTTAATGTTAAAAAAAAAAAAACAATTAAATCCTAAGGCAGCTAGAAGAAAATATAAATGAATATATACCGATTTTTAAGAGTAAAAGGATTTATGAAATTTTTTTTAAATTGAAAGGATCCTATAAAAGAAAATAGTAGATTTTACTAGGTAAAAAATTGAAACCCCTATATGTGAATATATATATATGTGTGCAACTTTAACTTCAAGCTCTAAACAAATAATTTTTAAAATTATTTATAAGATGTGTGACAAATGGCTAATAGCCTTAATATACAAAGAGCTATTATAAGCCACTAAATAAAGATACAGTAATTTTAGAAATTAGTAAAGAATATGAGCAAACAGCAAAGCGAAAAAAATAAATGGCCAACTAACATATGGACAGAATATGTAATTTACTATAGAGGAAATGCAAATTAACCAAAAATGAGATTAATTATAAATCTTCAATACCCAGAATAGGCAAAGGCCTGGAAAAACAAATAATGTTTGACATTGATGGAGTACAAACTATATGCTAGTTTGGCAAGATATATCAAAAGCCTTAGTATAATAATTACCTAGGTTTATAATCAGAAAATTAACTTTTTAAAATAAGAGACTAAGACAGACATTCATTTAGAGAAGAGGTGTGTGGTTAGTCTTTTATTTTTATTGTATTTAGATAGTCATTTCCTCTATTCCAAGAACAGCTGTATATTATCTCTTCTGTGCTAAATTCATTTAAATTTGTGTTGTTTTCATAAGCATATGAATATGAGAGGATATTTCCCCCTAGATATTTGCCCTCTGGCTAGAATATTAAGTCTATGATTCAAATAGAGTTGGACTGGGGGAAAGCACATTGAATATGTAATTTCTGACCTCAAAAATAGGAATGGTATTAATCATCTAATTATTCAATTCCATTCCTCAAACCAGGTCCACAATAATGCATGCATACCATGCTGGGAATAACTGGCTAAAAGCTTCTAGAGTTGAAGAAATGACATTGCAGTGTTCTACTAGCAGATTCTCGTTTCCTATCCTATCTCTCCTCCACTCTCAGTTTCGCTACTTCTCTTTTTCCTCCTCACAATTGCTCCAGCCTCAACTTTGTTTAAATGATCTAAATATTTCAGACATTTCTCCATGGACTTCTTTTTGTACTACAACTCTGTCTCAACAAGAAACTCAAAGTCTACAAGTTGTTATGGTTTAACTAGTATCTAACAGATCTTGAAGTCAGGGTCCCGCGACCTACAGGAATGCACAAATCTTAGGTGTTCGTGGGGTAGGGTAAGCCCTCCCTTCACATCCTTAACTCAAACTTGAAAAGGGGTCATTTTAAGCAGAAACAGCAAAACAGTGCCCTTTGAACTTTTTGTATGCTACATGTTTCCAGTTTGGTATGGTCCCTGCTTAGATAATTGGGTGGGAAAAAACAAAGTACATGCACGAAAATCTTGTTTGAGAATTGTGTTTCCTTTCTCCTTCAGGGGAGTTTTGTTGCTTGCATGATTGCCATCCTGCGGCAAATGGACGACAGCCACTACGCCCACTATATTAGCACTTTCAAAACCAGACAAGACATCATTGTAAGTTGTCCTCATTGTGTCCTGGTAACCTTCAGAATTCTTATATTTAGCAAAAAAAAAAAAAAAAAAGTATGTATATATATTTTGAGCATCATGAGTCCAGGGACCCCCTCCCTATTCATCTCCAGTGCTGGGTGACTGTCCACAATGATGACTAAAAGGAAAGTGTTGATTCTTTCTTTCTCTCTGGGATAGGAGATGAAAAAGAGTATAATACGTATAGCACAAGGTCCTCACTTAACCCTCTGAGTCTCTTGGATTTAGAGAGAGTAGTTATTTAGAAACATTTGGGAGACCTTGTTTGCTCTCAAGAGGATAGTGTCTCATTTTTAGAAACTATTGTTACGCATACGGAGGCAAGAATTTTAAGAGGCAGAGGTGTGCAAAGTCCTCTAAGATATGGTCAAAGTCATCATTTTCAATATTCCCTAAAAAGGACAATGAAAAAAGATAATACCTACCCCTTATAATGTTTGTAAGTTATTTTCAGTTGGAAATATTCCCTTCTCTTTTGCTTTAAAGAAAATTATTCTCATAGTTGCTATTAAGCATACAACCGAAGGTGCCTGAGGGGCCAAGTTAGGCCTCTGGCTGCTCCCCAAGATTTTTCTTCAGGAAACTTTTAATGGCTGTTGAAACATCCCTGAAGGTGTCATTTTATCTTGAGAAACAGTAGACTGGACAAGGAGCTGCATCAATTCAATGGTGTGTTGCATTAGGCTTTGCTCTCAGTAACTTCTCATCATCTGTGCATACTTAAGTATTCTTTATGCTCTAGATTTTCTACTTTCTGCCTCTATTATACTGATAGTCAATGGCCAGTACACCCAAGGATATCCCAGCTCCTTTCCCGCCAATTACCTTTCTTTCTGTGAGGTCTCAAAATGGAAAACACACAAGGAATTGGAGAGAAAGTCCTGTTTATTATTAGTAGTAATAGTTGGTCCATCAATGAACTCTCAAAATGCTATATTATACCGTTGGCTTAATCTGGAGGCCTACTTGGGCCTCTACTTAGGCTGTGCTCTCACAGGCAGCACGGCACAGGAATCTGTAGCAATATGAGGTGTGCCTGCAGAGCCCAGGTGCAAGACAATTTAGGAAGAGAGGAGGGGAGGGGAGAGAGAGAAGCTGAGCATCCTCCATAGGCAGATGGGATAGTGGATTTTAGAACACAGGCTTTAGAACACCCAGATCTGGATTTGAATTCCCGCTCTTTCACTTCTGTGTAATTCTGGGCAAGTGATTTAACCTCGCTAAACCTCAGTTTTTTTGTAAGATAATATCTACCTGGAAAGTTAATGTGAATGTGTATTGATTAAATTGACAAATGGACAATAGCTAACTTTGTGCTTGGCATGTAGTTAGTGCCTATGGACATCAGCTATGTATAATAATAGCTTTATTATTATTATAATATAAGATAAAATTAACATAAAAACAGTGACTTCTTTTTTTCAAATTTTCTTCAGAAAGCAAGTAGAATAAGGGAAGTTATACTAAATCCAAACTTGACAATTTGGCTCCATTAGGTAAGCACAAAAACAGGTTTAATGCCTGTTTCCCAGAAAACAGGTCTTCTCCCAGTTTTTTAAAAATCTATTTATTATCTAATTTAAAAAGAGGATTATTATCCCAGTGAGGCGCTGTGGTCTTCAGTGGTAGAACTACAGTGCTAGGCCTTTTGACTTTCAGTAGATCGGCTTCTCACTCTCTCATGCTGCCTTCTGAGTAGATCACTTGAAAGACTGAGAAGTGGTAGAAAAATGAGGCCTGTGATTACCTAAATTGCCTTAATTATGCCATCACTGCTCACAGTTAATTTAGATAACCAGAGGTTGAATGTAGAGTCAGCAGTGTCAGAAGTGGGTAACTGGCATCTAAATTTAATTCTTGCTCCACAAACCATGAATTCTTGTTGATTTGGGAGAAAGAGTTAATAGAATAGTAAATAAATGGATTGGTGCACTTAAAAGGTAAGACGAAAACTCTGGAAACTCATGAAATATGTCTGTGGTTTCAGAATTGAGGATAGGAAAGTTTGACTCTCCATTAAACCAGCAAGAAGATTCGAGAGCCAGAGTTCTCCCATTGCTGTGCTGTTTGGCATACAAAGTGCAGGAAGTTAAACCAACTTGCCCTGAGTCTCGAAGGAATAGCATTGGAAATAGAACCTGGGCCTCGTGCCCCGCAAGCACCATGTTCTTTCTGCTACGTGAACTGTGCAGTTTAGTGCTAGAGAAGTTGGACTGTATTTTCATTTCAGGAACCTGAGTGGAAAATGTCTAAAATTAACTAATAAATAAAAAAAGCTTTTAAAACTTCTTAGCTCTGCTTTTTAGTTTAGTTGTTCTATTTCTGAATTACTTTTTGCTCATAACCCCCTTTTCAGTAGTATAACTTTTTTCCCAGTACTGGATTTATTTATTGTTCATGATGGTCACCGTAATCCACTGCTATCATCTCTTTTTAAGGACCATTTAGGACCCTTCTCCTAAGCTACATATGGTATTGTTCCTGGACTAAGAAGAACATGACTTCTTATTTATAGCATTTTTGTTCTGTTGTAACAACAAATGAAGAAGAATTTGACTCAGAGTTGTTAGAAGTGTCCGTTTTCTCACAATTGTTGGTGAATTCATTTTAAGGGCGGTAGATCTATTCAGACGACACGACAGCACGGGACCAAAGATATTACAGTTCCAAACTTGGGGTCCAGAACTCCAAGTTCTCTTCTCAGCTCTCCTGCCTCCTAGTTTCTAGGACCTTAAGCAAGTTGTTTACTTTTTCACAGTCTCAGTTTTATCACTTGTAAAATGTGGACAATTTTTTCATTCTGTCTCCCTCATCAAAGTCTATGATGTAAAAATCAAATGACATGATAGCTGTAAAAATGTGCTGTTATCTCTAAAATTGTATTAAAAAGTCAGGCTGCTATTATGGACTAGGGACACCTAGTTCCAAAGTAGTGCTCCTTCTTGGCCTCGTGCTGGTGGGGGAGGCTTATGAAATGGAACCCAGTTTTCATCCAGCCGTTCCTCCTTTGTTCTCTGCAGGACTTCCTCATGGAAACTTTCATCATGTTTAAGGATCTGATTGGAAAGAATGTCTGTGCCAAAGACTGGATGGTCATGAATATGACTCAGAGCAGGTAAGACTGACCGTGAATACAGCTGGCCTTGAACGACATGGGTTTGAAATGCGCAGTTCTGTATTCACAGATTTTCCTCAATAAATACATAAATGTATTTTCTCTTTCTTATGATTTTCTTAATAACATTTTCTTTTCCCTAGCTTACTTTATTGTAATAGTACAGTGTGTAATACATAGGATATACGAAATATGTATTGACTGTTTTCGGTAAGGCTTCCACGAATTCCCAACTTCACATCAGAAATATTGTTTCCAATCCACAGTTGGTTGAATCTACAGATGTGAAACCCGGGGATATAGAGGGCTGACTGTAGTCAAGTTTTGGAAGAATCAAAAGTTATATGTGGACTTTTGACTGTGCAGGGGGATCAGCACCCCTAACCCATGTTGTCCAAAGGTCACTGTGCCTGGGTCTGGTAACTAACTTCTGTGAAGTGCTGTTTGATCCTTTGCCTCTGATCTATCATCTACAAAGTAAGGATCCTCCCGCTTCCAGAATCCTAGCTCATTTTCTGGGTTTCACCTGGCCTACTTCAGTTGCTGCAGCTCGGGCTCTCTACTCCCTTCTCTCTACTATGGTCTGCTCATCATTCTCACATGACTCGTCAGCATCAGCCCTCCATGGCCTCTTTCAGTGGCTCCATATGGTCTTCATCATCCTGACAATCAAAGGCCTCTGCAGCCTGGCCCACCCCGCTTTTCTAGCCTTATCTCTACCGTTTCCCTCCGTATACAACCTGCGCTCCAACCAAACTGGCCTCCTGAACGTGGTTCCTGAACGTGGCCTGTGCTTTCCCTCGTGCTGCTTCTTCACCTGCAGTGCCTTTTCCCTCATCTCTGGTCATCAGCATGCCACCCATTCCTCAAGGGTACTTGTCAGATGCCATCGCCAAAGCAAGCCTTTCTAGATGTCATCATCTCTGCATGTCCAGAACTCTTTGATATTTCCTCATAGAATTTCCCATGTTCTTTGTTAGGTCAGGGTTAGATTTACAGGAGGCAGATGACCCCTCTCAAGTTGTAAACTTAAGAATAGGAACCAGCTCCTTCAAGGCCAAACCTGAACCAGTGTTTTATGGTGGCTGGCCCACAAAAAATACTTGTTAAATGGAAGTGAAATGAACTAAATGCGTATATCATATTTAAAGAGCTTCAGAATGTTTTAAAGAGCCAAATAAAGTAAATCAGTATTCTAGGCAGTATTCTTCTGTCTACCTCACCCTGATACGTAATGAAAAAAAAAAAAAAAAACCCTTCCCAACTATGTACAGAATAGAGAAAAAATTGCTCCAGAAATCCTAGACTTTGAAACAGAAGCGTCATGATAAAGAAGCCCTGGTTTGAGGCTTAGGAGACCTGGCTTGTCTAAATTGTGATGCACCCCTGAATACTGCTTTTAGTCTGTTTTTCAGCCTGACCTTCGGTGACCTCTGCAGATTGTGCTCTGTCATTGTCTCTAAGGACATTGATCTATAGGTCATATGTTGCCAAGTCGGGGTTTGGTTTGCTTTGGTTTGTAACGTAGATGGGAAGTGTTTCAATGAGTGACTTCGCCTTCTTTATCCTGTGTTTTCCTCCCCAGGGTTTTCCTCCGTGCTATAAATCAGTTTTCTGACGTTCTCACAAGGTGCTTCATGGATCAGGCAAGCTTTGAACTTCAGGTAGGCATGCCGCTCACCTAGAATGTTCCTTGAATGCTCAGCCAAAGCAAGAGAATGCTTTTATTTTAGAAAACATCACCTCAGATTTCATCATTTTCAAATGAAGAAAAATGATCTTTTCTTCTTTCCTAAAGCACAGTCTATCACTCTGTCCTCCAAACATGATAAGATAGGGTTTTTTATTCTTTCTGTAAAATTAATACATGTAAAAAAAGTAATAGTAGAAAATGTAACTAAGCAAAAACAAGAAAATTGAAAGAGAGCTTGCCTTACCTTCTTCTGTTAACATAACCCAAAGGCACCTACGCACACGGCCCTGCAGACAGGCGTGCAGATGTTCCTCTACTACAAGTGGTTTAGTTTCGAAAGAGCGGTTCATACGTACACTTGCTTGAAAGTCCAGAGTGATAGCAAAACAGGTGGCCACTAGCTCCATCTTCCTTCACTCATTTATGTAACAAATAGAGTATTTATATCGCAGGCCCTGGTGAAGGCAAAGTCCCTGCTGTCGTGGAGCTTATGTTCCAGCATACATTTTGTTGGTGATTTGCTTTTGCTGCGTCATGTGCTTTTGTTTGTATCTGTAGAACTTTAAAAGTAGAGAGTCATAAATAGAGACAATTATCTATACATTTATGCATCTAATTGTAAGAGTGGATATGTACATATGTGTGCATAAATGTTTATTGGTATATGTTTATATATGCCAAAATGGAATCAAGCTGTGTATTTTTTTTTTTTGGTAACCTCTTAATCTACTTTATTGACATTTTCTGTGATCTTCTCAATCATATTAAATATTTTCACGATACTTTTAATGGCTGAATACAGTCCGTTGTATGGCTGGGCCACAATCTATTTAATGAAAAATATATGAACATTTAAATTGTTTCTATTTTCCATTAGGTTAAATAGCACTGTGAGGGCCTTCCTTGTTCTAAATATTTTTAAATACCCGTGATTTATTTTGCCAGGATAAAGTCCTGACATATTTACTAGTTCAAAAATCTGGCAGAATTTTAGAACTTTTGGTACATATCGCCAAACTACTTACTATAAATAGGTACACTTCCTGGCAGCAGTTTGCCTTTATCCCAAGAGTAAAGACAAATATAATACTTTGGGTTTTTTTTTAAAGCTTAATAGTAAGTGTTAAAACTTTCAGGGTTGAATAATTGAAACACAAGAAAGAAAAAGAAGTCTCGTAGATTTTATTTTGTTTCTTTTTACTAATCTCTGGCAAGTGACTTTCTACCATGTGACACTTTTACAATGACCCTTATTAATGTTATTTTCCATTTCTTTTCACCCACGCAATTAATTTTGAACAGCTCTGGAACAATTACTTTCATTTGGCAGTAGCATTTCTCACCCACGAGTCCCTTCAGCTTGAAACCTTCTCACAAGCCAAGCGCACCAAAATTGTAAAAAAGTAAGTGTCCTTTTAAACTTGCTTAAGATCGGGTTGGTGATGTTTTCATTTGTATTCAGAGCAGGATTTTTAGTATCATAGCAATTACTGTTTGCTGGCCACCACGTTGTTAGTGAAGTGGGTCTTCTCATTATTTAATAGACTTCAAATTTCCCCACATTCATACCTCTTTGCTCAAGGCCCCATTCATTTTCCCATCACCCATCACAGTCTTTTTATAGAATCAGTGAGCGGAGAGGCCAGGAGGCTAGCCAGTGCTCCCATCTACGAGAACAGCTGTTCCTCTGCTGGCAGCTCATCCAAATTGCAGGCACAGTGCTGCTTTCTGCTCCGGGCTCCTTTGCCATTCTTCTCAGTCATTTCCGCAGAGAAGCCAAGATGACCACATCACCTAAACATGGCCTCCAGATTTCTGGCTCAGAATTCAAAATGGAGTAATGTGCAAGAGTGATGAGGGATTTAGGGAAGCCTTTTATGGCTTTCATCTCAAATCTGTTTCAGAGCTCACTGAGAGCGGGAAGCTCAAAGGTTGTGTAGTTAAAAAGGACTTGAGAAATTTAGCATTTAAAGGCTAGAAATTTTAGTTCTGTTTTTCCTTCTGGGATGTCTGGGATTCTAGGCAAATTATTTAGCATCTCTCTACCTCTGGTTTCTTCCCAAAACACTGAGATTGGTGGCTAAGTGATTGTGATATAGTGATTTGAGTTTCAAAGATAAAAGTAAAACCTGTTTTATAGATTTCTCTGTGGGGTGGGTATCGAAAAATAACTGTTTTTAAAGATGGAAACTATAATCTTAGTCTTATGAATATCTTGAGTGACATAATTTCTCAAGGTTGGATTTTATTTTGGTTGAGTAACTGTAAGTGAAGTTAGTTGACACCAGGTCTGATAAATAAAATGGTTCATTAGTATTAATGATTCTGGTTTTGGTCAAAGCAAAGTGTGACTATAAGTACATAATCTATGTAAAAATATATGTGCACAAGAACAGAGAAAACCCTTGGGAAATAACATTTATATATTAAACTTATAGAAATGTGAATGCACTTTTTTACAAGATTCAGCTTTAGTAGAAGTAGCATCAATGGTAGTGTCAGTAAAAAATAGGAATAGTTATTCATGGTCTAATATGTACCAGGTATTGACGACATACATTTATCTAATTTTAATAATAAAGTTAAGTATTTTTTGTTAAAATGGAATCGTAGAGAAGAGTTTAAATGTGATTTTTAGACTGGACTCCAAAGACATTTCTGAAGGAGAAATTTGGAAAATGTGTTTGGCGAAATAGTAGCATGAGTAGAAAATGTTGAACCGTGGTTGTAGGATCGGTCATAGGTCCACATCACGGTTCCCTGGGAACATTCACAGTATCTACTGTGACTCACCAAATCCTCATTTTTCCAAACCCCAGCCTCTGAACTGGTGTGCAGTGTGGGGTAGCTCCAGGCATATGTATTCTTTAAGCAATTTCCAGATCATTCTTATTCACCTCCACCCAAGGACCACTGTTTGGATCAGCATTTCTCTAGTTTTCTTTCTTTCTTTCTTTCTTTCTTTTTTTTTTAATCAACTCTTATAAGGAACTTCTGAGAAATTCTTTTTCTAATGACATTTCCCCATGAAATAGTAATACCACATATATATCATATATCTGTTTATGTACTCTATGTATATCTGTATATCTGTACTTTATATAGAAAAGCAATAAGCTTTTTAATTTTTTTTACTGCCAAGCACAAATTTTCACCCCTCTGGGGACAATATCGTCCCTATTGAGAATGTATATCTAGAGCTTCCCAGAGCGGTATGGGTATGGGCTACTACTCAGCTATAAACATATAAAGTCAGCATGTTTGTCAGACATCAGTCACATCGCTATATAAACGTACCCCGTTTATCATCGTTTTTTAGTAGTATTTATGTTCGTTTTATTTCTTAACAACCACCAGAGTGTTTCTCATTCTCTCCTTGCCATAAGTTTGTCAGCCTCATCCTCTCAGTTATTGATCAGCATTTGCATTTGGCCCGCTGTTGAAGTTAGCCTGTCTCCGTTACTATGGGGGCTTGTTTAGGCATTGACTACACCTCTTCAAGTGACCTTGCCTCAAAACCTGCCTTAAATGTGACCTAGAACAACACAGGCCATTTTTTTCCTCTCATCATTTTATTATATATACTCGTTTCCACTGAAAATCTTTCTCTTGGTTTATGATCTTCTTCCTAGATATGGGGACATGAGAAAAGAAATCGGCTTTAGGATCCGGGACATGTGGTATAACCTGGGTGAGTGTATGACCTTGAACAGGCCCACATACAGCTCCCGTGTGATAAGCATACTGTGATGAATTCGTTTTTTATTTTAATTCCAGTAACTCTTGAGATTTATTTGTCTGTGTGTCTGGAAGTGAACATTGACTTGTGAGTCTCTTGGTGACATCCACATGTTACCAGAATATGATATCTAGTCATTCATGTCTGAATTGAGTTGATTTACCCATATAAACTTTTTCTTTTCTTATGGGCCCTGTCAAGGAAGATTGTAACCCGTTACTTCCAGTGAAATTTTTTTGTAATATCCTCCTTATTTTCATTTCAGGTCCTCACAAAATCAAATTCATCCCCTCCATGGTGGGTCCAATTCTGGAGGTCACATTGACCCCCGAAGTAGAGCTTCGGAAAGCCACCATCCCCATTTTCTTTGATATGATGCAGTGTGAGTTCAATTTCAGTGGAAATGGCAATTTCCATATGGTAAGAGGTGGTAGACCTATAATCTTACTCATGCTCATAGTCAACTCTTATTTTCTTTCTATATAGAGAAGCTATAGCCTGAATAATACAAATCAAAGTTGATCTAAAAACTTGTTTTATATTTCATTTTGTAAAGCAATTAGAAATAGAAGTAGATATTCTAACCCCGGGCCAAGAAGTGATCCCTATGGTACATGTGTTTTCTAAAGTAGCCCTCCATCTCTGGATAATTAAAATTTGACTACACATTTTAATTTTATCTCTTGCAATACAGCTGAGAGAATAAGGCAGTGGGAGAGAGTGATGCAGAAGTTTCTAGTTAGAGACCCTAGTTTGCCTGATACGTTTTTTTGTTTCACCTTTCTCATATATACAGTATATCAATATTGAAAGGCAGATTTTGCAGCTATGAATGAAGCTCTGCAAAATTAGAGAGGAGCAATCCCATTGCCAAGACCTATACATTAACCAAAAGTAAAATAGAAAATTAGAATCATGAAACTATTTTTGTATGCATAGTTGTAACAGGAAAATAATGTTTTGGGTAATTTTCTTCTGCGAATGTTAAGCGAAGGACAGAGTAACATGAGACTGCCTTAGAACTTTTTGACAGGGTATTCGTATGCTATTAATGGATGATGGAAAGTGTGCTCTTTGTCTATGTTGAAAATGATTCACAACTTAATAAAAAGTTTAGGCCAAATCTAGAAAGGTTGGCATTATTGTCCTGTGAAATTCTGACTCTGCTTTCAGTTTGAGAATGAGTTGATTACAAAGCTGGACCAAGAGGTGGAAGGAGGCAGAGGAGATGAGCAGTACAAGGTCCTTCTGGAAAAACTGTGAGTATTTCAGAAACAAAACCTCAAGTTGACGGCATTATTTAGTGATGGAGAAAAACAGGCTTTTGCTGCTCTTGCAGAACTATCAAATAGTCACAGAATCACTGAGGTTGCCACCACAAATGGTTTTCAGTGGGGTTAGTGAAGTTTACACCATCCACTGCTGACATTTGTTTATCCCATGAGTCAAATGTCTGTGTTTTCCTGGCCAGCCCAGCCACCGAGAATAGATCAGATGGAGGGAGGGAGAGGTGTTCAAAGCAGTGGCACTTTGCCCAGTGTTTCAATTTATGAACTTCACCAAAAGTGCTAGCACCTCTAATTATGCCTTCAAAGCAACAATTTAAATGGTAAGGTAAGAAACATGTCAAGATCTACTTCATATTTTAAAATATCTTATGCCCTCTACGTGACCTCTAAGAAAACCAGTAATATCTCCAGCCATGTTGGCCTTTTTACTGCCCTCTCGTCACCCACCCCCAATCAACATTTTTTCCCTCTCTGTGCTCACATTCACACCCTTATGCCCCACCCACTTCAGCCCCACGGGCCTTCACCCATCATGCCCTGGCCTTCTAAATTCTCCTTTGCACATATGGAACTACAGTATAAAAAGAGTGATTAAAAATGCTTGCATGTTGGGAGTCAGAGATTAAACTTCAAATCGTGTTTGTTCTCCACATTCTAGGGGTTTGACTTTGGGCAAGTGGCTTAACCTATCCAATGCCTCTTTTTTTTTTTTTTTTTTAATCTATAATCATAGGATTTATATTTTGGTTTTGTGATGAGGGTGAAATGAGATGATGCATTCTTATAGCGTCTGTTACAGAGTTCATGCTGAATAAATGTCGGCATGTTTGTGCTTGTTACTATTATTTTCAAATCCTCCCATCATCTAGGGCTATAAGTACTCTAGACTACTCCTTTCATGTCTTCTCTGAACTTTTACGATATTGACCAACTGTGTCACCTGTTGATTGGGTGGGTGCCGGGGTGGTTTCGTTATTCACCTGTTTTGTGGGAGTGTTGCATACTAGACTATACTTGAGGACAGAGCTCCCACCTTTTTCTTTTTTTAAAGACTTTATTTAGGAATCAGCACACTTGGTACTCAGAAATGAATTGATGACTCATCTGTATTTTAAAGAACCAGAAGTCTTTCTTATTTTGTTTTTAATGATAATAAGACTGTTTGTTGATCTTTTTATCCTGCTTCCATTAGGTCTGCAGGCTTCAAACCTTCCACATATTACTTTTGCAATTCTGATCTTATATAGGAATTAATGGAGGAATTGGACACACATACAAACACAAGTGGTATTGACAAATGAAAAAGTACTCATGTAAAAAATCTATAACTGATTTTTCACATAAAGATCTTATTTACTTTCCTCATTCCTCCTGGATTATTAACTCAGAAAAATATGAAGCACAAATTTCCAGTGCCTAAAAATAATCCTAGATTCTAGACTAATTCTTTGAATACATTTCCTTCTTTCTCTTTTTCTCTTTTTCTCCAAGTTTTCTTCTTATTGTCTAATCTAAGAAGTTTCTATAGAAGCTTTGCTCTATTTAGGCCCAAAGAAAAAGAATTTAGACCAAAAGTTTAGCTTCAGTCTTATTTACAACTCTGCATTCTTTTTTTTTTTTCTGAAAAATAACACTTTTAACTGAAGAACCGTGTGTCTACATGTATGCTAGATTCTGAAGTTCCTCTGGGCTGGGCATAGGTTCCTCTGGGCAAGGCCTTCTAGAGTGCCCTGAAATGTGCTCGGCTTTAGGGAGAATAAAAACAGAAAAAAATAATCTCTTTCAACTTGAGTAGAGTGATCAGATAGCATTACACAAACCTTTTGGAGAAAGGTTTGTGTGGTATTGACAAAAACAAACAAACAAACAAAAAATACAAATAGAAGTTCAAAGAAGAGCACTGTGGGCTGGGATTCTAGGTGATGGTGGGGCTTGAGCTAAAGCTCTAAAGACAACTTATAACTTGATTAACTTACATAAAGGATGTGTGTTGCCTAGTCTGGCGCCACCTGCTGCAAGGACCTTGGAAAGTGCTTATAAGTGGTGAGTGGTGCTGGAATGACACAGCATGAGACCTGGGCATTTGTCTCTACTACCCTCCAGGCTTCTAGAACATTGCCGGAAACATAAATACCTCTCTAGCTCTGGAGAAGTATTTGCGCTCCTGGTTAGCAGCCTCTTAGAGAATCTCTTGGACTACAGAACCATCATCATGCATGATGAGAGCAAGGAAAACCGGATGAGCTGTACCGTTAACGTGCTGGTACGTGCCAAATTCCTGGGATGGCGGGAGGGCACTGCCAGGCCACCTCTGCACCCCACAGCTCAGCTCTAAAATGATCTCACAGACACAAAGTGACCCCGGTGACATCTTTATGGAGTCTGTCCTGCTCAGTCTAATCAGAACAGCCAGCTCAGCTTTAGATTTACAGATACCAGCAGCCACAGACCTGGAGGGTAAAACTGGGATGGCAAATGCAACATAAGCTCTTAATTCTCTTTCTGAAGGCCATCCTCACCCTGCTTCTCTGTCTTGTTTATATTTTTGGAATTATTAAGCACAGATGAACATGAGTAGAGCAGCAGAGCCTGAAATCCTCATGGTGGTAGGCTCTTCAGTCTTGCCTTTCTTTCCCTAGACATATGTAATGGGGACCACAGACCTCAGAGGTTTAGGCCACCATGTGTTCCCCTACTTTCTGGAAACCAGGAACCTGCCGTTCCGATCCCCTGAGAAAGCAGAGTATCGACTTGAGCAAAAGCTGGCGATCGGTTCCCTTAGAACATTCCTGTCACATTGCTCAGAAAAATTTTCCAACTTATCTTCTTTATAAAACTGTCACTTCCTTTCCCTGTGGCAGTATGTGTTAAAGGAAAATTTATTTCTTCGGAGAAGTAACACTGCCAAAAAGCAAAAGTAGTTACTTGGCCATTTCCATGGCAAGCTAGTCAAAAAACTCTTGATTTACATTGGTATTTTGTGACCTTTTTTTGTAGAATTTTTATAAAGAAAAGAAGAGAGAGGACATATACATAAGGTAAGCTGAAAGGAATTTCTGCTTTTGCTATTTATGTCATGCTGTTTTAGTTATTTCTTCAATTAGCAAATACTAAGCCCCAACACCATGCTTGCTGCTTTGAGAGACGCCAGCAAGTATGTGCTGTGCCCCCACGCCCTAAAAAGATAAACTCTTTAGACAGATACACAAATAAGTACAATACGAGATAGTGCATAGGGAGGACTGTGTCCGGATTACAGGGAGGGATGGAAGGCGCTGGCCAGAGCGATGGGAAAAGGCTGCACAGGGCGAGGTGTGAAAATTCATCTTCTGCCAAGGAGTGTTTGAGATCCAGGAAGCCCTGAACATGGAACAAATTTGGCCATAAACTATATACATTTTCTTAGGGAGAGATTCCATAGCTCTACTTGGCTTCCCAAAGGGGTCCACAACGTAAAATAAATTAATTAAACACCACCACCTTCCACGAAGAGTATGAAGTAGATGGGGTAGGAAAGCCACACAAGCAGAAAGCAGCGCCAAGAGGTAAAGCAATGGGAAGACAGGAAGTAAGGAACTCCTTGCCCCAAGAAAAAGGAGTAGGGGGAAAGAGATGGGAAGCAGGATGTGGCTCAGTTGTGGGATGAGCTGAATGCTGGATCAGCTCCCAAGCAGCAGAATACCTCCCTTCACCCCTTCTTCCCAGATACTTGTACAAGCTGCGGGATTTGCACCGAGACTGTGAGAACTACACGGAAGCCGCCTACACGCTGCTCTTACACGCTGAGCTCCTGCAGGTGAGGGAATCAGGATCGTTCATTTCAACAGGGAGAAGGACAAAATGCAGTGTGTCAACTGTCCAATCCTGTGGGACCAAATCCTGTATGTTTCATGATTTTGATGGGAAAGATCCTTATTCAAGGGAGAGCCTTTCATCCTAGAATATTTTTATACCTTCTAAGTGACTAATTTTCAGACAAAGGCTGGGAAAATGTTAGCTATCATTTATTTTAAAATTCTTACGAAGCAGAGCATAATTTACAGGCCTCCAGTAATTGACACTCTAATTGAAGAAACACTCATTGATTAATATATATACAACAGTTTGTAAAACTGTTTTACATACAAAACTGTTTTGTGAATGAATAGAATACCATAAAAGTAGTTTCCTATTTATGCTCTCTTAGTAAATAAAATTATAGTGCATCATGAATATAAACACATTTATACGTTATGGATCCCAGACAGTTATTTCTGGCTCTGACTACTCCTCCAGCTTCAGATTCACATATAAACTGCTTTTTCAACATGGGTGTTTGAATGACTAATAGAAAACTCAGACTTATCATGTCCATGACAGAAGCTCTAATTTCCCACAATTCTCGATCCATTCCTTCCTCTCTTTCTCATTTCACTAAGGGGCACCAGTGTCTACCCAGTTGTTCAGGCGAATACCTGTCGTCATCTTTTATTTACCCCTTCCCACATTCTCCACCAGCAAGAATCATGGACCCTTCATCTAAAAACTTGCCCTTAAGCTATCCACTTCTTTTTAATTGAGATATAATTGGCATATAGCACTGTGTACATGTAAGGTGTACAAGGTTTATTATATTTATTTATTATGTATTACGATAAATATTTATTATGTATTATATATTATTATTATATTTATTTATTATGTATTGCGATATGGTCAGCACCATAGCTAACACTTCTATCATGTTATATAATTACCATTTCTTGGTTTTTGGTAGAAACAGTTAAGATCTAGTCTCTGGGCAACTTCAAAGTTTATAATACAGTGTTGTTCTCTATAATCGCTGTGCTATGCATTAGATCTCCAGGACTTATTTATTTACTGGCTACAAGTTTGTACCCTTAAACATCTCCCCAACACCCCCAGCCCAAAATCCCTGGTAATCATTACTCTAATGCTCTGTTTTTATGAGTTTGGCTTTGTTAGATTCCATACATAAGTGAGATCATACAGTAACTATCTTTGTCTGATTTATTTCACTCAGCACGATGTTCTCCCAGTCCATCCATGTTGTTGTAAATGGTAGGATTTCTTTCTGTTTTGTAGCTGAATAATATTCCAGTGTACATATATATGCCACATCTTCTTTATCCATTCATTCATTGACAGACACTTGTTTCCATATCTTGGCTCCTGTGCATAATGCTACAGCAAACATGGCAGTGCAGATGTCTCTTTGATATTCTGCCTTCATTTCTTTTTTTTCTCTCCACTTTCTTACCTCCATTGCTGCCATCCTGGTCTCTCCTCTAGAGCATTACGGTTGCCTCCTGTTACATCTCCCTGCCTCTATTCTTGCCCTTAGCAATTCTTGCCCTTTTCTTGTACAAATTAATTTTTATTTTACACTATACATGTATACTCTTCGAAGTGTTGTAAACTAAAAGAGACATCTTCTGCCTCACTACTTCCCCAAGGCAGCCATTCACTATTCATATCCAAGTCCAGGGCACTAAAAAGTTTATTTTATGTGGGTTAGTGAGGAAAGCTTGTTAACTGTGGGATGATCAGAAAGAAATCCTGGTGTCTGTAACCACAGATCTTTTCACTTGTGTTGCTCAGAAAAATTAAACTCTCCTGCTCTGGCAAAGTAAGATATGAGATATGAATACTTTTTTTCCCAGATAGCTACTAAATAGAGATGTATAAGTATAGTCCACACTTTCCTCATTGGTATGAGATCCCTTTTTTATCATATACTAAAGCCTTAAATGAAGTGGGAGGAGTTTCTTTCTCGATTTTATGTAGTTCTTCATGGGTCTCTGTTCATGGACCAGTACCACACTCTTAATTATTAATTCTTTATGTTTTACCACCTGGTAGTTACTCCGCATTGCTTTTCTTTTCTCACAGTCTTCCCACCTGTTCTTTTTGGTTTATTTTCCATATAGACTTTGGAATCATGAAATTAAAAAATTAATTTAGTGAGAATTTTCATGTTTATGAAATAATGTTTTCTTATCCAAAACCATGTTCTGACTTTCCATTCATTCAAGTCTGCTGTTTTGCCCTTTTGTGATGTGTTAAAGTTTTCTGTGTATTCCTTCTTATGTTGATTCCTAGCTATCTTTTCTTTTTAATTTAATTATAGTAAAATACACACAACAAAATTTACCGTCTTAACCATTTTTAAGCCTACAGTTCAGTGTCATTAAGTACATTTACATTGTGCCAGATAGTTTATCATTTTGGATTTATCCTTATTGGGTTTTTTTCTTCTGTTATGTTCAGCATGGTTATCTATTTATGTGAGGTCTAGCTCTAAATTATTTGCTAAATATCTGTTTTTTTTAATCCTAATTAATTTTCTCTACTTGTGGTAGTTCTTCAGTTGGCACCTTTGTGAAGCCATTGATGGTGAAGAATACAATTGTTATTAGCATGTGGTGATAGTTATACCCCCTCCTTTCCATTTTCATACTTCTGATTTCTTTCCTTTATCTGACTGTGTGACTGAAACCTTCAGTATAGCAGCAACTGTGCTGTCTGGCAAGCTCACCTTGTTCCCGAATTTCATGGGAATTTCTCAAGTGTGTGTCCATTCAGCATTCATCACGGCACTTGTTTTGAAGGTGGCATGTGTATGTGTGCATGTATACAATTTTTGTGTTTAATAATCTAAAATGTAATATGGATGAGTCACAGATATATAAAAAGTGTGACTTTTTTTGTGTTTGTTAATCTCCTTTAACAAATTGAAATAATTAACACATGTATCAATCTCTTTTGTTGTTTTTGTTTGCTTTTCAGTGGTCTGACAAGCCCTGTGTACCCCATTTGCTTCAGAGGGACAGTTACTATGTTTATACCCAGCAAGAGCTTAAAGAGAAGCTGTATCAAGAAATCATATCCTATTTTGACAAAGGCAAAGTGAGTGTTGGATTGTTTGTTTTTGTATTAGGGGAAAGAGGAAAATGACAGCAAATATTGCAATGCAGTTCTCATGCTAACCAGCTAGAGTTAGCTCAAAACTCACCAGTTAAGGACACAGTCCCCAAAAGGGCAGCCCTCATTTCAGACACCAGCCTTAAGTTCAGGGGGCCCCAGTCCACTCAATTGACTGTATATTTGGGGTAAGTTCTATGGCCCCCTTGGATTTGATAATATGCTAGATCAACTAGCAAAACCTGGTAAAATGTTCTGCTCAAAATTATAGTTTTATCTTAAAGTGCACAAATCAGGACCAGCCAAATGAAGAAATATGTAGGGCATGGTCTAGGAGGGGCCCAAATGCAGAGTTTCTGTTTCTTCTCCCCTTGGATTCATGGCGCATCACCCTCCAGGGGAATTGACATGTTCACCAACCAAGAAGCTAACCCAAGCCTCTGTACAGTTTTTATTAGGGTTTCATTATGTCGGCTTGACTGATTGAATCATCACCCACATGAGTAAACTCACTCTTCAGCCCCCGCTTCTCCCTGAGGACCAGGCTCACATCATGTAGCTCAAGGCCTCAATCCTCTAATCACAGGGGTGTTTTTTTCTGGCAAGGGACTCACTATGAGTCACCTCAGCAGCATAAACCCAGGTGTGGTTGGAGGGTCCACCACGAATAATGGAGACACTACTATCCCTGGGAAAATTCCAGGAATTAGAAGCTCCCTCCTAGGAGCATAAAGATCAGTTACCTCGAGGACACTCTACCCAAAGGAGAGTACAATGGGCAGAGCCCACTGTCCGTAACTGTAATTTTATATTTTAAATATTGCTGAGTGCCAGGAGCTAAAACTGCCATTTTCAGTGCATTCTCTAAAGATCATAGGCTAACATTTTGTGCACATCCCAAACCAAGTGACACCAAGGGCTGTAGGTAATGAGCAACGTATATGCCTAGGTGGATGAGAAGGTAAAATAAACGAAGGAACTGGGCCAGGAAGTTGTGGATGCTGTGATCATCTGGATAAAGTATATTCACTTGAAAATCTTTTAATTAATATATATATATATACATATATAATATTTTATATATATTTTTATGTATATAAAATTTTATATATATTTTATATGATATATAAATTATATATATTTTATATATGTATATATAAAATATATGTATTTATATATTTTTTATATATATGTATATAATATATATATTTTATATACTTTTTATATGAAAAATTACTAAATTTTCCAAAAGAAATGTTAATGACATTTTTGCAAATCTGCTTAACATCTGGCTTTATAGAAGACAGCAGGATTCTCATATCTGCTTCTATATTCAGTCTTGTGATATCACGCATCCTGTAACCTCTGGAAAACTCTCCACTGTATACTCATGAGAGAATGAGCATTGGAAAAAAGGCAAATAATTTTAGTATTATTAAGAAGATAATTTGACCTCATGGACCCCCTGAGAGGGTCTTGGGGACTCCCAGGGACTACACTTTGAGAATTGCTGTGCTAGGATGTCCCGCTGTCTCTTACACAACTTAGCGTTTGGTGACAGGAGGGAGGAATTTGCCACACTGATGCTGTTGACTGGCTTCCTGCACCAGGCCCAGCTGATCTGGAATGGTTTTCATGTGGCACGTTTCAGAGCCTTTTCAGTGACTCAGGTCCTATAATTTCAGAAGGGTACATTTGGCAAAGATGATATATATTTTTAAATGTTTTACAACCACATGTGAACTACACATACATTTCTTCAGCAGCCAGAAACAATGGAACATAGCACCTGGTCGACAAGAATGAAGCAGGAGTTTTCCGGACGCTGTGTTGTTCATAGTGTTCCTCTTATAATCAGTCTGGGAAGCTAACCTCTGGTACCAGATATGTGCATTAGTCAGTAACTTACATGGACGTAAATGCTCCAAGGCATTTTCTAAAACTATCTTTGACTAAGCAGATAGTTTAGTTAGAAACAGGAAATTCTACACAACAGAACAGTTAGTCCTCCATTTCCTTCCCTTCTCCCAAAGAACCTGCCTTGAAACACACACACACACACACACACACACACACACACACACACACACACGTACATACACTCACCCTCCCCCTCACCCCCACCCCTGAAATAGAGCCTAAACCAACTTTCCCCTCCAGCAAGACTTTCATGCTCTCAAGATCTGGGCTTGGAACTGGTTCCCCTCTACTTTGAATAGTTTTTAGTGCTTTGCCTTTTAAGCTCAGTATCGCTTTGTTCGGGCCACATGGTGTTCATGTTCTTGCTAACAGAATTACAGAAGATAACCCCAAGCAAAACAGCCAAGATATAGTAGCTTTATGATATCAGTAAAAAGGTTCAGTTGATCCAGGAGATGAGGCACGTCGGGACTTTCTGTAGAAACTCAACCCACCGGACTCCTTACTCATTGCCAGTGACTCTAAAGTGGCTTTTGCTGCTGGTTAAGTGACTACTTTATTCTCCACTTTCCTTTTTCTGAAGATGTGGGAGAAGGCGATCAAACTGAGCAAAGAGTTGGCCGAGACTTATGAGAGCAAAGTATTTGACTACGAGGGCCTTGGCAACCTCCTGGTGAGTCTGGTCCAGAATATGTCAAGCCTCCAACAGGTGGCTAAAGCGAGTGTTCATGAAAATGTTTTTGTAAGTTCGAGAAAGTAAGGATAAACAGCATTCTTTACAATGGAAATATAAACCTTGCTCTAAATAAAAATGAAAAAAAGATGAGGTCCAAAAGCTGCTATCATTATTTCTCCAGATTGTCCTTTGACAGAGGGCTCAGACTCTCTGTCTGTGTCCCTCTCTTTCTTCTCCGCACCTTTTGTTTTTTTTGTGGACCTCCATATTCTGGATGATCTCCCCTTTACTCTTTTAGTTACTCTGCCTTCCGGGAACACCATTCATATTTCAGATGTTTTCTGTGTTCTTCTGTTCATCAAAATTACTTGTTCTGTGGTCTGCGTCCTCGGAGCCCTGCTAAATGACTGAACTTGCTTATCTCTGAGCCTCATTTTATTATTTCAAGAGTGCCATTTTGCACAGTTGGTTAAATTGTAAAATGCTTCTGCCAGAACTAGATCCTCAAATTTTGCCTTCTTCTTTCTCCTGAATGTTACTGGAGTACTCGACTTTTACTGTTTCTCTGAACTTGTATATTACACCTGGCTGTTGGTACAGGTCAGCTATTTAAAAACAATAAAGCAAAACATAACCAGCCTTCTAAAGGCCCAATAGTAGGCCAATGCAATATCACATTTGATCATTTTTTGTAGAGGAGTCACAAAAGGTCACCCATTGTCGCACAATAATTTGTTTGAAGAGGTAGTTGTCAAAATCACTTTGAAAGGATTTGCCAGTGTACTGTACCAGCTCCTGCCATCACACACAGAAAATCACTTATTAATTTTATAAACTAAATTGAGCTAAGATGTTAGTACTGTAACGTGTTAACCTTCTAAGAAAATGTTATAATAGAAGCCTTTACCTTGGCAGAATATAGTAGTCTCCCCATCTGTTGTTTCAGTTACCTGCAGTCGGAAAATATGAAATGGAGAATTCCAGAAATAAACAGCTTGTACATTTTAAATTGTGCACCCTTCTGAGTAGCGGGATGAAATCTCACACTACCCCGCTTCATCTCACCCAGAATGTGCTGGAATGTGGATCATCCCTTTGTCCAGAGTCTCCACCTGTACACACTCCCTGCCCATTAGTCACCTAGTAGCTGTTATCAGTAGTTTTCAGATAGACTGTTGAGGTATCACAGTGCTTGTGTTCAAATAATAGTCACTTTATTTAATAATGGCCTAAAGTGCAAGAGTAGCAATGCTGGCAATTTGGACATGCCAAAGAGCAGCTGTAAAGTGCTTCCTTTACATGTAAAGGTGAGTACTGACAAAATAAGGCATTTTAAGAGAGAGAGAGAGATCACATTCACGTAACTTACATTACTGTTATGTGTATATGTATACATACGTACAAGTATATTATTGTAACTCTATTTTATTATTAGTTATTGTTACTCTCTTACCATGTCTAATTTATCAATTAAAGTTTACCATAGGTATGTATGTACAGGGAAAAATAATATATATAGGGTTCAGTACTGTTTTCGATTTTAGGCATCCACTGGAGGTCTTGGACCACATTCCCTGTGGATGGGGGAGGGGACAGCTATAGTGATATAGTCATGCTAAATTTTGTGGGAGGGGCTTAGGGACATCCCTCAGAGCCCCTGGGTCTGGCTCCGTGTTTTGCTTTCTTTAAGGCTGCCTCTCTGCACTCTGGCCTGGTGGCACCAGATGCTAGAAAATAGAACGTCACCTCCACCTTCTGGGCACTTGTAGCTGAATCAAAGACTTTAATCCAAACCACATGCACAAACTGGAAAGTTCTTTATCTTCTTTTCTCATATGTCTCCATTTAAGTGCAAACACCTTTTGTGAACCTCAGAAAGTGGTTTTTAGCTTGTGAGGGGGCCTGAGCTCCCTCCAAGAAACTGGTGAAAGCCAAGCACTGCCTCCCTCCAGAGCAGAATGCACACACGTGCATCTTTCCACAGACGACTTTGGGGAACCACAGACCCTCCACAACCCCATTCATGGACCAGGTTCAAACCCTCTGATCTGAGAACAGGATAACTCTTTGGCCCACAAGATATTTCCGAAGACCTTTCATTTCTCTGTGTTACATGGGAAACAACAAGGCAAATAGTCAGATCTTTCCCGCCCCCCCCCCTGCAACTGTGCCCTCGTAACCTCCCTATGGAATGTCTTGTTTTGTTTTCCAGAAAAAAAGAGCCTCGTTTTATGAGAACATCATTAAGGCCATGAGGCCTCAGCCTGAATACTTTGCCGTCGGGTACTACGGACAGGGCTTTCCTTCCTTCCTGCGGGTAAGAAACCCGAGGGTGGTCTCCCACCACTGAGCCGTGCAGTCTGCAGAGGGGAGGTCTTCCTCTCTTTTCCAGATGGGCCTGATGTGTTAGCAGCTGGAGCCCCTTGTTCTCGCTGTGGGAGGTCGGGCAGGCAAACCACTTCCTGAGCTGCGGCCTCTTCACCCCACACCCCCAGCCACCTCTGGGATTCTGGCAGCTCTTTTGTAAAATGACTTTTCCCAGGTGGAATGCAAAAGGGAAAAACAGAACCATCCCCTCCACTGCTCTGCTGCTGCAGGTCAGGTTGGGAAAAGTGTAGATTGATGCATTTGGGTGCTTATTTTATTTCCAGCCCAAGAGAGTTTAGAAGCAAATATCCCAAGGACAAGACTACAAAGGTTTCACAAAAATAAAAACAGTTTTGTTTAATAGTGAGGAGAACCACGTTTTTTTTCTTTCTGAAAGTTTTCTTTAGTGTGATTTTACAATCTGAAAAGCAAACCAAAAATTCGTCTTATTTTCTCCCACAAAAAGAAGCCTCTTAAGCACTTAACAACATTTAGAAATATATTTCTATCTTCCTTCCCCTATTAAAAAAAAAAAGTGGGGAAGGAATGTACTTTACATTCCTTACACTGCCTAATGAAGAGGTAATTCGTTCATTCATTCAGTAAGTATTTTATTGACTGCTTACTGTGTGCCAGGCACATATTAGGAGTTGGAGATACGGTGCTGATTATAATCTGATAAGCCTTTGCTTTTATGGATTTTATAATCCAGTGGGTGAGATGTTAATTAAATAATTACGCAAACAAATAGAAAATTGAAACTGACCAAGACAGGTATTCTGTGATAAGCATCGGTTAATAGGGAATTTTTACCCAAGTAAAATAAAAGCCTCCGTTTACATAAAAATTGTACGTGATGATTTATGGTACCATTCTTTCATAATCACCAAAGACTGGACAGAACCCACATGTCTCTCAGGTGGTGAAAGGATGAGCAAGCTATGACATAGCCATACAATGAGATACTACTTAGTAATAAAAAGGAATAAACTCCGGATACACACCACTGCATGGATGAATCTCAGATACATTGTGCTAAGTGGAAGTTAGACCTTAAAGTCTGCACACACTGTGATTTTATTTACATGACATTCTGGCCAAGCCAATACTTATAAGGGGTGGAAAACAGATCAGTGATTATCTGATAGTTGGGGAAGTGGAGAAGAAATGTTGAGCTATGAGGAAGTGGGGGGACATTTTTGGTGGTGACAAAATGTTCTATATCCTGATTGTGGTCATGGTTATGTTTGTCAAAACTTGCAGAATTTTACCCTAAATAGGGTAGATTTTATCTTATGTAAGTTATATCTGAATTTTTTTTAATCAAGAAAGACTTCCCAGGAAATTTCTGCTTCAGCTGCATTTTGGAAGGTGAGCTAGGAGTTAAAGGGGTAAAGGGGATAGAGAAAGCATTTCAGGCAGAGGAAACAGCAAGCAAGAGCATGGCAGTGCCTAGGAATGAAGGCAGGCACGTGCAGTGGGCACAGAGGGAGCTGGGTGAGCTGAGGAGATGAGGCAGGAATTATGGGAAGAGCATGCAGGGCCTTGGAATTATGTAGGGTGTTTGTCAGCATCCTGAGAGCAGTGGGGAGCCACTGCAGATTTTTTGTGTTGGCAAGGCCGTCTGGATTCAGTATGGAGAATGGGTTGGTCATGTGTATGGGTAAACCACCAGTGACTATTGCATGTGTTCAGGGGAGAGCTGATAGGTCTGCTTATGGAGGTGGCTTTAGAGAGAAATGAAAAGATTAGAGTGATGGAGATGAAGTCACAGTATTTGATGATTGATGGGATATGTGGGTGAGAATGAGAGAGATGTCAATAATGATTTCTAGCCTTCTGGCCTGCATAATTGGAGGGGCAGTGGAACTGTCCACTTAGGCCGTAATTCTAGAAAGGAGGACAGAATTGATTCATTCATGAATAAATATTTATTCAGCTATTACTCTGTGCCTTGCTGTAATATAGGCCTGGAAGCAGAGCTCAAAACAAACCAATGTCCTTGAAATTATGGAGTTTATATTCTAACTTGGGGAGACCAAAAAATAAATAAAATATTTAATGTTAGATGTTAGATGACCTGAAACAATGCCTCATACAGTATAGACACTCAACAAATATCATGGAGAAATTGAGTCAGGGAAGGCAAATAAAGAGGCAGGCAATGGGGTGGAGTTGCAATTTTAAATAGAGTGAATAGCATGCAAGGTAAAATGAATAGGACATTTGAGCCAAATCCTGCAAGAAGTGAGGAATTCGCCAGTTTGCTATCAGGGGATAAGCAAGGGCACCAGACAGTGAGAAGATCAGATTCAAAAGCCGTGACGCTGGAGAAACATGAACTAAGAGAAAGTCGAAAATGGGGCCAGACGGCTATGGCTACCAGATTGCAGAGTGCCTTCGAGGTCTTTATAAGTTGTTCGTAAAATTTGATGTGAGACATACACAATGTAAGATAAATCTGAAACCTCCAGATGTGAGTCAACAATTTGTCATATAGGTCTAGAACTCAAAGTTCTAATCTAAAGATAAAAGTTGGTGAGTTATTTACACATAGTTAAAACTGGTTGTGGACGAGATGGCCTAGAATAACAGAGTAGAAGCTTGAGATGGAGCTTTGCAGTAGGTTCTGGTTTTAAATTTGCTGTCAGTCTGGATTTCAAGTCATGATAGGATAATCATGTCTGTTGTACTTGTTATATGCGACTCTTGTGTCACACGGAATAATAGATGTGAACTAGGAGACAATGGTAGTTCAGTGAAAACAAGAAGACTAGACTTTCAAGTTGAAAAATTGGAATCTTAGTCATCCGCCGAGTGACTATATGATTTTGGCCAAATCACATAATACCAAGTCTTGGTTTTCTGACCTATAAGTTAAAGAAATAATGCCCATGTTTTGAGAATTAAACAAATAGCATATAGGAGAGCTTTATAAACTAGTTTGTACATGTTATATGTTGTCAAAGTGTAATGAAAAATATAAAATCCTTATGAATGATATAAACTACATGCCCTTCTGAGTCATGGGCTATTTCTCCAAACTCAGAATGTGTAAATTTATATTATCCTCTCCCCCAAGCCCAAGCAGGTCTCCTTCTCCTCTGTTTCTGTCAACGGCACCACCGTTCTTCCTGCTTCAAGGCCAGTAATCTCAGAATCCTTGTTGGCTCCCCCGTCTCCTTTGCCCTTAACCAGACAGCAGAGACAAACACCAGATCCCGTAGCTTCTCCTTCTCCCACTCAGTCCTGCCTTGGATTCCTACAGCTGAACGTGTACTCCACCATCAGATTAGGTTGTCGATACTGTTTCCTTCATCGGTTTGCTGCTCCCTCCTTCCAGACCCTTCAGTGAATCCCCAGGGCCTTTGGAACTTCTGCCTGAAATTCAAGGCCTTTCATATTTTTTTTTTTTTGTCCAAACTTATGTCTTCAGCTCAAACTCCATCTTTCCTGTCTGTGGGCCTTATCCTTCTTGTCACTTACTGTGTGTGTTGTCCTCTTCTCTTGTTTTTCCTCTCTTTGCCCTATTCATGCATCTAAGCCCAGGCAAATCTCACATCTTCCTTGGAGTCCTGTCTTTCACACTGAGCTAGTTTGTCTGTCGAGCTGACCTGCTGCTTGTCTGGTTCCTTTCACAGTTATTGTCCACATTATACAATTAGTATTTTATTATATTCTCATCCCTTGTCCACCACAGTTTTGCCTGAATTATAGAATTGTGCAATGCGTGAATCAGTCACGTAAATCTTTCCCAGCTTGGAAAAAATTTATCATCTATTCCAAAAGATCGAATGATTTTTACTGATGTCAGTGTTTAGCCTAGAAGGAGTATTGCCTTTGCATTACTTATACTATCTAAAATTGCATTATTTACTTATGTGTTTACTTGTTTATCTTCTATTTCTCTCTACTAGAAAGTAAGATTTGTGGGAGTGGGGTCAATATTTAATCCTTGATGTCTAGCATATCTGTTGTTTGTCAATACAGATTTGTTATAGGAATGGACAAGTGATTTTTAAAACATTTTTACAGAACAATACAAGCCCAAGTTTTAGTTAAAAACAGATCACACATGGGCTGCTAATGCTAAGTACTCATCTGAGGCCTGACCTTCAAAGCATGGCTTCATTTGAACTTGCATGGGCAACAACTATGAGACAAATTACTCTTATGTCTGGGGCCTAGGAAATTTATTTATTTATTTATTTATTTTTAATTTAGTTGTATTAAAGAGGAAAAAAACTGCATTTGGCAATGGAGAGGATATTTTGTGCAGTCACTTTCTGTGAGACCTCAACGTAGCCATCCACAGTGATTTTCAGGATTGGCTAGGGACTACTGTAACTTATTCCTGTTCTCTTTTACTATCTGACTGTGTTGAAAGAGTGTTGTCTTGATTCTGTTTGTACTTTCATATTCCCTAAGGTCGTTCCATGCAAAGTGCTGGTCCACACAGTTACTGGATCATGATGAGATAAGGATCATGATGAGATAAGGAGATAAGGAGCTATGCAGTAGGGCACAAGCTCCTTATTTTTTGTGGATTGGTGTAGACTGCACTAGCTGTGGTCATTGAGCAACGCTATGCAAAGTGCTAAACACAAAGTAATTTTATGTCTTTGACTTAACTCCTCACATCAGTGATGACTCTTGTCAGATATGACGGTTGCTGTGAGGCATGTGGCTCCTTGCACTCTGGCTAGGGAGTACAGTGTCTTCTTCTGTACCAAGATCTCCAGTTGTCCCTTCACTCTTCATACTTAAGTATTCCCCTTGGTGTCTCTGACCTGCAGAACAAAATATTCATCTACCGGGGGAAGGAGTATGAGAGACGAGAAGACTTCAGCCTACGGTTGCTGACCCAGTTCCCCAATGCCGAGAAGATGACCAGTACCACACCTCCAGGCGAGGAAATCAAGTGCTCTCCAAAGCAGTGTATCCTTGTCATGGGGAGACCTGACCCACAGGCTTTGTAACCTTCTGCTGCCCCAGCTCAGCCAAAGGAGCTATGAGTTCAGTCCCCTATGTGTATAGATATGTCCTATCCTAAGACTATTCATTTAACTATTCGAATTATTTCCCATTCTTTGGGACCTTAATGCCCTCATTTCATGGTTATGAAGTAATTAACGGACAGAGATGATGAGCAGATCTTGAATATGAAAGGATATATTTTAAAGCCATATGGGGAGCTTGAGGACATAGACTTCTGGTCCTGAATTCTAGGATCTGGATAAAGATGTATAGCTCTTTTTTTTTTTTGTAACATATACTGATTTATTGAAAGATTATTTATGTACTTTCTTTAAAAAAGCTAACACTAAGGGCTCCATAACAAAATTATTTTTAAAACTTTCTAATGTGTGTTTTATGCCCAAATAAAGGTGTTATAAAGCTGAACAGTGTTCTGAGAGAGGTCAATAAGACAGAGCCGGTATGGCATGGTGGGTAAGAGAATGGGCTCTGGAGGCAAACTGCTTGGTTTCAAGCCCCAGCTCTGTAACACTGTATCACTTTGGGCAAGTTTCTTAATTTCTTTGTGCCTCAGTTTTCTCATCTATAAAATGGGTGTGATGATCATTCTACCTCTGAGTTCTTATAAAGATTGAGTCAGTAAATATATGTAAAATACTTGGTATATATGCAAGAAAATTTTAAGATATATTAGCAATTATTATATGTAAGAAAATTTTAATATATATTAGCAATTATTATGTAGATTGGTAAATAGCCACAGAAGGATAGGCAATAATAATAGATCACTAAACAGATGCACCTCTAAGAGCAGTAGTGGCCTGTTAATACACACTGGATGCTTGAAAAAGAAAAGACTTCCAAAGGGTAAAGCTTTGGGTTATGGAGGTTCAGAAAACAATTGAGGAGCATTCTTGGTGTGGGAATGAAAGAAGTCTTTAAAAATTAGATTTAAAAACAAGTCCTGGTACTTGGCCTTCAGTAATTTCTGCATAGCCATTTGACCTTGACCAAGTTGCTTAATTTCTCCAGGCCTTGGTCTTCTCATCTCTAAAGAATAAGGGCAAATCTGTTTTCCCTAAAACACTTTGTAGCACTTGCGTGAGAATCAAAATAAGAGGGAGATGACGTATGAAAAAATGCTTTGTAAGCTCTAATAGCATAAGGCTTAGCCCAGTGGTCCTCAGATTTTATTAAACATATGAATCACCATGGGGACATTCTAATTCAGAGCAGCTGTGAATTCTAACTCTGCATGTTGAGGAAATCTCCAGGTGGTTCTGGTATAGGTGGACTGCACACTTCACTTGGAGAAATACCGGTAGTCACTGTTAGGTCTAGACCTTAAACTGTAGTTTAAGTGCTAAAGATTTTGAAACACCATATTTGCACTGGTGAAAACAAAAAAAAAAAGTCATTTCTGAGATCAGATTATTAATCAGAGAAGGCCTTAGCACCGAGCTGGTGTTGAAGCCTGACTTTATCATTCACTGGTTGTGTCATCTTGGTTTTCCCAGATCTTCAGATTCTTCATCAGTAAAAGGAGGTTAATAACATCTACCCGGTAGTCATTGTATTTATTGGGGGCAACATTTTCAAAGCACCTCATTTGGTGCCCAGCTATGGCCCTCAGTAAACAAATGGTATCCAGAGCTACAAGAACATGTACTTCCCAGGCTCTAGAGTCTGGCTACTTCGGAGGGATACGTGTTGAAAAGAAATGAGTTAAAACAGTTTGCAACTACCATTTTAAAAATATTTCGTTGATGTATATTTTTTTCTATTTTCCTATGGGAATATTTGCCAAGTGCCTGACCAGAAAATGTCTAGGAGGATGACTTAATAAGGCATTCAGGTAATATGTAAGGGAGCCCCATTTTCAACATGTTCCTGGCATTTGGTAGAAAGGAATGATCAGTGCAGGTGCCATTTTCATCCGTAAAGGAGGAAGAGCAAGCAGTGCTTTTCCCCGGGTCAGCTTCATGGCCCAGCCCCCTTTCCTTCCTTCCTTAACGAGCTCCTCAGACATGCAGTGTTTCACTGTCAAGCCAGTGATGAGCCTGCCACCCAGCTACAAGGATAAGCCTGTTCCGGAGCAGATCTTAAAGTAAATGGGTCTTCTTGTTTGTTCCTAAAAACATTTGCCTCTCATACACCTTACCTAGAAGTACATCAAAACCAAAGTCTTCAGTTCATTACAATTTGGAAGACTTGTTGTCTTAGTCCATTCAGGCTGCTGCAACAGAATACCTTAGGCCACATGGCTGATAAACAACAGTCTGACACTTATTTCTCAGAGTTCTGGAGGTGGGGAAGTCCCAGATCAAGGTACTAGCAGATTCGGTGTCTGGCGAGGGCCTGCTTCCTGGTTCATAGATGGATGTCTTCTCACTGTGTCTCCACGTGGTGGAGGGAGCTCTCTGGGGCCTCTTTTATAAAGGCATTAATCCCATTCATGAGGGCTCCACCCCCACGACCTAATCACCTCCCAAAGGGCCTACTCCTAACACCATCACATTGGGTATTAGGATTTCAACATAGGAATTTTGAGGGAATACAAACATTCAGACCATAGCAACTGTCTGTTCCGTTTCTAGTATAAAATAAGAGTGTGGTAACTCAAAGGAATTTGGGGATTTTACTTTTTAAACAGAGAGGAGGAAATGGAGAATTTCACTCTAAGGTTTCGGATCTCCTAGCTCTTATTTCCACTCGAAGGATTCACTGGTTGGTAGCAGCTGACCTCCCCTTGCCTGGTGAATTCCCCAGTGACTGAATTTAGCTTTCTTGAGAAGCTAAAAGGCTAGTATAAGTGTTATAAAACTACACAGATGACATGGACATATGTTCATATACCCTTTCAAATTGTGAGCTGTGAGATAGATTCATAGATAATAAAACTAAGATATGAAGTAAAATCAAGCTGTGCCAACTGCAGCCTTCATCACGGTGACTGTCAGTTTTGAGATAGCTTAGTGGGCAAGACTCAGTCTGTATGAGACGCGTCCCAGGTTCTGTTGCAGTCAGGTCAGGGCGTGGTCCTACGAGAGAGTGACAGTGTGTGGCTGCGTCTTTCCCCAGCTACTACAGAGCCAACGAAGTGCAGCAGTTCCAGTATTCCCGGCCCTTCCGGAAAGGAGAGAAGGATCCTGACAATGAATTTGCCGTGAGTCCACCCCTTTGACCCTCTACTAAAAGGTAAAATTGGCATCCAGAATGGCGGCCTTCACCTTAACCAGCATATACAGCAGAAATGGTGGAAGGATAGAGGTTTCGTATGCTTACTACTGAGATGCAGGCCATCATCTCGGTGGAAAACTCTTACACCAGGAGTCCAGAAACTGGGCTCTGTTCCTGGGTCACTACTACCACTGTGACTTTGAACAAGTCTGGACCTCAAAGTTCCCACCTAGGAGGTGAGAGGGCCCAAGGAAAGGATCCCTTTCAGCTTTCATCATCCAGAATCCTCAGCTTTTACCATGCAGAATCCTTACATTTCTGGAGAAAATATGGCCCCTTCCCTGAGGAGATGGTGCAGAATAGAATCTCACCAAACCAAACCAGGGAGTTTTGCTGTTTTAAGAGCCCGGGAACTAACCCACATTTTTCCTTTCCCTTCCTCCCTCCAGACCATGTGGATTGAAAGGACCACATATACAACCGCGTATACCTTTCCTGGGATTCTCAAGTGGTTCGAAGTCAAACAGATTTCAACAGTGAGTCATTTGAAACTGGAACTCAGAAAAATCTTTCTGTCTCCAAATATAATAAGAGCCTTTGTTAAATTCCCCCCTCCAGCCCTCACGAGCTCTCCTCTGGCCAGCTTTGTTTTCCAAAAGAGAAATGAAAGGCACACTTGTCTAAGAGAACGCCTTTGTAAAACTGATGTTACAACACCAACCCTAAAGGTTACTCGCAGTGAATGACTCTTTTGTGACCAGATGCGCGTTTTCTCCTCGATGATCCCGCCAGCACCCAAAAACATTTTCGGAATGCTTCCTTTGAGTTTCCTGTCAGTCACATTCTTCTCTCTCAGGACATTTCTGCTTTTATTCTTGGCTAATCACATCAGCTGTCATCCTAGACTCTTCCATCTTCATCACTCCCCAGAGCTGCCTGTTTTATGTTTTTAATATTTACTAAATCTGTTTTCTTTACTTCTAGACCCCATGCCATACCTGTTCCTAGTCCCTCATTCATCTCCAGGTTGATGCCATTGAAAAAGCCCCTTACTTGGCTTCCCTGCCATGGCCTTCTGAGGCCCATTTTCCTCAGTGCCTCAGAGTGTGGGTTCCATAGTGAAAACCTGACCGCATCACCTTCTCATGCTGAAAACACTTCTGTGATGGCTCCCCAGTGCCTAGAGTGTAGAATCCATGCTCCTCAGCACATTAATACAGAGCCTTTGTGACTCGGCCCTTCCACCTCATCTCCTATGGAACCTTCTGGAACTAAACTGCTCAGTTCATGCTCTTTCATTTATCTATGAAATTGGGTCATTTTCTCAGCCCAAAATGTCCTGCACTTCTCAACCTAACTCACGCCTGCCCAGATTGAGTTTAGGCACTGGCTTCTCCAGGAAGCCATCTCTGAAACTCCCAGGCTTAGATGCTCTTTCTCTGTGCCCGTTGCATCTTGTGCTTAATTCTAATGAGTTACCTACCACATTCACATATCCTGAAACCCCACTGAAACCATGAAGTCTTCCCAGCCATGAATTATATCTTAATCACTTTTGTAACTGGTGCATAGCGCAGTGCTTGGCATAAAACAAGCATTTGAGAAATATGTCCTGAACAAATCTGAACCAAAGCTTGACGTGTCCCATACCTAGTGGTAAATTATTACTCTTCAAGTATGAATGTGATTTTTAGACAGACTTTTGGAATGAAGCCTGGAAGTCATGCTGGGAAGTTATGCTGGCTGATAATGGGTAAAGTTAAAAAAGAGACAATTTTTCTTAAAACCTTGTTTTGAAGATATGTCCACAGTAGTACTCTCTGAATCTATATTGCTCTTGTTTCATTTTCATCCACAATTCAGGCTAAATATTCAAATACATCCTATTATTTCTGACTTCTATTAACCACGGAAGCCATACTAAGATGAGTTATATATGGTCTGAGTGGATGGCTTCCCAAATCACTTCCTTTTCTCGTGGAAGAAGCATCAGACCTCTCGCCAGTGAACATTTCTGTTGTGCACGAGTGTCTCAGAGCAGATGTCTTGTTGCTCTGTTGTCGCTGAGCTCAGCAATGTTTGAGGAAGCTTTGTTATTATAGCTCCACAGTTTTTATTTTCAAAATTTCTGTACACGCGTTGCCCCAAGAAATAATCATTACCATGGTTCCAATTTTTAAGTCATCCTTGTACTTTCTAAGGAGGTTTTTAAAAAGCTTACTTGGCAACTTACCAGCACCATTTCAAACAAGTGTGGTATCCTAAGAAACAAAATTTTTGGCAAGCAAAATCTCACTCTTCCATAGCTTCCTGGGAATTTTATACCTTTTGAGGGGGATACTTGGGCTTTTTTCAGTCTTCCCTGTGGAGTTCACAATGTGTCCTTTCTCTCGCTTGTTCTCTGTCGCAGGAGGAAATCAGCCCTCTGGAGAATGCCATCGAAACCATGGAGCTCACCAACGAGAGGATCAGCAACTGTGTTCAGCAGCATGCCTGGGACCGGTCCCTGTCGGTGCATCCTTTGTCCATGCTGCTCAATGGCATCGTGGACCCAGCCGTCATGGGGGGCTACTCCAACTACGAAAAGGTGAGCTGGGCCCCGCGACCCCACAGAACTCCAAGGTCTGGGTGTCTCCGTGCCTCTCTCTGTGACATTGTGCAACCGATGAATTAGTTTCTTACCACTTCTCTGAGAGATTTTCACGTTCCCTTTTTTATGAATGGGCAAATGGAATTAATGAAAAGCTTGTCCCCAACCTCACACCTTCTGGAGATCCTCAGCAGCAACCCAGGCAGGGTTAGGCTACTGCATGGTAGAGTCACTGAAATCAACCCAATACGTCATAGTTGGTTGATTCACTTGCTGTTCCTCTCCCCCTCCCCAGTACCCCAAGGGAGTAGGCAACATGGTGGGGACCCCACAACTGAGGATACTCTGGAGGTGAAGCAACATGTGTGGAAAGGCAGAGCCATATTCTGTTTAGAGTTAGCCTTTAGGAATCTGCATCCCAACTCGGTGGGACGGAGGTTGTAGGGACAGATGCTGGCCTTGGCTCTGCAGTTAAATTACTTTAACTAAGTTATTCGGGGAGAAATACATGTGAATCCATTGCATAGGGTTTGCATGTAGCACCGTTTAAAATGGAGGTGATGCCTTCAATAAGTATCATTCAGACAAGTATAATTAACAGAGGTAGGATTTTTTAATTGTTAGGTACATTTTCAGTGGTTAAGCAATTTTAGAATCTTCTTTTTGATTGTAAATAAACATTGGCTAGTCCACCCCCATGGAGCAGCGTGGAGAATGAACGGAAAGGAGAGGAGATGGATGTGAAGGGCAAACAGACGTTAAGTGGGCTGATTCTTTTATTTCTGTTTGTATACAATGTCTCGAGAAGACCAGGGGCTTGAAAACCAGTCACTCCTATGACCCAGTCCTTGCTTCCTGTTGACCTCTGTGTGCCCTTGGGTGAGATACTTAACCCCTCTGAGCTCCAGGTGTCTTATCTGAAAAAAGTGAGGAAAATACCTAACTCACAGGAGCAACTTGAGGGATAAGGGAGACATTCTAATATAAGGACATAGAACACTTGACATGTAGTTGACACTGGATCCTGTCGGCTTTGCACCTACCCCTTTCTGTCCACTTGGAAGGAATGTGTGATTTGACTGTTCTTCATGAGTGGTGTTACAGTGCTGCATGACAACTGCTGTGGTAATCTTCTCTGAGAAGGACTCAACGCCAGAGGTAAATTCTGGTTTGCTCATGTTAGGTTTCAGTAACAATTTCCAGTGTTAAAATGGAATTCAATACAAAACTTAGATCCAAAATATAATGCTTTTTTTATATAATTATTTCAGTGAGTATTTTTTCTATAAACTATCTGATATTAATTTTGATGTGTTTTTCAAGTATTGATTTTTTCAGACTCATGCATGCCAATATCTGTGAATGTTATATAGCTTCGTATGAAGTTTTTTCTAATGTGACCATCTTCTAATTAATGAAAAAAGAAGGAAAGGAAGGATATATAGACAATATATTTCAGTAACTTTAGCTTGAAATACTAGTTTATTCTTATAATTAATATGTATGATTTTGTACGTTTCTAAACATAAGACAAAGGTAAAGTCATTGATCACTTGTTGCAATCACTTGGGGAACCCATCCTTACCTACCTGACTCAGGTGACCTGTTTCAAGGCAGCTCTTTAATCATTGCCTGAATGATAAGAATACAGGAATCATCCGCACTGTATTCCTAGAGAGAGGCAGGATTTTGTGAGAAAAAGTGATTTCAGGGCACTCTGGTGTTCCCTGACTCAACTTGCGTTTTATCATTATATTAAAAAACTTCTTTTAACTTTCAAAAATTTAAATTTGCTTGTATTTGAAAGATGCAGATGGATGAAGATTTAAGCAAATACTTTTTCATTTATATTGACTGTCCTTCTAAATATGAATCTGGCTAAAATGAGCTGCTTTGAAAATATGCCATCCTGCTCCCTATAAATATATTTGATCCACATATATTTATAGTCTCTGGAGTATTAATTCGTTAGAGCTGCCATTAGGAAGTACCACCAACAGGCTAAAAACAATAGAAGGTTATTGTCTCACAGTCCTGGAGTCCAGCAGCCTGAAATCAAGGTGTCAGCAGGTTGAGTTCCTCTGAAGGCTGTAAGGAAGAATCAGCTCCCTGCCCCTCTGCCAGCTTTGGGCAGATTACTAGCAGCCCCTGTCATTCTTTGGCTTGGAGATGACTGTCTTATTGTGCCTCTTCTCATGGTGATATGTGTGTGTGTGTGTGTGTGTGTTGTGTGTGTGTGTGTGTGTGTGTGTCTGTCTGTCTGTCTGTCTCTGCAGTTCACCTTTTTCTGAGGACACCAGTCAGATTGCATTAGGGGTCCATCCTATTCCAATGTGACCTCATTTTAACCAATTACATCTGCACTAACCCAATTTCCAAGTAAGGTCACATTTGGAGACACCGGGTTGGATTTAAGGGGTTTGGATGATAACAGTTCAACAGGGTAACACAGTTTCCCACAGGATAGGGAGTTTGCACATGTTCTGTTCTCCACACAAAATGGGCCAATCACTTTTATAACTGTAGTTCTATCCTAAAGTTTCAAGAACTATTGGCTGCAAAGAATGGGGTGGCTTTCCTAGTGGTGGAGCAGAGGAGTGAGGGGGAACTTTGCAGGCTGGTCTTTGAAAGCACTCTCAGAAATTAAGGTTAAGGTACAGGGAGGAAATATGTAACTCCTATTTTGACTCGTGTTGAAAATGTTCACTTCAGACTTCTCTTTTATTTCCTAACAAATCCTGTTTTTAAAAAGTAATCTTCCCATGTGACAACTATATTTATAGTTTGAGTTTGGGTTTTATTTCCTTATTATAGGGACTTAGCCATGGGGACCATGAATGTTTATTGATGATATGGGTGACATGGTAAATACAACCTGCATTTAATATTATCAAAACATTTTTACCTCTATAGCTCATATTGTCCTCAAAATAGCCTTTTGGATAAGTGATTAATAAAAAATGCAGCTATTAATCTTCATTTAATATAGAAAAAAACTGATAAAAGCCTATATCACATGGTAGAGCAGAAAAATTATCAGCCATATCATTAGCCTATTAACTTTGGTTCGTTCATAATATCTATCTACTTAATCTAATGAATAACCTTCAGATATTGTCATTTGGTCTTTTCTTAGTTCTTTAGAAAAGTTATCTTAAGAAATGACATTCTGCTCTGCTACAGTTTACTGTTTGGTGTGTGTGTGTGTGTGTGTGTGTGTGTGTGAGTGTGTGTGAGATTGTTGAGAATGGACTCTTGCTAGGAACTACATGATTCCAAAAAAACCACAAAATAGCACCTACCTTCTAGAATTATTCACTACAGTATAAGGGCAGTCGCAGGAAAGGATTGAATATTTCCTTATTCCTAGTTTGTCAGAACAGAAGACGTTTTTTACCCTTCTAGGTTTCCCTCCCCTTCCTTGAGAGTCAGATACACAGATAGGTATATGTTTTAATTAGTACTTGCATTTGCTCTGCTTTTAGGCTTTTTTTACGGACAAGTACTTGCAGGAGCATCCTGAAGACCAAGAGAAGATTGAGCTGCTAAAGCGACTGATAGCATTACAGGTATGCCTCACTGGAGGTGTGTGGCTGGACACCTTTCCACTCCACCGCATGAGTCCAGGGTATTCCCTATGGCTTAAATCTACAAGCCCCCTTTTAGGGCTATTTTTTCCCTAACCCTTGGAATCACATCTTAACTAATTGTTTGCAAAGCAACCTAGGAATAGCATTTCATTAGACTGCACAGGTCGAGAAAGGCCTCCTTAGAGATGAGATTCAAGTCTCCCAGTTTTCCTGGCCTGTGTTTCCAGCTGAGAGATGTTGGCCAGCTTTTCTTTCTCTCACTGGTTCAGTGAACAGTGGGAGAAAATGCAGCCACTCATTCAGCCTAAGGCTTAAAACTCAGTTTCTCATCCACAGAAATGCTCCTGGGCTCAGGTGGGTTCGCCTTGTCTGGCAGCCCTTCCCAGTTCAGGGCCTGCTTGTATCCTCAGTGTGTGTATTTCTCAGCATCATCGACCCAAGGGCTCCAGCTCCCAAGCCCTACATTGACAAGTAGCATTCTCATTTGATATGTGCCGCATCTGCCTGTTCACTTAGCCATCCCCACCCCCATTCTTCCCCAATGTTCAAATCTAAATTACCCCCCTCCCTAAACCATATTTCATCCTTTCTAGATGCCTCTGCTGACAGAGGGGATCCGCATCCATGGAGAGAAGCTGACGGAGCAGCTCAAGCCGCTGCACGACCGATTGTCATCTTGTTTCCGGGAACTCAAGGAGAAAGTGGAAAAGCTCTATGGGGTTATAACGCTGGTAGGCTTTTTCTAAACCTATGCGCTTTCTCCAGTCTCTGTTACCTTTTACGATATTGACCAATTTTTCAGATGAGTCAAAGTAGGGTAGCATTGGCATGAAAAACTGGGGGCAGGTGAGAGAAGGCATCATCTACTGTTGATGACCATCAACCATCCCAGTGCTAGATGAGGGGATTCTCAACTTGAATGACGCTCTGAAAAGGCTTGGCAAAACCAAAATTGCTGGGCCACAGCCCCAGAGTTTCTATTTCAGTGGGTCCGGGGTGGGGCCTGAGTGCTGGTCGAGAGCCCACACCTTGAAAACCACTCTGTTAGAAATTGGGGCGCTCCTAATCCCAGACACTGGTTGTTCCTGTCCTGTCTAGCCCAATCCTTATAGTTTTTCCTAATATTTTTATTTTGATGAAGAGTTTACATTTTCACACCTTCAAAATGGAGAGAGAATTGTGAAGAACATTTTATAATACATGTAGCTGATTTCATAACGTTTTGACAGTTCTAACACATTTCTCACAGCTATAATTTTCTTCTTTTCCTCCTGAGAAGTTGGGTGGAGAAGCCGTGCTAACCTTTTCTCTCCAACAGTTGATTATATGCTTGGTTCTAGCTTTATTTATCTGCTCATTTAAACATGAGTTTACTCTGCTCTCTTTAATGGTCTTATTCTTGAACCCCTGATTTTTAAATTCTCTTTCCTCCAATTATAGCTCTGAATTTTTTTTCATGCATTCCTCTACCCCATCTCCATACCTCTTGCTCTACCATATTTTTCTCTAGAGTATCTTTTTGATCATATTTTTCAGTCATTGGGGTATTTAGTAATGCATTTGTAAGAATTTACCTCCTAACCTACTACCAGTTAAGAATTTTCTTCCAGGAGCATTTGCATTCGTCTTTTACATAAGTTCCTAGATGGCAGAGACTGTGACTTTTATCTTACGAGTTTAGTTTTTATTAAACGCAGGTCAACATTTATTTGCATGTAAATTTGATATAGTGGCAGATGAGGATAATTGATCCTACTGGAGACAATTCTCACAAAAATAGATCATTGTTCCTTTACTTCCTAAGATTCATCAGATTGAGTGTCAGGTCTGTAGTTTCAATCTAAAACTCTGCTATTCAGCCAGTATTCCATTTTTAAATGCCCAAGAAAAGCTAAGCTGGAGAAGCATGCAGAGTTTTGCTGTTTTCTTGGTGTGTAATGAATATCTTGTTTTTTTTCTCTCTCATGTGGCTGGCAGCAAATTATGGGTAATTTTTCTCTAGTTTTAGAAATAAAGTAGGTTTAACCTAAGTTGTGTATATTATTAAGAATATAAGTATTTGCAATATTTGACTAATGTAGTATAGGCATCGACCAGTCAGAATGGGGTGCCAGCCAATCCATATGATTGCCACAAACAACAGGGGATATGCACCTGTTCATATGGGCTGAATTCCAGCTAATCATGAGGGCTTATGTCTTCTCCAGCCACCCAACTTGACCGAGAGGAAGCAAAGCCGCACAGGGTCCATTGTGCTACCCTACATCATGTCATCTACGCTGCGAAGATTGTCCATCACTTCAGTGACGTCCTCAGTGATTTCCACCTCTTCTAACTCATCTGATAATGCCCCTTCCAGACCAGGATCTGATGGGTAAGGCTTAATTGCCAGGAGGGGTAGGGGTAATGTTTAGTAATGTTTAGTAATGTTTGCCTTTGGTCATCAAAGTGAAATGTGGTCTATTTAGATTTATCATCCTCATAAGGGAAATAATTCAAAATTTATGGGTTATTAGCCTTTGGGTCATTCTCATTGTCTTTCTCATGAAGAATATCATTATTTATGTAATGATAACAACTGTTATAAAAAATAGACCAAAAATCACCCATAATCCTGTCACATCCTATCACCCACCCAATCACATCCTTATTTATTTTTTTCACATTAAGTCGCAGTCATTGCTTGTTTTTTTCCACCATTTCAATTTTGAAAAATAATTTTTAAATTTTTATTTATTTTATGAATGGATAATATAATCCCATGATAGAGATACAAAAGGATGTAACATAAAACATCTCCCATTAATCCTTGACCCCTAACTTATCACTACCAATCTCCAGAGGCAAGTGCTGTTAGCATTCAGGTCTCGCTGCCTTTCCAGCAGCTCTTTATCCATACCTAAATAAATATTCTTCCCCACACTTTCTTTTAATATGAACGGCAGCATTTAATATTTTGTTTACCTTGCTTTTTTCACTTACTAGATCTTGAAAATTATCCATTTCATAGAGAACATAGTTTTCTCTTTTTTTTTTTTTTTTGAGCTGCAGCCACCTCATGTTATGTCTGTACCATTATGCTTGGCACCAGTGCCTGTTGATGGACATTTAGTTAATGTGGCAATGAGGAACCCTTAAAAATAAGTTATTTTGTAAATACACAAGTATATGAGAAAAATTCTCAAACTGAAATTGATCTGTCAAACCTATATATTTACCATTTTCAAACTATTTCCTAAACTGATTTCCATAGAGATTATACCAATTTACAGTCCCACCAGCAATATACAGAAGGTGCCTGGTCACCCACACCTCTCCACTAAATTGTATATTATTGGTCTTTTTGATTTTTGGAATCCAATAGATGGACAATATTTTCTTAGTATGGGGGGAGGTTTATTTGTTTGGATTGCTTTTTATTTGTATGAAGTTGAGCATCTTTTCATTTTTTTAGTAGCTGTTTGTCTTTTAGTTTCTGTGAACTATAGTCAGATATTTTGTGTACATTTTTTTTTTTTTTGGATATTGGTCCTTTGTCTCTGATATAATTTGAAGTATTTTCCCCAATTTCTTTTTTGTCTTTTGACTTTGCTTCTAATTTTTTTTGTTGTGCTGATTTTTATATGCAAATAAATTGATATTTGATTTTGTAACTTCTGAATTTTATATTATAATTAAAGGCTTTCTCTATACTAAGACTACAAAAACAAACTAATTTTAGAATTTCGCTATTCACATTTAAAACTGGTTGTTTTTTTTTTTTAAATTTCCAATATAAAGTGTGAGATATGGAGCTAACATTTTTTTTCCTCAGGAGGCTACCCACATCTCTCTATAACATTTAGTGAGTAATTCATCTTTTCTCTACTGATTTGAAATGTCAACTTTATTTTAAAAAATCAAATTCCTATATGTCTTTTAGTCTATTTGTGGACTTTTTCCCTCATTTTTTGATCTTTCTGTGTGTTAGTGCAGTAGTGCTGAATAGTTTTAATTATTATAAATTTTAAAGGTTTTTAATTTATAGTAATCCTTTTTGGAATCCAACCAGTTAGTTTTACTCATTGCTCACTTTTGGCGTAAGTTGTCTCAGATCCTATTGCTCTTTTTATTGAGATCACGTTAAATTTATGTACTAACTTTAGGAGGATTGATGGCTTTTTGATGTTGAGCCTTCCTTGCCAGAAACATGGAGTGCCTTTCCATATGTTCACATTTAAAGTATTTTAAAGAAGCGCATTTGTAATTGTGTTCTTTCTGGTTAAAGATACTATGTTTAAATAATATCTTACTAATTATAAAGTTAATATATGTATGTGGAGACATTTTTCAAAGTTCTAGAAATTTTTTTTTAAATACTTATAACTTCATCACTCTGAAATAACCACTGTTAAGTTTTAGTTATATAATACAAAAATAGCACGTATGTATTTTATACAAGTAGAAAATCATTGCACCTGCCATGTTGTGACCTACTGCTTACTTTAATATTGGTGATGAGTAGTTAACATTGTTATGTATTTAGTGTTGAATATAAGTCAGTGCTTTTCCAAAGGGAAACCTAGAGCATTAAAAGGCTTAAAATGGCTTAAGAAGCACATGGACCAAATACACTGATTGAATCTCGTTTGGATCTTGATTCAAACAAACCATTTACCAAATTATATATATAATTTTGGTAAAGTGTGTGTGTGTGAGTGTGTGTGTGTGTGTGTGTGTGTGTGTGTGTGTGTGTGTGTGACAACCAGGTAATTTGAACATTGCCTGGATATTTGATGAAGTTACAGACTCATTCATTTTTTAAGAGTGATGATGGAACAGTAGTTATGTTGTAAGGATGAGTCCTTGTCTTATAGAGCTATGCACTGAAACATTTATAGATGAGATGATGTAACATCTAGGAATCGCTTCCAACTCATCCATTAAAGGGCAAGAATGTGACTGGATGTGTATGAGAAACCAGATTGACCATGAATTGATCACTGTCGATGCTGAGTGATACATACATTTATTATATTCTCTCTACGTTTTTTATGTTTGAAATTTGTCATAATAAAATATAAAAATGTCTTTGCCCAATTATCCCCTCAAAATATCTTATTTGAATATTTATGTATTTAATAACTAGTGACACTAAATTTCAAAGTTATTTGGACTTCTTTTTTTTATGAAATACTTGGTGATAGCCTTAGACAAGTTTAAAAAATTGAGCTACTCATATTTTTCTTTTTGGTTCGTAAAAGTTCACATATTAAAGATATTTGCCATCTATGTACAGCAAATAGTTTACTAATGATGCTTTCTGCTGAACAGAAGCTTTAAATTTTTGAATACTGAGATCTGATAGCTGTTTTTATATTGCCTTATACATATAATAGATTTGGGATATTTTTACAGGCTTTATTTTTTACAGCAGTTTTAGTTTTCCAGCAAGATTGAGCAGAAAATACAGAGATTCTCCATATACTTCTGTCTCTCATATGCACAGCTTCCCCCATTATCAACACCACCCACCAGAGTGGCGCCTTTGTTACAGTCGATGAACCCATACTGACACGTCATTATCACCCAGAGTCCACAGTTTCCGTTAGGTTCACTCTTGGTGTTGGACACTCTGAGTTTTGATAAATGTTTGATGACATGTATTCACCATTGTAGAATCATTTCACTGTCCTAAAGATTCTCTGTCTCTGCTTATTCATCCTTCCAAACTTTATTTTTGTGGAGCAAAACCTACTAATTTTTCATCAAACCAGGGCTTATTAAATACTCATTCAGAAGCTGAAAGCAATACCTAGTACAAAGATATAATATCTTTTTTTAAATTTTGTCATATTTTTTCGTCTCTCTCTGTCTCTCCCCCTCCCCCTGACCCCACTATAACATTTGAGAGTAGGTCATAACATATAATAAGAACAGGCAGATTGTCTTACATGCTTATAAATTCAGGAAATTTGACACTGACACAGTACTTTAAGCTGCAACCCATATTCCAGTTTCGTCAGTTGTCCCAATAATGTCTTTTATGGCAAGTTTGGTACAGGATCTAATCAGAATCACAAATTATATTTAGCCGTGTCTCTATGGTCTTTATTTTGAAATAGCTTTTTTAGTTTTCTTTCCTTGTCTTTCATAATACTGAAACTTTTAAAGATTACAGGCTAGTTATTTTATGGAATTTCCCTTCATTTGGGTTTATCCAAAGTTTCCTCATGCTTAGGATTCAGGTTATACATTTTTGTGTGACGTTGTGTTCTTTTTCAGTATCATATCCAGAAGCACATTATGTCTATTTGTCTCTTATTAGTGATGTTAATTGATCATGCAATTAAGGTTTTGTTCATTTTATTTTCTGTGTAGTAACTGTTCTTTTCTTTGTAGGTAATAATTTTGAGAGAGATATTTTGAGACTTTCCTGTTTTGTATTAAACTCTTTCTCTCTATATATGATGATTCTTGAATCAGCTTTTACTACTATGCTTGTAAATCTATTACTGTAATTAAAAACATTTTAGGAACACTCTTACACACTAGGCAGTTCTAAGTATTTTATATAAACATTATGAGATAAGTACTATTATTATCCTCATTTTATGGATAAGGAAACTGAGGTATGACAAGGTTATCTGCCCAGAATCACCCAATGAGTAAGTGGGGGTAGCATTTGAACATGGCTGTCTGGCTCCTGAGCATGTACTGTTTGTTATCCATGACCTGAAGCTGACTCTTCATCTTATACTCAATGAATTCTGTCTTTGCATGTAGGTTTAATAAGACCTTCTCTTCCTGGGATAAGACAGTCACTAATATTTTTCCCCATACTTGAATGGTCTCATTTCTGTACACATACAAGATGTTTAGTTGGCAGCTGCAAATTCGGATTTAGAACCTGAGAGGAAAGTCACAGGTCAGGATTGGGTTGAGGAGTCATCACCCCTTGTCTTTTTGGAATAAAGTTTGACTGTCAGGTAATCAGTGTTTTGCAATTTGTCCATGTTCTTGGCTGATAGGTCAATCCTGGAGCCACTTCTGGAGCGCAGGGCCTCGTCAGGTGCCAGAGTTGAAGATCTGCCCCTCAAAGAGGACAATGAGAACCGGATCAGCAAGTTGAAGAGAAAAGAATGGAGCCTGAGCAAGTCCCAGGTCATTGCAGAGAAAGCGCCAGAACCTGATCTGATGGTAAAAAAAAAAAAAAAAAAAAAGAACAAAAGCATCCGAGGTTTCCCAGTGTGTTCCCTGTGGCCAGACATTCCACTATTCACTTTGTAGCTCTGAGTCACCAGACAGAAGCCTGTCCGTGGCCTGTGGACGTGTCAGATATCAGACTGTGCTAAGAAAAGCACGTACAGCGAATCTGAGTCAATAATGGTGCAAGATCCTGTACCCACAGTGTAAACATGTGGTTTACACTTGGAATTTGTGGTTCTCACCACCATGTTCCATGAGTCAATCCAAGGATTGTCATTTCTGTTCTTTTAAGTTAAAAAAGATAATAAAAAGTACTTTTCCTTCCATAAGCCACATCAAGTTGTTAAGTGTGGCAAGACCAGCTTTCCCTGAGAACCAGGGTGGCTCATCTCCAACCTAAATGACACAATCCAACTGTGGTCAAAATCAAGTCCATAGCAGACCAGAAAATAATCTGTGATTTAGGGATGGCTTGTTAGTGTCTCTGACAGGGTTTCCACCACGTGACAACATGGTAAGCTTAAAAATGGCTCCTGGAATTATGCCCTTTAATAAGTTTCTGCTCAGCAGACAACGTTCAGAGCACTGATGAGCTCAGCCTTCCTCACCGTGAGAACTTTCCCTGTTTCCCCACCCCCATGCCAGAGCCCAACCAGAAAAGCACAAAGACCAAAGAGTCTCCAGTTGTTGGACAATCGGCTGACACCGTTTCATGGTTCTTCACCTCCTCAGTCAACACCCTTGAGCCCACCTCCACTCACTCCTAAAGCTACCAGGACCCTAAGTAAGTTTTCTTATATGTAAATTTTTTATATTGGTTTTACTGAGAAATAGAGTGTTAAGTTGGTTCAATTCAATGGGAGCGGATATAATGCAGTTAAGACTAGAGTTAGGCAGTGACTCCTCAGGTTTGCTAGGACTCGCTAAACTTATCTTTATAGTGATCCAAAGGGTCTTACTTCCCCTTTTTCAATTATGAAGGTATAAATGAGGTAGATCTGGACAAGGACCAGGTAGGAAGCAAACATTTTATGAACTGTACCTTATATAGAAAAGAATCCATAATAAAGACAAGAAATAGACCCATTCTATAAACTACTTACGGTTCAGGCTTGAGGAGTCAGCAGTCCATACCGCCTGAGAAGAAATACTAGGTTCTCTTGGTACAGAGCAGCCCTGGTGGGGAAAGTTGTCATGCCGGATGGAAGACAATAGTCAACCAAGAGTTACCGATAATCTGGTACGGTTTCCTGGAGGAAGTGGATATTGCGCCCTTTACATGAGAACACTAAGACAGTTCAGTGAAATTTAACCAGTTATTTACTGGCCTCTACCATGTGGCAGACATTTTTCCTAAGCACTGGGGATATATCAGAGAACAGAGAAATACCCTACGTTCTAGAAAATGTTCTCATCTTCAGCTTAGTAGTAAAATACCTGAATAAAAATGGAAATTTTACCTCAGAACTTCTTGTGAAGCCTTCTGGTGAATGAAGGGCACTTCATTTGTCACAAGGGGCAAGAGATCTCTTTTCAGTCTGTCCACAGAAACTGTAAAATATGAGCTTAGCAATTTGATTGACCAGGTTGGTTCAGGCGTTACCATGGCAAGCAGAAGTTCCGTGAGATGCTTTGAATTCTTCTCTGTGCCTTCATTCGCTTTGTATCATTTTAGGCTCCCCGTCTTTGCAGACAGATGGGCTGATGACGGCTACGGTGCCCCCTCCCCCTCCCCCCAAAAGCAAACCCTATGACAGCAGCCAGAGGAACTCTGAGGAGGTAGGAGAATGACAGTTGACACTGGGGTCAGAGACTGCCACTCACGGGGATGCAGCCTTGGATTGTCCCCGCTTTTTAGTGGGCAACTTTTTCTGTAGATTTGTCACTCTAATCAATTCTTGGTTTATTCCTGAAACCATAAAAGATAGGATAGCTTTTAACAGGAAGGATCAATATGCAAATATTACCTGTTCATTTGATTGAAGGTCAGGCATTTCTCTATATCTCGCCCTTGGAGCAGGTACATTAAATATAAAGTGAGTTCTGGTTTAAAGGTGAAGAGTTTGTCTTCTGAGTGAGTAACAATCATTCTGGAATGGTCTCTGATGAGTTTCCTTCATTCGTTCAACAAATATTTATGGAGTGCCTACTTAATGTGCGCCAAGTACCCAAGGGTTGGGGATATAGCAGTGTCAGTGTATATCGGAGTAACTCAGGGCGAACAAAGAAGTATAAATCATTCTTAGTTCCCCTTTCACCTGAAAAAGTCTGTGTAGATAACTCAGATCAGTTAAAAGCTAAAGCAGAATGTTGGAAATGTGGAGAAGAAGGCAGAATTGGGAAGAAAGATAAGACTAATTTCTACTTCTGTGTGTCTTCCCCACAGATTGCTCCCCCATTGCCTGTGCGAAGAGAAGCCAAAGTCCCACCTCCACCACCTCCCAAAGCTCGGAAATCTGGCATTCTTTCTTCGGAGACTGGATCCCAATAAAGATCTTGTCCTCTTTCTGAAACTCGAAGTGCCTGGAACAGCGGATGCTCAAGAACTGGCCTCCAGAAGGCAGTGTCCTCATCCTGCCAGGCCCCAGCTGACTGCCCTTTCTGCTCTGGGATGAGGTTCACTAGCTCAAAACTGGGTGTCCTTTTGAAAACTTCTGTTCGATCAATGCCTGAGGCTATGCCACATCTCTAGTTCTTGTGGAATTCAGAAGTGGCTATATCTTGTGCATTTTTCAAAGGAGAGAGTGCCCTCACCATTCTAAAGTTTCAGCCTCTGGCACAGAGCCCCGGGGCCTACGACAGCCTGGATAAGTTCTTCGGTGCTGGTGGCTGCGGATCAACCCCAGTAACCCAGTCCTTGGACGGATGTCGCGCTTTGCTTCTGAAAAGCTGTGCTCAAGACTTAAGTTTTCTCACATGGACTTATGCTACCCCATATAACGTGTTGGGAGAGACCGATGTCAAGTACTTTGGTAGCTGAAATCATTATACCTTTCTAATGTCTACTGTGTCTCTGAGGAAAAGAACATCTTTTTAATGAAGACTGGCTGATTTTAAGTACGCATGGCTACTTAAAAGCCATGGACTCCCATGACCCCTGAGCTTCAGCTTCCCCCAGCCTGCACCCACTCGTGGCACAGGGAAGCTGTTCCTGCTTCTTCCAGGAGTCCCTGACACTCCTAAGGGCCCTTCCTGCACAGCAGTCGCCCCGTTCTGCTGTGGACTCTTTTGAAGTTCTTTCTTTTGCACACACAGTTTCTTGTCCTGTTACCTCCTCTGAGCTCAAATCACTGGATATAAGGGACTTAGGAGCCCGGGTGCAGCAGCTTCTCTTCCAAACCCCATGTGGACGGCTCGACAGCCCTATCCACATTCGATTTTTACCCTGGAGAATACAGTGCAATATTTCCTTTTGATTATTTATTCCTTTTGATTGTGGATTTAATTTGATTACGTGTTTATGGTACTATTATCAGTACTCCTGTCGGAAGAAAAAACGGGGTGATTTAGATGATCAAATGTTACTTACACACACACAAACAGCCATAAAGATGTTTTGAGCTAGAAGGGCCTTAAAAGTCATATAAACAACCCTCTTATTTTGTAGATAAGGAAATTGAAGTTGAACACAGAAAATCCTACTACAGATTCTTACTAATAACCCAGCTTGCTCATTGAGGCCACACCCAGATAACAGATCTAGAAGACAACCCTGACGAGCTTTTAACTTCTACCCTTAGTCCAAACACCAGTGAAAAGGCCCCAGATATTTCTATATTGCTTAGGTGTTTATGGCCTAGTAGACACCCTTTTGACTATGGACACCCTAGGTCACCATGTGGGGGTTTCAGGCCAGGTCTCTTCCACAGTCTGGCTGGTCCCCTTTCCTCTGAGACGGAGCAGAGAGAAATTTCACCTCCGAGAATGTGGATCTGCTTGTCCGCCTCTGCGCTTATGTGCCTGTCCACTCCTCTTTTAGGAGAAACATATTAATTCATCACAGGGTCATGGAATTAAAACCTCTGAGGTGTGTCCTGCGTTCCTGAAGAAACGAGTACGAATATTTAAAAGTGATGAGGGAGAGTTTAGTCTTCGCTCCACCCAGGAGAACCTGCAGTGCGGGTACTATGGGAAGAACCTGGGTGCTGGAAGTCAACCCGTTTGGTTTGAGATCATCCCAGCTATGTCATCTATGAACTTTGAAAATGCCTTTAAATTATTCAGAATTTTTTGAGCTTCCATTTTCTCACCTTTCAAAATGGGGATCATACCTGCCACACAGGTTGTTGTGAGGTTCAAATGAGATCAAATGTATAAAGTAATAGGTACTTATCAAAGGGTCCTTTCTTTCCTCTGCTCAGCCGTATCTGGAACTGTCTAATAGCATTATTGATATTCTTTTTTTTTCTTTTTAAGATAATTTGGATTGTGAGTGTAGGTTAGTTCTGCACACATAGTCCCTCTCCGAAAGATAAGACTAGAGATGCAGTGTTAATAAGAACTGAAGGGGATTTTAAGTGGAAAGAACTAGAGAATAAAGAGAAGGAACAGAAAAGCTATGCAGGGCTTATGCAGAACCTGGGTTCACTCGTGAGAAATAGCCCTGCAGACTGGCTGGAAGAGATTCACATGCTTCATCTCCTTTTCAGGCTGCCATTAGAAGAGAAAGATATAAACTGGGTCGTGAAAAAACCTAAACCTCTAGCATGTCACTTCAGAGCAGCGGAAGTGAGTCCTGCAGTCTGGTCTTTGACGGGAGGCTGGAGAACCAGGCACCCATGCGAGGGACTGTCTCTTTTTAATATAACATATCTTCCCATGTGATCTCCTGTCCACATTAATGGAAATACTAGCTGTTGTGAATAATAGGTTGCAGAGGACATTGGAATTTTCATCTCCTTGGGAAGCCATTGGGTAGAAAAGAGTCATATTCAACAAAACGTCATGAATAACATCTGTCCTGAAGTAACAGAGGAAGACTGCAAAGAAATGTCTTATGAGTAAATACGGGAGAGATTTAGGGCAGGGAATAGAGACTGAACGGATCTTTACATTCCTTGATAAGGACTCTAGAGTATTGAAAAACATTGAAATTAGCCCCCAAATTGTCACAACCTTTGTGGATCTTGGTTTATTGGATGTTTATTAATCCCTTCTTTCTCTGTCCTGGTGACTCATCTTGCTTTGAGATTTTTTTTTTTCAAGAATCGTTACCTTCATCACACATTAGGCTCTTTCTAAATGCCAGATGCCACACTAGACCTTCAGGGCGTGGCAGTCAACATGTTGGGTGGGAAACAGCCCGGGAACACAAAGGCTGTGTTGTGCTGCGGGAGGGCGTGAAACTCTGTACCTTGGGCTGCTGGGCCGTGGCTGGCCTCCTCTTTCACCTTCATATCTTGACTCCAGAATTTCAGTCATTTTCTCCTATCCAGGAGACCCTTAAAAACTGCTGTTGTCACACTGCAAATCCTTAAGATGAAACAAGAGCTCAAAGCAGAATTCAAAATAACAATCGACCATTGTAAACTCTTTCCAAGCTACAAGAGTCCTTCTCTTCTAGTTACCCCCAGATCATGGGGTGATTTCTTATTTTAAAATGGAGGCATAACTTTCATACAAGTGCACAAATCTTAGGTGTTCAGATGGATGACATTTTACATTGGTGTACACTCGTCACCACCTCTCAGATCTGCACATAGATGACTTCTAGTACCCCAGAGGATTTTCTTGTGTTTGCGCTGTCATTTTGTAAAAGGTGTTCTGAAGGGCCTTCAAATTTGTGCCTTCCTTCCTCTCACTTCTTGAGAATAATGAGAAGAGGAGAAAAAAAACCTTACCATCAACACAAAACAATACTGTGTAAATTAGGCAAGTCAATTTGTAGACAGTCCCTGAGCCTCAATTTCCTCATGTAAAAAAAAATATTTATATATATATGTATATATTTGAAGCCATGTGATTTTCAGACCAAGTAGAATTTTAAAATTAAGTTGGAAAGTATAAGTACCTTTTTGGGTGGGTTGAGAGTGGAACTATCAGTTATAACCTACAAAAGGAAAAAGATAGTTTTCCTTTTTGGTTGATGATTTCAGGCTGATTCTTATTATTCAGCCAAAGTTGGTCTCCAATATATGCTGCCCAAATTCATCTATTAATCATATTTTGTGAGTTGTTCATCCAAACCTTATGTAGAGCTCCGTTGCCATGATTTTGTAAACTACTTGGGTTTCAAACATGGACAGTTAGGAAGATGTGCATTGAAATAGAAAAATTTTGTTCAGATTTGCTCTTATTTATTTTTTAAATTAAAATGGAAATGTATTTTAAAGTTCGTTGTGTGTTTAGTTTATTATTACCTGTATATTAATGACATGAAATCATTCCTGGACTTTTCCTTATTGATAACTCCTTCATGACACATCATGCCCAGAGTCCCTTCTGGCTTCCTTTTATTACAGGTCCTATTAATTTAAACTGGTACTGTGGGGTCATAGAGTCAACTTTGCCTAAAAGCAATGAAAACTGCAAATTATTTGGTTCTTGCTCTGCCCCACCTCCCCATCCAGCCCTTTAGTATTTGAGCTGACCAGTTTTCTGATCACAATGTATTTAATATAATAGGTTCTATTTCTTCATTCACCACAGATAATTAGGCAAAGGTAAAGAGAAATAAAGAGGTTAAAAGGAATATCTAATAACTTATGTGGAAAGGATGGGAACCGATTCTCAAATTAGGTTGAACAGAACTATCACCTGGGAAGAGATGATACAAACCAGACTAATGAAATCAGAATTTCTAAGGGCAGAGAGTGGGACCCAGGCATCAGTATTTCTTTGAAATCCCCCCTCACCCCATGTTATTCCAGAGTTAGGCCAAGGCTGAGAACCAGCGCTTGAGAGAAAACAGCTTTAGAAAATTGGTGTTTAAGGTATGTTTCTTAAACTCCCTGCTGGGTGAGATGGATTGGAGAGAGCACAGCCACACTTCAATGACAATAGCTCCACTGTTTTAAGTCTTGGCTTTATGCATAAGAATTTTATTTTATTTTTATAATGTTCCAGTTCTCTCAAAAATTTGTAATTTATTGGTTTGTAAAGCAAAAATGCTCCACTGTCTGTGTGTATAAGAATCACCAAATGCTTCTTTAAAATGCAAATGGCTTAGGCCCAAGAGACTTTGAATCAATAAGCCTGAGGAATCTTTTTCGCTGTTAAAAAATACTACTTTAGAATATCTCCCCCATCACAATTTATAAGTGCTTTTATCTCATGCAATGATTCTTAGCTTTTTTTCCAATCATCTCGAAGATACTGCAACTTTTAAAACTTTTGCTAAGGTCGTCTATTTTCAAGCCATTCTTTTTGTTATTTTATCACTTAAAGTTATATATGATAAATTATCTAATTAAATTTAAAACCATATATGAGAAACCATCTAATTAAATGTCTCATGTGTTATGTTTCCTCATCCTTTATTTTGAAAGTCTCCAGTCTTTTTTGTTTTAATCTACACACATTTGATAGATTAGACAGTTCTTCAGATTCAGGAAAATGCTTAAAATTTTAATAAAGAAGTCATTTTCACTTTTTTCTCTTAGTCACTTGGGCATCTGAGAATCAAATATCCAAAATGTTCATGTAAATTGCATACCACTGGATGCCATTCCAAGTCTCTGATATCGCATTGGTTAGCTGGATGAGCATCTTCGTATCCCATTCGGGGAGGCCCATGGCTGGCTCCAAAGAAATTGTCACAAAGACAATCTTTGACAAAGGAAACCTGAGACTCCAAACAGGCTGTGTAAAATAAGTGAGTATGTTGCCTTCTTTTTATAATGTATTAACTAATGTAAAGATTGTAAATTATATTGTTTTTGTAAAAAAAAAAAAAGTTACTGAGTGATTGACAGCCAGAAGCCTCTTTTCCTACCTAATATTTATTGATTAATGAAATGCAGTGTTGCCTTTTGTTCCATAAAGTAGATTGTAAACCATATATCTGCCTAGTTTTGTTAAAGTGAGAGTGAAGAAATTCTTTAATTCAGTTTTAGAGATTCCTCAAAGGGAGAAATTTGGGGATTCTAGCATTGTATGATAGCAAATATTTGTATTAAAAAAAAAAAAGAAGGATTTTCTCTCCCATGGACTGTTTCTGACCCTTCTTCAGATTCCTTAGTACAGGTCTTGCCCTTTTTGGAGGTATAGGGCTAGGGAGGAGAGGAGTAAGGTTCTACCGCTTCACTCATAGACACTTAGAAGTAAAAAGAATAAATGAGAATGTCAGTGTCACAGTACCTGAGACCTCTAAACTAACTGACACATGAGCTCCAGTGTCCTGCCTCAGCTCCAGTTAACAAAATAACCAAGCTTCCAAGTTAAGTCCACTGGCTGCTCGTGATATAGGAGCATTAACCATGGAAACTGACACAACTGAGTGGGTCTCGTAAATAACTCTCTGAGCCCCAGTTACCTCATTTCAGAGAAAAGACAATGGTCATTACGAGGGTCAATGAAAATATTTATGCATGTATCTAGCACAAAGTCTGACACTCTTCTTTGTGGAGAATGAATGGTGGCAATGCAATTTGACCAGGGGAAGTGGGGACACCTGAATCCTGCCTTTAACTGACCCTACACTCCATAGCATTCCTCTAGAGAAATACCAAAAAGATTAGGTAGGTAAACATTATTATTTTTAGGCCCCAAAACTCAGTGTGCACCACTTGCTCTGGTGAATTTTGAGGGACCATGTGGAGCCAGAAGAAGCAATGGATTAGGAGCCCGGTAAGTCCTTTGCCTTATACCTCTCTCAGGTTCCAGCTTGCCATGGCCCCATCTGACTTCTGTAGGTTATGGTCAAAGGTAAAGCTGCAATCCCGGGGGAATTGTAGCTGAATCAACTTGGCCCAGACTAATATGTGACTATTGTCTTTGTGGGTGCAGGTTGGTGATGGACCAGAGCCATGAGATTCCTGTAGTCAACATAGTGCTGACTCTGTTTCTCATTTGCCATCTGTGGACACACTTGGAGGACACCCCCTTTGTGGGCTTACCATGCCCCTTCCCCACCAGAGGTCTGAGTTAAAGATACACTTCATGTTTAGGCCACTTTATTCAGAACACTACTTCATTATGAATTATGTGTAAACTGGCATAACAATTTCTGAAATTCACACAATTTACAGATATTAAATGGGTTACAAAGTCAGAATTATACTTAGGTATTGTCAAATCTTCTGGACCAGTGGATTTAAATCTTCTGCTTAGTTTCTTCTTCAAGCAGACTTTTCTGAAAAATATATGAGTAACAAATATATCAAGGTTAATTTAACTAACTGAATTTCATTATTTCTGATACACTAATTTCTAAAATGTCAATCAAGAAAGACCCATTTATTTTTGTGCACTAGAAAGTGCCCGAGATATATAATCATGTCTTTGAAAGTTGTTTATAATAAACAAAATCTACATTAATAATTCAAGGACAGAATGTGAGGAAGAGGTGAAAAAAAGGTCTGATCTCTCGGCCATTAACCTAGCCTTTGCTTCGATTCCTTTCTGATGTTACATTTGGTAAATTGCACTGCTTGCTATTATTTTTATCATACAACAAGCAGAATTAGAAACAGAAAGAAGCTAAAGATGTCTGTTTGCTTTTTCCTTTGACTTATGGGTGTGGAAGTTCAAGTCAATGAAGAAAATGAAACTATAGCTTATCTTCACATATGATTTATTCAGGCTTTCCCTGCTCCTGAGTATAACATAATTAACTGTAATGCCTTCTAACTACCACTGATAAGTGGACCGTGGAGCTCAGGGAACATCAACATTGAATTCAAGACTCAATTTCTATTTTTAATTCTATTTATACACTTTTTAAACAATCAAAAACCTATATTGGGTTAATAGAGTTCCATTTTCAGTGGGAATTTGGAGATCGTTATAGTCCGATCAGAAAGCTGAAAATCAAATATGTGGGTCTGAATCATAAATTTACTAGTTTGGAATTTTTTATTCCAAATGGAAAATAAAAATAAACTAGAGCACTGTTTTTGATTTCTACATTCCCCGGAAAAAACCATGTCATATCAAGGACAGTGGAAGAATCGGTGGAGAGGTGTAGATTAACTGGAGAAGAATAGGGAGGTCGATGAACCTCCTTGAAGAACGGATATGGAGCAGTGGGAAGAAAGTTTTGTCTGTCATCCCAATGGCTAGAGCCAACATTAGCAGATGAAGGTTACAGAGTGATTTTAATTCAATGTATGAAAGGGAAAATAACATTTCCAACGTTTGTGCTAACCACTGAAAGGGGGTGTCATGAGATGCTGAGGGGACCCATCACAAGAGGAACCCAGGCGATCAGGAAGGGAATGAAGCCTTGCAGTGGCTGAGAGGTGGTTGCCTGAAGCGGACAACCTAAGAGGTGGTGCACAAGGGCTGTTCCGTCCCTAAAGCTCCGTGTTCCCATCACTGTAACTTAACTCACCAGCGCTCCCTTCAGGTCCCCGAGGGCAGAGCGTGGCTGGCGAATGGTGCATTCGAAGCGCTGGGGTTCTGCTAGCTGATCAACCTCTTGGGCCATCTGAAGAAAGAGAATAGGATTCTTGTAGATGGAAATAAAGGAATGATGGGGTTTTTCATTTCCACTAAAAGTCGTCTGTGGAAAATGAGGTCAAGGTGGATGTGGGCCTGAGCAACCTGCAGAATTGGCATTTAATGCTTTAAGAACATAGATACACCGTCAGCCGTTTTTATGGACTGGCGTAGGGTTCTGGAGGTGATGGCGATAATGTGGAGAGAGAATATTTTCTCTCTAGAGATGACGAGAATGAAGTACTTCTAACCTCATGAGGGGACAGTTTACAAAAAATATGTTTATAGTTAGTTATGAATAGGTTTGATTTTTATTTTCTAGTTTCTACGAAGTATGTCATAGTTAAATGAGAGTTGCTTCACATATAATCTGAAAAAAAAGACTTCAAATTCTGTGGCTTATTTTTTTATACTAAATTATTTTTATTGTTTCTCCAGAAAGAGAGATTTCATGCCAATTAAAACGAAGTGATTTTAAGTTTCTCTAGCCAAGTTTCCCATTCTGAGGCCTATATTAAGTGTCCCAGACCTGAATCACTCATCCTTTAGGGCCCAATTTATTTCTCATTAACTTAAAACAAGAACCTTTGTTGTTGTTGTTTGGTTGGTTGGTTGGTTTTCATTTTTGTTTTTTTTATTACTCCACTAACATTGTTTGGATTAAACAGCTAACATATATGACCTCTCTCATGTAATCCTTACATGATCCTAAGAAGTCGTATTTAATAGATCATCCAAGTACCCTGTTAATGCTGGTACTAGTACTGAAATCTAATTGATATGAAATCACATCTAGCATATTTTCCAGCATATAATTTGTCTCCTTGCGCTTGCTAACTCCTCTGCTCTAGTGGTTTCCAGCCTCTTTGCTGTATATAAAAGAAATTAAAGAGTATGCACCCTTGATAAGGATACTTATTTATATAAATTATAAAAAGACTGCTGACTGACCTCATATTGTAGATAGTTTTAAAAAATGAAATAAAAAAAAAAAAGCAGAAGCTCTAAGATGTTCTTTCCAGATCCTAAAGAATCATCTTGCCCTAGAGACCTTGGCTCCATCCCATTGTTTCTAATTCCTTTGGCAATTCTGTATGCTCAGAGTACGACTCACTGCTTTGCACTCATTGCTGTATTCTCTTGGAATTATTCTTGTTCTTTGCCTCATTAGTCCCCATCTGAATTGAAAGCAGGAATGGGACTTTATCTAAGTGTCTTAACACTTCTGGAATACCTAGGGTGGAGCCTAGAGTAGCACTATTGGGTTGCCTACAGAATATTAGTATAGTTACACTGAACCAAATAAAACATGTCTTATTTTGAAGCTGAGAGAGACTTACCTCTTGGAAAGAATCAATCAAATTTTCTACATTTCGCTTTCCTCCAGGGCGCAATCCATAGGACCAGTGCTGGCTGGAGCAGCCCACCACACATAATGTCAGCAGAATAAGTCCAGCTAGAAGTTTGGGAATCGGCTCCATTCTAAAGAATATCAACGCAACAATCAAAATAGACCCAGGCTGGACTGAGCAAAAAGTAAAGAACCCTTTGGTGAAAGCTTAACATTTGTGTCACTAACCCAATAAAAGATGAAGGTAGGAGTCATCTATAATATCCACACAATGTGGAAATGCACTACCTAGTTGCTTGCTTGTTTCCTAGCCATTGGGGACAAAAACCGATACTTTAAACTCACATATTGAGTACTTTAGGAACTAAACTAGCCTATTTTTATTTTCATTATTTATTTTGTTATCTAAACTTCATGATCCCTCCCTCAGCAAGTTCACCCTTTTTTCTTAACTGTTTCTTCTTCTGCAATTGGTTTTCAATTGTATCATTCCTGAGGTAAAAAGAATTGGATTATCTGCTCTGGTTAGTAGCTCCGACAAGAATTTCTGGCTAATAAGAGAGTTGCTTGGCATTAAATAGCTATACTGTGGTACTAATAACATTTTTTCTGAGCATCTATCTTATAGTTTTCCATGCATTTGTTCTGGCTGGACCATCTGTGATAATGAGAGGGGACTCAACACTTTTCAGAACACTGAGTCCCATCCAGATGCCTCCCTGGTCAAGGCAGCTTCGAATTATCTAATGACTTGTAGCATTCTCACAAAGAGTCTTCAGATTAATTTGCATTTAATGTGAAGAGGCTAAAGGCAAAACCAAACACCGATTGATGAGCTGTAGCAATTCCCCAAAGGCTGGATCTCTGTGGCCAAGAGTAACACAGATTGTGAAAGTTAAGTTTTCTTTAGATATCCTCACGCCTGGATTTAGCCTTTAAGAAATAAAATGCCCTATAAACAGTCAATAACATGCAGTCTAGAAAAGAGTGCTAGAAACACAAAGCATTTTACCTGTTTGAGAGCAGAGAGCCAAAAGAATGCCACGCTTTCTTTGGAGTATATAAAGTAGAGTGCCTTTTCGTTTTCCTAGGTCCCTTTTATATAAAACTTTTACAGGACACTGAAATCTTTCCTGCTGGTAAATTGTACTGCACGTGGACTATCTTCTTAATAGTAATTTTTTTAATCCTCACATAAAGCCCTTTAATGGTGTATGTAATTGGAACACCCATTGTTATATCTGTTGAATTTACTTAAACCTTGGCCAGTAAAACCTCAGCTAAGACTTTTATTGCTGAGGCCACAATTCGAAGAGATTAAAACCTACTTGGTTGGCTTCCCTTGAGGAAACTGACAGACCCATCAAGAGTTCAAGGGAAATATCTTAGACTAAGTGATGCTAAATGGAATAAAAACTTTCACAAAGGAGGCCATGTAGTAATTATCGAAAGAAGATGAGTCAGGATGACTAGGAGTTGGTCTCGGCTCTTCAATTCCTCATTTGTAAGAGGTGCTGATATATAAATAATAATTATTGGCACTATACCAAGCCCACATAGGGTCCTAAGTATATCATGTGAATTTGAAAATTCTCGTCTCCCACTCACCACGCTCCTTCCTTGATTTATCTTGAAAGCCTTTTATAGCATTAAAAAGGTGAGGAGAAACATTGTAGTTAGAATACACTAAACACCAGACCATCTAGAGCAGACTTATATCAACAGCTTGATTCATTTCAGTAGACACTTATTAAAATATGCAAATCACTATGCTAAAGACACTGGGAGTACAAAGGTGAGAAATAATAGTTACCTGGTATATGAATAAAACCAGCCTCACTCATCAGTAATAGTCCTGCAAAGTGGGCATTGTTATCCAGATTTTGCACATAGATGTTTTGACCCAGCAGTGAGCCCTGAGATATGTTGTTGTCTACGTAGTGCAATTATTTAAAAGAGATTTTTTAAATCTATTTTTATTATATTTATTTGAATACATAATTGTCTTTTTCTAATTAACCACTGGGCTGTAACTCATAACAGTCAAGGATCCCATCTTATTTAAACATGTTAATAAATTTGTAGAATTTAGTCAGCACTCAATAAGTATAGGTATGAATGAATGAATGAATGGAAATAAGGATCTTTTAAGAGATTGAGCTTAATGCTTCCTCTATTTCTGTATTCAAGATATGTTTAATATGATCATTAAAATTTCATGTACAATTGGCTGTAAGACCTATAATATTAGATAAGTAGTAAGTAACATGGTTAAAAACAATTGGATGTTTGGTTATTTTAGAGCTGAGATTGGCAGTTTTTCCTTGGGTAGTATACTAAACCAGTCATCGCCCACTGTCCGCTGGAAGTGACATTTACAAGGATTTCATAGTAAAGAGCAATGGTGTCCTGCCCAAGTACATCCCTTACTTTGCTCAGCCATTTCTCTGGAGGCTGTCAGATCCTATAACAGGATAGAGAAGGGGATATATAATATAATTTAAAATATAATTACAGATAGAAAGAAATTAAGAAATAAAACATAGGTTTGACTATTTAAATTATTTCAGTTTATTCATTTATACACTTGGAATAATTTAAGTGCCATTTTGACATGAAAGAGTAGAATCTCATCTCAGTATAATAAAAAAGTAATGAAAGGCTGTTTTTCAACAAAAGTTCATTATGCTTAAACAGCGTTCATTTAAATCGTCCAATGGATTTCCTGTTTGCTGAAAGAGATGTGCTTCTAACAGTGTTGCTTAAGCAGATTTGGTCTTCCATTAGGGCCAATGAAATGGGAGTTAGGACTTATGACCCTTATTGTCAGGTTAATCACTTGTCTCTGGTGAAACATCACTAGAGTTCTTGTGAAGTTATTTCTATCAGTTGCTATTAAATTTTTGAATGCTTTGAAATTTTTAGATGAATACAGCCACATGATCTATGCATTCAGTGTGTTCTATGCCCTCTAAGTCTGCATTAGTAGTTTTGTAGGTCACGTAGTTTTCAAGGCAAAGGGCAAATTTGTTTCATTTTCTACAGGATCAAATAGGATATCAAATATGCGGTGGACAAAATTTTGATGTTTGTTGACAAACTCTGAACCTTGTCATAGTTCCAAGGATAGATCAATTTACCATGAAGCTGAATTTACTAAACTGGGTCTATATAACTTGATTTTATAGATATCAAGTTTTTTCCTAAATTTAGAAATTTAAAAAATTTTAAAGTATGGCTTCACAGGGAAAATGGCTTCATTTTAACCACAAAAAGGAAACCTTAAAATTATCGAAATGCAACAGTAATAATTTAGTGATCTTGCTGAATGACAGACACAAACCCTTTTTTTTTGCCCTAATGTGAAATCTCAGCAGGAAGTACTCATGAAGTGCTGCTGACATATCCAAGGTTGTGAAAAGGGAGTCAGAAAATTAATCCTTGGATAAGCTGCTTTGTACAGAAAATAACATAGCTGCTTTTCTTTGTAGAGGTGTATATCTTTTAATTTTAAAAACAATACTTCCTTGGAGATTTAATAACATTCTAGGGCTTTTCAGATATTAAAGATGATTTAAAATTGACTTGAGGGTAGATTTATAGTATAAACAACCAATCCACAAAATGAACAACTGGAGAAAATATGCTAGGTCTTGACTTACGATGGTAACCTTCATAAGAAAAAGAATTTGTAATATTTCCTACTAAAATTTCTGTAAAACGGCAGTTGAAAGAACTAGACTATATTATAGCCCAACAAAATATTGCTCTAAACAATTATACAGTAGAGCACTGAATTTCTTCAATGTACATAATCTAGGTAATTTAGGTTTAAAACCTTTTTTCTAGCCCTCCCCGCAACGACTGTATTTTTACTTCTGTGAACAGACATGTTTCATCACTAGGGCTAATGGAAGTTTTACTCTTTTGAAACTTTCCTGCCTCCCAAAAATCCTCTCTTCTATCTGTCAGGCAAGAAATGCTTTGGGAGTAATGTATTTAACCAACCTAACAAAGCTAACTGGTAATGTTCATTAGCTAAAGAGAGATACAAATTAAATGACTATTAGAAGTCAGTCTTTTTTCCAGAATTAATGAAATTTCTGTGTTGTTAGCATGCTGGATTTTAAGAAGAGGTTCATGAAATAATAATGCTTAAAGAAATGGATTTACTTTAATGGCACTTTGAAAGGACTAATCCATGGTGTTATCCTGTTTCTTTTTCCACTTAGACCCTCAGGGTTAGACATCAACAGACTGAAAAAACCAAAGCAAGCAAAATACGGAAAGTACTGCTTTTCAAAACCAAGACAAGAAACGCCTTTCATCATTTCACATTGTTTATTAATGCAGTATATATTAGATCCAAACTCCGCAGTTTCTAAGCATACCATGTTTAGACCTTTCAGATTCTTCTGCACTTTTAGGTTATGTCTACAGAGGTACCCTTAAGTGGATGAACAACACATTCTATAATTCTTGAAAATATAGTACAGAGTGAAATGATTTAAATATAATTTAGGCACATATTGATTATGAAAATAGATATCTCTCAATACAATACTTCTCTGTCTTGGTAAAAATAATGAAGCAAAGAAAATAATTCATTTCTGAAGTTGCTTTCCTTCACCTGTAAAGGTCTGCTCTCCACCCACTATGCATAATACCCTTTACTGTAAGGAAAGCTTTGCATATGTATATATATAAGAATAAGCTACATGAATATTAAAGACATGTCACCCTCCCAAAGGAGACAGTGGTTTTTTAATGATTCACTGCCTCAAAATGATGAGTCTGGAAAATTCAGAACCCATTTGGACACAGCTTATATCCCTGCCTTGGGGTAGAGGTTAAGGACACTGGTTACTGGTAAGGAAGTATAGGCCCTATCTCTGCTGCTGCAGAGAGGGAGTGCCAAGATCAGGCTAAAATTTATTAAAACAGAACCAACCAGAAAATATATATATAAGTAAAAGAACCACAGGTGCTGACTGATTGGTATTACATCTTGGATCAGCCAAATGCCTTTATTTCTTTTTTCGGTGGCTATCATCAAATGGTCAGTTTAAAATCTCTCGTTCCCCACAGGGGGGCTTTAAATACAATTATGTTATGTTCATTTCTAAAAAATAACTTAGCCATATCTATTCATATTTTATAGCTTTGTTTACAGTGGATTGGGACTTAATATCTGAGCTGGCACTCTTTATTTGGCCACTGAATTAAATGAATATTGGTAATGCACCTTGGTTTTTGGTTTTAAAATATCTTCCTATGCTTGTTCTGACTGTGGAGGAGAAAACTAGGCTAGTAATAGAAATAAATAAAACTGCCTGGTCTGGTATTAAGTGGAACTTGCTTAGAATGAAATTCTAAGGAATACTCATTTATAAGTTGTTGCTATAGGTGAATACTTCCTCCATCTGGAGAGTTCCACTGTAACTTCATTTAGCTGACAAAGAAGTACAATGATGTCTTCCCTTCCACTGTCTAAATCAGTAAGAATGGAGGATTGCTTTAATTTGCTAGTTTTATTCGGAAAAATAAACATCATAGAAATGAACCTGAAAAAAGCCTTAGGGGTTCTGATGTCACCATGTTCACATGGTGTGACAGGTAAAGTAGGGGAGGCATCACTAAAGCTATTTATAAACCTGAACAACCTCTTCAAAATTTTCATAAAGTTTAACAGTTTAAATACCCATGTGCATCTAAAGATTCAATAAATATAATTGCATATGTTGTGCTTCTCATAAATTAAAATCTTCAAATGCATTTCAAGCCAAGATGATATTTTCACATCATGCCTATTTAAAAGCAAATACAATAGGTACTTTTCCTGGTCATAAAGCCAGGCAAATTCCCCTACTCCACTCGAAAGGCAGCAATCTAATCTAGCTTCCCTACATCTACTGAATGAGTGCTTCTCTATTAAAATCAGAATGTAGGGAAAAAGTCACCTTCTTCCCTTTATGCACCACTGAGAACAAGCATGATCCTATTTTTTTTTTTAATTTCCTTACAGAAATAAAAGTGATAAGGAAAACATTTTTCATCTTGGGCATCTTCCTCCAGCCCTAAAATTCTCATCTGACACTTTGTGACATATGTAATGGGGTTAGCATCTCTTCAAATATGGCTCCCTTCACATTGGAACCTCTCAGGTTGGCTTCTTGAAGGTCACACCCAGACAGGTCACAATTCTGTAAGACAAAAATAACTTTTGTGTGACTAACATAGAGATCTCAGGTTTTATCTGTTTCTTCTCAAAGTGATTTCCAGGGCATGTTAGAAAGATGTTCCTATATAATAAAACTCAATTATTTCTGGAAAACTTCTATTTTAGAGGTCAGATTTTCTTCTACCTGTATTTGTTCTCTCTGGTTGCTGCTCAGGCTGACCATCACAAATATATACAAATAAAGGTTAAAGAAGCAGCATGTCCTTTCTGATCATGTATTTTAGAATCAGTCATTTAAAATCCAGAATGGACTCCAATGTAGTAAATATTCTCTAATCAGTTTTACCACAATCTAAGAAAAACAATGAAAGGCATAGGGTGCAGGGGAAGGACAATTTTTTAAAAAATCCGAGAGAAAGAGATTTTACTTAATAATTAAATTGTGTAATAGATTTTTCCATTCCCCAACTCTAACATTTTTATAGCAAGAAATTGCCTTTTTGTTTTTGACCCCCAAATTATGTGTATAATCACTGAATTTTAACAAATGTATACAACAATGGAACCACCACTGTCACTGGGAGCTGCTTTTAAATTTCTCTTGAGATCACAGAGTGACAGATGAGACAGAATATTCTGAATAAGTCCCTGGGGATGGTAGGGACAATGATTAGAAAGAAGGGTGAGTGCACATAAGCTTTTTGGACAGAATGTCAGTCAGCAGCTGCCCCTTAAGAGTCAACCTGATTATATTAGTATTTGCAATCAGTTGAGAAGAGGGAAGCATTTGCTGTTGAAACACAATTACTGCATGGTAACTAAAACTATGATAATTAGCATAAGGAAAATCATCTTATCTGACAGTAGCAAATAATAAATAGGTTTATACCTTCAGCCTTAGGCTGGTTCTTTTGCCTTAAAGTTTAACATGACCTGCTACTCTGCTTAGCAAAAACATTTTTAAAAAATCAACAGCAAGCTAAATTTTGATATACTGTTCTCTACAATCCAGTCTAAGCCAGATTTTCTTATATAGAGCTACACTGTTCAATATGATAGCACCAGCCACATGTGGTTATTTACATTTAAATTATGATAAAATTTTAAAATTTAAAAATTCATTTCTCAGTAGCAGTAGCCACATATCAAGTATGCAGCGATTGGCTACTGTACTGAACAGACACAGAATATGTCTAGCATTGTGGGGAGTGCTACTGGACAGCACTGATGCAAGTCTAGCAACAGCTATTGAGTCGGCTGGATAAGCCTGAAATCAAGACAAAATGTAGAATACAATGCTGGTGAAAAAGATGACTGGGCACAATTAAAATCTCACATTGAGATTCAAAAAGAATACGATGCTAATTTCAAATAGGCTTTCCCTGAACCTGATTTCAAACCTGGATATCGTTTAAATTTTTCAAGTAGATCAGGAAATAATCTAGCCCTGTTTAATTGTTTGGAAAGAAAATTTAAGGAAAAAATTAATTAGATTAATAAAGCATTTATTATTTGAGAGACCCAGAGAAAAAAGAGAAATGAAATCAACTTAGATGGAACGTCAGATGAAATCTTCATCTGAAACTGGCATCTCTGACTTAGGAGACTGAATCCTGCTCTGAAATTCAAATTTGTTTAAATAAGCGACTGAAAGTAACACATCCTGCCAGCTGTGCTGGCATGTTACCCGGCAGTTTTCACCAGCCAACTACTTTGTTTATGATTTCAATAAATTTTGCATTAGATACTCAGTGATTCTTGATGAACAAAAACTCTAAAAATCGGTGACTCACCTCTAAATCAGTTCCTGCCAGAGTCGCTCCTCTGAGGTTACAGTTCTTCAACTTGGCATTTTTTAAGGTAGCGACTCTCAGGTTAATTCCTGTCATTTGACTTCCTTCCATATCCACGCCTTTCAGATTAGCACCTAGAGTGAACATATTTGAGATTAGTTGAACTTAAAAATATTTATAGTCATCTATCTTCAAAAAAAAAAAAACACAAAAAGACAATGGAGGACAATGACAGACTCCTTTAACTCTTGGAAATGACTTTGAAATAAGTCTCAGTCTCTCAAGCAATGTGCATATACAAAGAATTCACTGTTAACAATTTTTTTGCTTATACAATAAATTAAGAATGTTTTAGTCTACATTTTTAAGGGAAGAATTCAATTTGGTGTTATGATAATTAGCACTTTTATAATATACCTCCATAACTTTATGACGAGGGAGAAAAGTACTAGGTCTTCTAAATGTACAAGTCGACAAGATGATCAGTTCACAGGCACAACAAACCAATAAGAATTCATGAACAAAACACTAAACCTAAAAATGACAAAATCTGCCTAGCTTTGTGCAAACTGAAATCTTTAATTTTGGTCTGTAGAAGGGTATGCTGTTCTCTTTGAAAGTTTAAGATGTTGATATTCTCCACCTAAAGCCTCATTAAATATCAGAGGCAGTATTTCCCCTGAGGTCTCAATGTTGGTTAGTATATGACTGAGACCAAAGTATGACTGATTCTTGTGCAAATTCTCCAAGGGTGGCGACTGAAGAGACCCACCCCGCTATGGTTATCATGTTTTATCTGTAACTGTTATATTGCTGGGCTTTTTACTTAATGATATGTTTTCACCTTAGAAAAGGTAATTACAGATAGACTCTCACCTTCTAAATTGGCTTTAAGACCAGAAGGATCTTCAAAATTACAGAGTTTCAGCGATGCCCCTTCTGCATTAGAACAGAGCATCTTGACTCCCTGGAGATTTGCACACTGGCAAAGAAAAGAGAAGAGTCCAGGTTTTAAGGTTCAGAATTTTGTTTGGAAAAGAAAAAATTGGTTTGAACGGTTGTTAAACAGCAAAAAAATTCTTCTATGGCTAAAAGTCTTTTTAAAAGAAAGAGTTAATTAGGCCATTGCTAGCAAAAGACCAGTCTTGGGCATGGAGTCTGACACCCCCGGCAGCATGGCTAGGTAGGAAAGACAACATGTCCATCGGGGTTTTGCAAGTGTTTTGATATATCAAATGAGGTGGGAAGAAAGATGTAAACCGTTCTGAAAGGATTTACATTAGCTAGAGACAAAGCAGGTGGGAAAAGGTAAGTGTGGAGGGTGCTGCGACAGGCACAGGAGAGTCAAAAATTTTTTGTAACATTAAAAGAAAAAATAGAAAAGAAGGAAGAAAAGCTCAATTCAGTACATTCAAATCAATCACTTTCCATTCACAGTAAAGACTTTTCCAATTGAACTTAATATGAACTGAGAACTGTTTTTAAAGAAATAATTCTTTTAAATTGTGTGAAAAGAAACAAAAGTCAAGTTAACAACAGCATGCCCACTTTCCATGAAACCTGAGTTCAGTAAAGAAGCTGGGGAGTCAGAACTCTGACATCACTATTTCTACTTTTATAAACAACTTTGGGCATGACAACTGACAGTTGAAATGTGTTGATACAAGCGAGGCATAAATTTGGTAGGGGTAATGAATTTTCTTCCCTTGTTACTATAGGAATCAACCAATGAAATTCTAGATATTTGATCACGCTATTACTATCTTCATTTCAAAGATCAGAAGAATAACAAGGCCAGCAATTAAAGGCATCATCTAGCTACAAAACAGGAACAAGTGGTTTATTGGGTCTTTTTGTTCTAACCATAGCTACACGACATTGTCAACCTTTAGCACCCAAATCACAGTACAAAATACAAAGTAAAAAGCTAGAAAATGTATGTTAGAATTTAAATTAAATTATGTCAGTGCTATCAGATCTGAACTCCGACAACTGCTAGAAAAGGCAGGCAGCTATTTATAATGATGACATTAATATTAGACCTTTACCAATTGTGATCATCAAATACATGATGAATGTAAAAGTGTTTTAAAATCTGGAAGGCATTCTATAAATGTTAAATGCAGTTGTTGTTATAAGTAGAACAGTAAATAAATCTAAAATCCTAAGGCTGATCAAGTTATTTTACAGCCATACCTATCAAGAAAAATCCTTGTTTCATAAATGCAATTTCATTCACCCTACAGTCAGTTCTAGTGAAAGGGAGATAAACTACAGATCATTTCAAATCACAGATAACTGACAAATGCATGTACATTCTTATCTATGCCTGCACATTAACACAAGGTAGGACAGAAGCTCAAACTAATAGGAAGAATAATGAGCATCAGGAAGGACCAAAATAATAAAAGATAACTGGATTTCATGTGAAAATATAAGACAGGAAGTGAAATATGAAAATAAATGTCTCTGGTTCTCTGTGTAATGCTCCCAAGTAAAACAAACTGTAAACGTTATCCAAAGTTCCCAAGGTAATTAAGTAAGTATTGCTCTATACTGTGCATTCCAAGGCTGTGCAAAGGAATCTCACAAAGAAACAAATACATAAGAAATTCAGTTCAGTTTTCTGTCTTTAACCACAGAAAGCACTTCCTCCTCTATTTATCAAATGGTAAAGCAGGTGACAAACAGATTTTAGAACCCAGCTACTGAGTAAACCGGCACGGCCGCTGTAAGAGTTGTGCTCTCTCACCACATTGGGGTCAGTGGGTTTTCATGAAAGCACTCAGATTATTATTGTTATTTTTTAAGTATGATAATGGTATTAAGATTACATTTTTAAAATGGCCCTCTTATCTTTAAGAGGTAAATAGGTATTTACAGGTGAAATAATAAATTGCTTCCAAATAATCTGTGGAGAGACAGAGAAACAAAACAAAATTTTTTATGTGCAGACATTTGTCAAAGCTGAGTAACTGCAGTACAAGAGGGAATCATTATACTATTCTATTTTTTATATGTTTGACATTTTCCAAAAGGAAAAAAGTCATTGAGAAAACATGCTTTGCAGTCTTGTTCCAACTCTTCTAACTAACTAGCCTTCTGGGCTTGGGCAGGTCTCTAGGTTTCTCAGTAAAACAGCAGGGTTGTACTCGATGATCATCAAGGTTCCCTCCAGCTCCTACCATTCTGTAAGTCTTGGGCTGGGAATGTGCAATGGATGGATATCTAACAGCTGAATCATTATACCAGCTTCTCTGAAGCAGGCCAATGCTGATGGACCAGACAGTATGGCACAAACATGGACTGCTTCTGAGGGCAACCAAGATCACCTGGTTGACAGCAGAACTGGATGGTTCCCATGAAAAGGATTCACAGCCCACGACGGATAAACTGGGTGAGAAGTTCAATGAGAGTGGTGGACATATTAGGTGCCTCTTGTATGCAAAGCGCTTAGCACACGTTGCATTTTGTGGACACTGCAATGCGTTGGGCTGTTCATCAGCAGGCTTGTTCAAATGCCAAGGACAAATAGCAATTAGTTTTCACTTGCACAGCCTATACACTCTGGGCAATGACTCTTCAGAAATTTTATCATAAATAATTAAGTTTACAATTGTATAGCACTTCATTTTATCAAATATATGTATATTTGCCTTCACATGAATTATATCAGATGGGTAAAACAAGTATTTACAGATAAGAAAATATGGTTTTGCTTCAGTTAGTCATACTGCAATTAAACAGAACTCAAAACTGAATTTGAATTGAATGATCCAGACTGTCTTATCTTTTTTTTTTTGGTCCTTAAAACCAACCAAGCTGCCTCTTCACATTTCACTATTTAAAGATAAGTCCTTCAAACTTTTTCTTTGTGCTGTTGGTCTTTTGCTTATTTTGGTACCAATTTGATCATCATAGGATTGGACAAGAAGAATAATAGTAACAGAAATGTATATTAGCAATTTTGTTCCTAGACCTGATATAAGCTTCATGGAAAAATAGTTTGCAACTAAAGAATAAAATCGAAATTATAAAATTCAATAACCATTTATTCAATGACTACTAAAAGCAACTACTATATTAAGTATTGTTAATTCAAGACATATACATATAGACCTGGGCCTTGGTTATTAAGAAATTTAAAGTTGTTAGAGTTCACTGTTGGTTCCATATATATCCTCTAACCCTAAATTCACACAGGTAATTGTAACATACATACACACATGCATATACAGATGCACACACACACCTATATGTAAACACACAAACATATATCTGTAGAGAGAGGGAGAGAGCCAAAGTTACAAAACCAACCCATTTAACTTTCAGACCTTTCAGTTTTATCATCATCAACTTATAAAATTAACTGTTTTTAAGTAAAAGTGCTAGTAAGAAACAGATGTAATTCCCACTCTTTGAGACTGTTCAGTAAACTAAAAATTTAATTTTCTCTTGTAACCAAAAATGATTCTTACGTCAAGCACTGATCCAGAGAGATCAGCTCGTTCAAGGTTTGCACAGCACAGATTAGCATGTGCAAGATTGCAGCGGCTTAAATTGGCCATTTTGAAGTTAATGTATCGAAGATCCAAACGAGAAAGATCAGCACCACTGAAGTTCAAACCCTGAAATTAAAAAACACAAATTATCACAAAATTGAAACCGTCCATTGTATTAAATTTAATTACTATAGCTAACCGTCATATTTTTAGAAGCAACTGGCAGTTCAGTCATTTAGAGTTTATTAACAAACATGATCAAATGGAACTTCAATAGACAAAATCAGTGTCCTTAAAGGGTTCTAGTGAAATGAGCTATTTGCACTAATGTTACAATGAGGCCTGACTATATCTCATTTATATACAGAAGTTTCTAAAGAGGGATCTCTGTTAGCCACGTACCTATTGATAAGTTTTATTTTTGTTAAACCTGATTATATTTAAATTATTTTATTAATTCAATAATTAAAGATAGTTTTATTTTTAAAAGCAAATATTGTGGTTTTTATAATCTTTAATGTTATAAAACATAAACATAAAACTATCTACCACTGACTAGCCACACTTAACAATTATACAATTGACTATTCATTTTAATTGCTGAAATTTTTATGCACTACTCAAAAACTTACATGATGCATAATCAGACAATAAAAGAGGCTATTACATCTATTTTTGTTAACTATTTTGGGATTAAATCAATGTTATGGTCTATAAATAAATTATATCTTACATGAAAAGGGAAAAGAGGCAAAAAAAAAAATCCTAGAACATAAAACTTTTCTCATAGATTTGTTGATACAAGTAACTCATGTAAAAGTCGGCTTTAATTACCTGACAACGCAATTCTGATTTGGTTGGAGTGGCTAGCAGAAATCGGACAAATTCCTTTCGAGATATTGGTGAATGGTCCTCTGGTGGTTGAGAATTCTTGAAAAGGATATTAAGAAATTAGTAAAGCAATCTGAGGGATAGCTACAATAAATGTAATATTGGCTAATGTAAAAAGAGCCTTACCTTTATTGCCACTTCTAGGTGTTCAATCAATGAGTCAATACCAAAAAATCTGGCTTCTTCTAACACACCTATCATAATAAAAATGATTTGACTTTTACATAAAACTTTTCCTTTAAATATTTATAGAATTATTTGCTAAATTCTTACAATAAAGTAAAATTCATCAAATAGGCTATCAATCAATAGAGAAGAAAAATAACTCATGTTTACAACATAATAGGATATTTTTAAGTATTTGTAAAACAAAGTAAATAGTTTACATTCAGCAAAAGAAAAAAAATGGAAAACTAAGTAGAATGAAAGGCTTCTATATTGCAAAATCATTTCTGAAAATTACTTTAAATAGGCCACAGGCAAAAAATCCTAATATCACAAATTCTTCAAGTAATCCATAGTGATTTGATTGTGAATCCAATAAAAAAATAATTGGTTCACCTAATCTTAACATTTCACTGACTGTTTCAGTGGAGCAGATCTGAATAGGTTTGTCACAAATATTTTTTACTTACTAAATCAGGAAATTATAGAAATGAGTAAAAGTAAACTTCAAAAGAAAAATCAAAAGTATAACTCAGAAAATTTATTATGGAAAAATCAATTTTTAAAAAGTTTTCTAAATGATAAAAAGGATTTTATCTATCATTTAATTTTCTTAATTTGGTAAAAAGAAAAAAGTCTGTACATTCTCTAAGAGACTTAGTAGGTACTTTCTCACATCTGTTAATAATCATTTTTATCAGAGTATGTGGGAATAAATTTTGGGTCCATTTTCCTTAAAATGAAGACTTTTAGTCATTCAGTTGGCTGAGTCTACTTTTTAAAAAAGGACTCAGGAATTACAAAGAAAATGAGACATAATCTCTCCCATCAAATGGCTCCAAAGTAATAAGGGCAACTATATGTAAACATAGAAAACCACAGCAGTTATTTCGGGAAAAGATCATAATCTTTTCTGGGAAAACCCAACTCCACCTCTAATATTCCAATTGCAAAACAAAGGTCAACTAATGACCACTCAGGTAGCGACACCACAGTGGCTTCATCTCTGGATTCCCTGGGAGAAACCCATCACAAAGATCTGCCACGCTCACTCTCAGTTTGCCAAGATCTGCTGAGTAAATCAGAATCTTCCGGAGAATATGGTAAGAATATTTTTCTAATTCCATGTTCAGAATTAAACCTGAAAAACTTTCAGAAAAGCCTTATAAAAAAGACACCCGTGGAGGACAATCGGAGGAAAGGCATAATATTTAGGGGGGTTCTTTGTTAACTCCAGTAAGGTATAAATTTAAATCCCAGCTCTGCTACTCCCTATCTTTTTCATCTTGAAGAAGCTACTTAATCTCTCAGTTTCCACATTTGTAAAATGGGGATATTATTACCTTCCTTACAAAGTTGTCAGAAATATTAAAAGAGATAAGGCACATATTATCTGGTATAGTGCCTGGAACCTGGTAGGTCCTCAATAAATAATCACCATGATTATTATTAAATTATATGTTTTATAACATTTAAGACGATTCTTTTTTTTTCTGTGTCAAACAGGGTAAGACCTGCAATGATCTGCAGTTGGTAGACCTGCAATTGATCTGCTGGACTTGGAGGCGCCTGGGCCAGGCTATGCTGCAAGTTGAGGCTGGCTGTCACTAGTGCTGGGGGCCACTTAGCACGAGGTACAGGGCACAGAGGCCAGCTACTGCTTTTTGGGGCTTTGTGGACCTTTGAGAGATTTTAGGAAAATCTGTAGTGTGGACAGAGGCCAGCAGCTTGTGAGGAACAGAGCTGCTCAAAGAGGTTTGTGCTGGTGCTCGGGTTGGATGGGGCGAGTGGTGTTAGTGAAGTTGATGGAGACTCAGATATGGTGCCCACCTGTGCTTGCTGGCTGTGTGAGGGGAGGACTCAGCAAAGGAACAATGGCCTTGCTAGCACTTCTGTCTGGGAGAGAGCTGCCCCTCCAGCCCTTGCCCTGAATCCAGACAATTCAGTTCCTCCTTCTATGTCCTTGGTGCTTTCTTAGCTGCTGTCCCTTCACTGGAGCTTAAGGCAGGTATTTGTGAGTTAGAGTAGTCTGTGCTCGGGCCCTTTAAGAGGACGCCTAGGGCTAGCAGCCTTCTGTCTTGCCCACTGATTTTCACAGCCAGATATTGTGGGGACTTCTCTTCTCAGCACTCAGTACCCCAGGCTGAGGAGCCCAGCATGGGGCAGGGGCCCCTTGTTCCCCAGTGCGGACGTCTGCAGCCAAGGTATCCCTCCCAATTCTTTACTGCCTGTCACAGGTGGTCCCTGTCACAGGGACCAGCCCTCCTACCAGTCACGTTGTGGTTTCTTCTTTCCATCCTTAGTTATAGCAGTTCTGTTTAGCTAGTCTCAGGTGATTCTTAAGGGTGGCTGCTCTATAACTTAGTTGTAATTTTGATGTGGTCCTGGGAGGAGGCGAGCAAAGCATTTACCTATTCCACATCTTACCTGGGAGTCTCGATGAGTGTATTTTTAATACTAAGTTTTCAAATGCGACTTGGGGAGACTTTCCCCAAATTAATCTTAGTAAGTTATAGAATCGAGATTCTAATTCAGTCTTATGATTCCAAAATACAATTTCCCCTCTTGACCACTCTACTCATCACTACAGTGGGAAGGTCTATGACATGAAGCCAAGTCACAGTCACAATTCAATTAAAAAACAACAAGAAAATCCTTTAAAGTCCCTGATGATAACATCTAAATCTATTTAAAATCTAAAATTGGAAATTGTAGGTTTGATATATATCCATATATACAAAGACTGTCTACCTGAAGGACTACCTACCTATGCCTATTTCTATACCTATATACACTTAAATATAGTTGACCCTTGAGCTATGGGGATAAGGGGTGCCAACCCCCATGAAGTCAAAAACCTGCATATAAGTTCTGACTGTCCCAAAACTTCAGTCATCCCTTGTTATCTGCAGAAGGTGAGTTCTCAGACCCCTACAGATACCAAATGTGAGGTTACTTACATAAAATGGCAGAGAACATTGCATACAGTTTGCCCTCTGCATCTGGGGATTCCCAATCGCAGATTGAAAATATTATTTTGGATTTGCATTTGGTTGAATCTGAGGATGTGAAACTGACCCATGGATATGGAGGGCCAGCAGTATAGTTATTGAAAAAGGTCCACATATAAGTAGACTCATATAATTCAAACCCATGTTGTTCAAGAGTCAACTGTACATGTAAAAACGTTTATATATACTTTCACTTTATGAAAATAATTACTAAGCAAGTAAAAACATAACAAAAATTATAAACTTACAAAAACGTGAGGAATTATATTGAAAACTCACCTAATAAATTAATGCCATCATTTACAATGAGCTGTCCATGACGCAAGTAGTTCAAAATTGGTTCAAAGTACTCAGGACTTCGGTCAATTAAGAAAGCTCCTCTATGATCCTGCTTATTTCCCCAGACACCTGTGTTACCACCATTGAAATGAAGAAAGTCCCCGTTAATCAAAAAATAAAGTTAGAAATTTATGGAAGAAAAATTGTGGAACATACCACTGAGTTTTCACTTTTACAAAAATTACTGATGTCATTAAAAAGTACAGAAGGACAGGAGTTATGATATCAATGCAGCTACAAACAGATCACACAAAATGTGAAAACGTGTTGTGCTCACCTTTGTCCTTAAACATGTGGGCCAGCATACTGTCGGGTTCTTTATTCACTAAAGTGCTCCTAAGAATTCAGGGAAAAAAATTGATTTCTCCATTTGTCTTTATAAACAAACATATTTAAGTCAAGAGTATACTCGATCCCAGCTGCTCTCTCAAAAAGATGCATGCTACAACCTGGTAGGAGTGACGCTGGGAAACAAAAACGTGCGATAAGTTGCCATTTATCAAAATCCCTCTAATCTGGCACTTCCTTTGATATACATATTGTTTTAGTTTCCTTTCATTTAAAAACGAATCTGTCCTTTCAGCAAGCTAGTACATCTTAATATTCTTGATCTAAACGTATTTTTCTTATGCCTGTAATGTAAGCAGTTGTAGTCTCTACAAATTTCAATATCATTAACTTTTACTTGTATTGCGTGTATGTTACTCGGCATCTAAAAAGCATGTTGTAAAACATTGAATTCATGCTTTTCATGCTTTTCATGCTTTTTCTGGAATGACTTGTGAACCATTTTTCCATTCTTTAAAAAAATTTTCTGAAAATAGTTTCAGATCACATAATACATTTAAGCAGCACTTCAATATCTTCTAAGGAAATCAGCAAATTGAAGGAAAGAACAAATGGTACATAGTGCCCCCCAACACACATGTGCACACACATGTACACGCACCTACCGTGTAGTTGTAAAGTACCGCCCTCCAACATTTAACGTTAGCCAGTCTGTGTGAGATCCTGACAACCCTTCAGGTAGTTTAGAATCTGTCTGAGGATCTAGAGATGACATGTAGAAAATAATAAATATATTTAGATTAGGGATTTGGAAAAAATGGCAATAATATAATTCTTAAAACCAAAAACACACAACAGCGTACAAGAAGTACTGGGACAGTAAAATCCATACCCATGCACAGCATCTAAAACAAACTAAGTGATAAGGTATTCCCACCAACACTGGCAGCTGGAAGAGCAGCACCTCTGAAGGAAGAAGCTGAGAGAAACTATAGGTTATGTGATGAACCTAAGATTCTAAAGGGATCTATAAATACGCATTTCAAAGGTCAGCAAGTCCATTTGAGAAATGCAGACTGAAGGTGGGAGGGCTACACTCACTCCAACCATCAGTGGTGCAAACATTTTGCAGTAAGATCTGATGAGGCTGGAAATGAACTCTTAAAACCCACCAGCCAAAATCTCTTCCAGGACAAAGCCCCATTCTGCAGATAAAATATTAGGAAAAGAATCCAAGTTGAACAAAATAGTGACAACAGAGACAAAAGAAATAGGATTACGGTTAAAAAGTCAAAAAGGCCTAACAGAACTAGACTGTATCTGAAGGTGAGTTCTATATTTAACACTTCACAAAAAACACAGGAAAGGAAACTCTGGAGCCATGAAACTGGAAAAACTCTCCTAAGTCAGCCCTCCCTTCTCAAGTTAAGGAAAACTAACTCAACATAAAAATAAGCAACAGAAAAAGACTAAGATCAAATTCCATGTAAAAATTTTAAAAGGGTAAGAATTACATCTGTAAAGATAACAAAAATGTGCCAGAAAGAAATGCCCACAAAATAGATTAAAAACAATAATATTCTAAAACATGCTAAAAAAAAAAAAAGTAATTCAAGTTATAAAAGAATAACATAAACCAGAGTTACAAAATTCAGAAATAAGATGAGAAAACTCAGGAGACAATGGAAATAAAAACAAAAACAATTCTGCAAATGAAGATAAAACTAGAAGACAAACAAGAGTAAATAAACACAACAGATAATGCCTTAAGGGAAATAAAGGATGCAAAAGATGCTTTAACAATCAAAAAGAAATAAAGAAATGAAAAAGGATTTAATAGATTTCAAATATATTAGACAGGTGTGGAAGATACAACATACATGAAATTGGAGTCTTGGAAGAAAAACATCAAAGCAAAGGAAAAAATTAAATACATAATTTAAACTTAAAACTTTTCTGAAATTTATTTTTTAAAATCAACCCAGAACACCCAGAGAGAGTCTATGAAAATTCCTGTATTTTAAAGAAAGAGATTAAGCCTTTGGGTGACTTAGGAAAAATAATCACTTATGAAGGATCAGATTTTTTCGATACCAACACTTTATGCCAGAATAAAGTACAGTAATATACTTAAGATATTTGGAGAAAGAAAATGTGGCCTAAGTATTTTTTAACGGCTTCATTAAGGAATAACTGATAATAAACTGCACATCATTAAAATTCACAGTTTAAGTTTTGACATATCATTTTATATCCAGCCAAATGACTTTCAAGTTTAGAAGCCATGAACTGTTATTAACATGCAAAATGTCAGAGAATGTTGTTCTCACAAGTTCTTTGTAAGGCATCTACTGGAGGACAAGTTTCAGAAAATCACTGGAGGCATCAACATAAGGACTTGAGGTAAACGTTAAATTCACTTGGAAGGAGTAAAACTCAGAGATGGTTTGAAGGGAGCACATATAGTATATAAGTGGCTACACTGACACTATAGAAACAATTATTTTCTAAGTAAGGGAAGAAAGGAATGAACATATACAAAAAATGTTTAACTCTTTAGTAATCATATTGATGTTAAAAGCATTGGGATTGTTACTCTGACATTTGTGTGTTTTGTGTAGGATGAAGTAAATGTAATTACATGACATTATAAATCTATCATTCCCTATATCCCTCAAAATCAGGATTATTGATATGGAAGAAAGGAGATGTAAAATAAAGGTTAAATAAAAATCTTATAATCTCAATTATAAATCAGAAGTATTAGTATGAATCCATGAGATAATCTATCTATATGTCATATTATATATAAAGCTTTACAATAAAATATACTGCATATAACATATATATTTTATCCCTAGCTAACTATGCATTTCCAACTCTGTCCACCAAAAAGCCTAGTAACAATGAGGAACCCAATAACAATGAGCCTCCCTAGCACCCAGACTGTGTCTTGAAATGACATATCCAACTAAAAGAAATGCAGGCTTCTTAGAAACAAAATTGATTAGGATCTGAGACAGAAGTATAAGATTAACACCATGTTATTCCAGAGAGTAAAGAAGCTATAAAAGACTAATGAGGTTGAGTTAAAAGAACTTAAAGAGGTTTCCATTGGCCCAAAGTAGGATAATCTAGGCGTCAATTAACACAGAGGATAAAAATATACCAAATATTTTTAAATCCAAGAATTCATAAAGATCAAACAAAACAAACACTAGTCGATGTTGGTATGCATGCAATGAACCAATTAAGTGACCACTGCCTGCCAACCACTCTGGTAGGCATCAGAAAAATTTTTTTGCACACAAGTAGAGACAGAAAAGAGTATATGCACTTCTAAATTGGCAACCACCACTGCAATGATCCTGAAAACTACCTCCACTCACCAAATACAATTACTGTAATGGCTTAAAAATATACGTAAATATTCAGGGTGCGATTGTGTGGAACCAAATAAATCAAATACTTGTTACAGAATATTTACTGTATTTAAGCCTTATACAACTGTAGACGTTTGCTTCCGAATCAAATGGCAGTGTGTGTATTTATGCACGTGTGAATGGTTGATACCAAGAAATTTTTGACTGATTTGATTTGACCACAGTGAATGGTTGTCAAATATTACTTATGCAGTAATATGTGCTTTAAAATATGTAATATAACACTTAAGAGAAATTTTGACAACTATCAAAGAGGAAATTTCAAAACAAAACAATTGTTGTTTCTAAAAATCAAAACTACCCTATTATGTCATATGAATATGTGCAGATCTAGAGCATTTTAAAGGCATGTGTAAAAGGTGAGGTATCCATATTAAATATGATCATATAATTCAAATTTAAAATTTAATTTAACACATATATCCAATGCAGAATCAAAAAAGGTAGGAAGATCTGAATACTACCACAAGATTCTAATGTTAAGCCATGTAAAATATCTGTCATTTCATCTTTCTTATTTTGGCAGACAAAATTGGCTTTAAGAAAGTCACTTACCAATGAATGGTTCTCCTTCACACACAAATAAAACATCATCATCCCTGGGGAAATCAAAATTTAAAAAGCTACCATCAAAATGCAGAAATCACATTAATTACCTGTTGACTAGAGGAAGTACTCAGAATTTTGTAGAAGATAGGTTTTGCTAACTATCCATATTGCAAAGTAGACTAAGTTTCCAGTGCTTTCTTTGCTTAAACTCCCCTGTTCCCACCCACAACTATCTTTGGATATAAATTAAAATAGGATCCTGTACATGAAAGTTCTTTTGCAATGGAAAACAAAATAAAACAGAAACCACTATACAAATTATGTGAATTCAGCTTTCTTATCAATTGAAGAATATAGTGTTATGCTCAAAGGATATGATTAAAGCCATAACCAATTCCTCTGTTTTTATTTTAATCCTATAACTCTAAATAAATTACTAGGGTTTTCTCTCAAATCATCAGCTGCTTTGTGCTTTGGAAATGAAAACAAATTTTTATATTAAATCTAGAAAAAATATAATTGGAACTAACTCTGTTGTGAACACCCACAAATATAAATGATTGCCCATATTCTGAAATTCTTCCTTATTGGTATATATCCTCCCCTGCCTCAATCCATTCCATCATTAGTATAAGTAAATTATCAGAGATTGTTCTATGAACTACAAATTATTAAACAGGTAGGTATTTTATAGTTTAGAAGGGTTCAGTTAAAACGTTTGATGTTGCACAAATTTTTATTTCCTGTTAGACATCATAGGAACACACTGAATTTTTCTTAAACACAGAGTGTGTTAAGAAGTTTAGTTTGATATAAATCATTCAGCATCAACAATGTAACTCAATTATCCATAAAAACTAAAAGAACTTGGAAGATAAATATTGAAAAACTAAGAAATTCTCCTAATTTATTTGAGTTTTAAATCTGTATCTTTTAGATTTATAAGATTTTCTACTTGCTCATCATACCCTTTAACTTTTTAAGACTAGTATGAAAATCTGTTTTCTTCTAATTAACAAAATTAACTAAACTGTATGACCCGGATAAGTCATTTAACACTTCTCAGATGTTTAGTTTCCTCATTTATAAAATGAAGGGACTAGAAGTGATTAACTTTAAAGGCAGTATATTAGAAGGTCATTCTGACCAGGACTTCAGTGAAAATTAAACTTTGTATGCTACTGTAATTTAGAACATCATTATCTACACTCCATCCATTAAAAAAAAAAAAAAACCCACACATGCTTGGCTTTTTAAATGAGGTAACTTGGGCAAAGCAAAACAACATAACTAGCACAGTCAGCACTTAATTTGTGTTCCCTTCCTATCTTCTTTGTTAAGCTTCCTGCTCCAAAATTCTATGATCTTATGAGGATGGAATGAGGTGAACTAGACACTTGTTTTAAAGAGATAAATCTGCCTTTGATAATTAAAAAACAAAACCATAAAATAAATAAACCAAAAACCACTACTGTGGATCACTGATGAGTTAACTACTTAAAATTCTATCACATTTAGCATGTTTTCACCAAAGCAGATCTCTGTAATGTTTATAAAATTCAAATCATTCTTAAGAAATCAATTGAACAATATACAATATATAAAATTAAAGTGATCAATTAGATTTCTAACATTAAAAAATGCATGTCTTATTAGATCCATCTCTAGTAACACAAAGAAATTTCTCAAAGCCATATATGAACTATGCAGAAAGACTACTGATATATTGAAATGTACTGAAATATTTTTATCTGATCAATATACTTTCAGTCCAAATGATTTAAATTCCAAAGAACAAGTTTTAGGCAATCACTTGCCAAAACCCTGAACTCTTAACAGTGATTAAACTATTGCTTCAGGGAAACAGCAGAGCACCAACCAGCTAAGGGCACACTCTAGACAGCTTATAAAAAAATGAAGTTTACCTGATCAAAGCAATATCATCAATCAGTCCACCTTTCCCATTATACACACTAGTGGCTTTTATGCCGAGTTTACTGCTGGCCACAGAAAGCAAATCAGATAAAGTTCCATATACAGCAACCACCTGTAAACATACCAGAATAATATGAACAACTTATATAATGAATTTCGTCACTCACAAAATATGAACCACCACATTATAAATAGGACTAAAAATCAGATTATCGTATAAAATGAGATTCTGAGAGGTTCTTAACAGTGTCCCTTTTCCTTCTGACTCAATTATTTAATTCCTAATATTGCTGAAATCTAAAGCTAGAGAATCAGAAATTGTCTGACTTAAAAACAATCTACAATCTTAATGAATGTTAAATAGTGCTCCAGTTCTGAAAACAATCAGAATTTAGATTCTGGCATTTCTGTCGACGTGAGACAAATTATTTAACCTCTTTGTTTCTGTTGCTTTACCTAAAAATGAAGAAAAGAGCCACACCTACATCAGAAGGCTGTTATGAGGATAAAATGAATTAATGCTTAGTAAAAGCTGAGCCCAGTGCCTGAGAACCATTAGCCTTTATGACATTGTTTTTACATTATTCTTGTTAGAGGAATGGTTTATTTTTAAAATAGGAATGACTTACTGCTGTTTATTATAACATTTATTACATCAACTACCATATGAAAGGCAACAACTTCCCACCTCATTTAATTCTTCAACAACTACTTTATAAAAGCCAGATTTTAGCTAACATTCTAAATATGGCAAGCAGCTGGGCTTGCTCTGTCTTGCTGAACTGATCTGTCCTGCTTTCAGTCAGGCTATCTGATATGTGTGCAAGGTATATGCAATGGCTTAGGTAGGAGGTTGAGAATCTCTACAGGTAGTTAATTTCTTGCTCCAGTCATAATTGTAACTATGGGTTCCCAGTAACTGAGTTGTACATTTGTACCATTATTAGTTAGGATTTCTGAAAGTTATGAATAAAGAGTAGGTGAGGAGCTGAACATGAAGCATTTACAGCCAACTGACTTCTTACAGGATGCCGGATAAAGGAGCCATTGAAATGAGATCTGGGGCTGGTCCTTTGTACGCCAGTTACTGTAGTATGCAGTAGACACTGAAATATTAGTTAAAGGAAGTGAATAAAGGGGTATGGAGGGTGTTGTTTGCTATTATAGGAGTGTGCAATCTTTCAATAGCAGAGTACTCAGATTCTGTTTTCTCCTGGATCCTAAGGATAAAAAGCCAGAGAAATGTTGTAAGCTGGGGCATTTTAGGGAAGAGATGTAGGCAAGCACAATTTAAAAGTAACTAGGGAGATTATTAAAACAATGCACAGCCCATCGTCCATATGCAGATGAATGGATAAACAAAATATGGTATATGCATACAATGGAATATTATTCAGCTATAAAAAGCAATGGAATTCTGATACATGCTACAACATGGCTGAATCTTGAAAATATTATGATAAGTGAAATAAATCAGACACATAAAAGGACAGATTTTAAAATTTTGTATGATTCCACTTTATGAGGTAATTAGAATAGTAAATTCATAGAGACAAAGTAGAATAAAGGTTACCAGGCCGGGAGAGAAAATGGAGAGTCACTGCTTAATGGGTACAGAGTTTCTGTCTAGAGTGATGAAAACGTTTTGGTACTAAAAATTTTGGTTACACACCACACTGTGAATGTACTTGACACTAATGAACTGTACACTTAAATATGGCTAAAAGGTTAACTTTTATGTTATGTATATTTTTCCACAATAAAAAAATAATGCAAAGCACCTGGCACAGGGTCTTGCACACAGCAGACACATTATAAATGATAAAAGCCTGAATAAAATGTGCTCCCCATATTTCCTATCATTTTTCACCTCTGTAAGATAGCCTGGAATTCTAACCATTACTGCAGATATACATTCTGGGAGAAAAGGAAGAGAAATAAAGCGCAGTAAGCATTATGTACAGCAAACCTGGTTGGGTTAAGGCAGAGGGTGGAGCAAGAAAACAGAGAAAATAAAAAATGCAAAGCAGCAAGAAAATGACCAAAGCAAATGCAAAACAACTTTTACAGTCTGGAACATGCTGTGGCTGGAAGGTAAGAAAATCCTCTTTTCCTACATCACCATTCTTGTCATAGTTGTTATATACTAAGAGTTTTCTAGGCCTTTTTCTTTCTCTTCCTATTTATATCTGCTTCTTGTACATCTCTACATGTCTTTATTTAGCCTGACATTCTCCCCTCCTTACCCTAACACCAACTCTCTCCCCAGCATTTTTCTTTTCTTTTCTCTCTCACTCAGTTGGTCATATAAAATGGATGTAAATTTAATCTGTCCATATTATGTGTTTAATTTAAATATTAGAGCATAGCATTTTATGTGACTTATTTTTCAAAAATACATCAAATTAAATTGTTTTCTAAATGCATATGATTGACTTGATTTTTTTCCCTTGTGGATCAGTTGTCTCCTAATGAAAATAAAGGCCACTCACCTGCCTAATTTGGAAGTCACTAGCTACAAGAGGTTATTTATATTTTAACTTGTTAAAATTAATTAAAAGTTAAGACAATTCATCAACTACAGTAGCCACACTTCGGTGCTCAAAAGCCACAATAGCTTGTGGTTTCCATGTTGAACAGCATAGATATGGGATATTTCCACCAACACAGAAAGTTCTATTGAACAGTGCTGTTCCAAAGAACAGGGTAAAATGAAGAAAAAAAATATCTATTTTAATTGTTAGGCTCGATCATGCCACAGCAACAAAGTGAGGGTCCAGCTCAAAACCTGTTTGTTTTATATGGAGAGTTGAGTAGCTGTCATCCTTTTCCTCCCCTCTGATGTCGAATTTGATTAAGAGATAGTTAGAAACCCACAGAGTTTTGCAATTCTCAGCCCAATAGGAGTTTCCTTGTAGGTTACAAGGAACCTACTCAGGAGTACATATTAGGTATCAATTCAGTTTAACTTTTATTTTATTATTACTTAAATCAGCCCTAATAAAGTATCAAACACAATTTATCATTGCACTAAATATTTTCCAATATGACTTTCTAGACTGCAAAAGTTTTAACAATTAGTTTTAATTTGTAAAAAGTTGTTATTCATTCTGTGACTATAGGTAACCAATTATCCCGTGATGCTGATGAGCAGTGCTAAAATTTATCCCCAAGCACTACCCACTTCTGAAGCCAGAAAATAACCACAGCCAGTTTAAAAGAAGGATCTACTTGACTGAATGTTACATTAGCTTGCTTATTTAATAGTAGGCCTTCCATAAATATTTCCTCAATGCTGAATGAAATTTTCATTGCTTTCAGTGTTGAACTAGGACATGCCTTTTTCTGTGTCAGTTATATTTACTTAAGTCTTTTCCACTGACATAAAGTTGAAAAACAAAGTACATAGTATAAATGCAATTCTAAAGTGATATTCATAAAACTACTGCAAGTGGCTATCTTTGGATAATGGAATTATGATTGGCTTATTTTCCTGTGAGTGTTTTGTTTTCAGCATTTATTACAATGAACTTGTGTTACTTATTTAATAAGGGACAAAAGTTATAACTTATTTTAAGGTCTCCACTGCTCTAAGATACTTGTTTTAGAAATAAAAATAATTTTTGCAGTTGACAATCTATCAGTTGAAAAATTACTTTAAATGAAATAACCAAAAGGCCATAATTAGAGGAAATAAAACTGAAGTTAGTGCAAAGCATCTTATAATTATGTAAATTTGAAAACTTCCCTTAAATTGGACCAACATACTTGTTTTTCACTTGGAGGGCATTCTTGGCACTTATTTTTCAACTAGATCACATTACTGTGACCCTGTCAAACATACTAACAAATACGATGGAATCATACTGTGAAACTAGTGTCTAAAGCTCTTTCATATAAACTAGTCAGAATATCAGATTTAAAAACATATCTCAACATAAAAATGTGATACACATGGAAAGATTTTAAGTTGAGAGAAAGTTTCAAACAGACTGGTACATGATGTACCTTTATATAACAACTTTATTGGGAAAAGCAGCAATGGAAATCTTGTATATCATGTATATAAGTTCTAATTGTTATATACTATATTTACTTCAGTTCCCTTAGAAAAGCTGAGCATTTGTAAAATGATCCTTCCTATAATGGTTATTTGCTTCATGTGTGGGCCTGAAATTTCCATGTCATTGTGATTATCCACTTTAAAAACTTAGGCATTATACTAAGACTGGAGCATTCTATGGAGTAATTTGAGAAGCACACCTATTAAAGTTTATGACTGCTATATTATACTGCTATTTAACTTATTCCCTTCTAAATTTCAGACCCTACGACAAATGAAAGCTATCTACCAGTTGGTAGAAGTAAATGGTATACTATACGTAGCAAGACATACCAGTTTCACAGAAGTTTTAAATTTGCCCTTACACGCCATTTTCAACTTGTAACCTATGTTACGAAAATTAAAACCTGCACGTGTATTTAAAACATTTTTTTCTTACATCCTACAATTATCTATTACATGATACACAATTGTTGAATTTATGCAGGCCAATTTACCCAACCAAAGCACCAATCGCATTAGTAACTAAGAGTAGAACTCAGTTTACTCTACTTACACTTTCAGTAATAAATTTAAAAAATTAAAATGTTTTTATTCCTAAAAAAGATGGCATAACTAACTCTAGATCAAGAAGACAAAAATTAAAATATTAAAAAGTTTGAAAATACCAAGGGCCAAAGGGGATGTGGATCAACAGGAAGGTTCATGCAATATTGGTGGGATATAAATTAATCAATGACTTTGGAAAATAATTTAGCACTATTTTGTAAAACTAAATATTCACACACCCTAACACCCAATATTTGCAATTTACATATAAAGAAGCAGTGGTTCTCAAGTGTGGTGCCTTGGTAGGCAGCTTGGAGCTGTGGAAATATATAACCTGGAAATATGTCAGAATTTCAAATTCCTAGTCCTACCCCAGACCTATTGACTCTGAAGCTCTGGAGGGCAGGGTCCAGCAAGTGTTTTCTGAACTCCTCCAGGTAATCCCAGTGCGTGCTACAGTTTGTGAACCACGGCCCTAGAACAAAGCTTGCAGGCGTGTATGAGGACACATACATACATATATGAATATTCACAGAGCACTCTTAATAGTAAACTATAAAGAAAATAAATAATTCAAATGTCCCATGACAGGATAATGGAAAAATTATGGTGGTATATTTATATAATGGACTACTTATGATAAAGCAGCCAAAATAAATAAACTAGCACTGTGTGGGACATAAGAGATCAAACCTTAGAGATATACTGAATGAAAAAAGTGAGTCTAAAAGGACTAAATATAATGATACCAATTTAGCGTATGTTCCCAAACTGAGAAAACAAGAAATATATAGTTATACATACATAAGCGACAAAACTACTATCAGGAAAAAAGAAAACATGACAAAGAAAAATACAAAATTCATGAAAATGGGAGAGGCAAGGGGATAGGAAAGTAGGCGAAGACATTAAGTTCTTGGTAATATGTTACTTCTTGGTTGTGTGGCAGGCTGATCGATATTTGTTATATTACTTTCCTTTTAATTTTTATGCATATTAATTTTCTTTATTTTATGCTTTTATATGTATCGAATATATTCTAAAACTGTTTAACTTGAAGAGCAAGCCCTCACAAGGTTATTAATGTTTAGATTCCAATAGGCAAAGGTTCACATAGATTCTCCCCTTTCTTCAACTCTAACAATATAATGGGTTCAAATCTGGATATTTAATATCAACAACATATCTCTGACCTAATGTCAAAGCCAGGAGAAAACAGTTATTTCCTGGACTGAGACTGTAAACATCAGTACAGACTTATGATCTATTTCATATCCAAGGAAATCTGCAGTGCCTAGCATGATTCCCCAAAGACGGCACCCTGTAAGTGTTGGCTGCATGAATGAATAAGGTATACAAAAGCCCTATGCTTTGCACAGCTCATTATTGAATATTCTGTAGTAAAAAAAAAAAAAAAAAAAAACAACTTATGTTCAAGATGTACAAAACTTTGAAATGACATCAGGTTGCTCAGAAACTACTCATTACATTCAGATATTAATCCTCATTTCGAATTCCTTAATGCCAACTATTACAGGGACTATTAAAAAGAGAACAATGGAAATTCTGAGCATATGGAGAAAGGATGAAAGGTTCAAGCATAACCGTCTTTTGGAACAATTAAAAAAATTTGAATGAAAAGAATACGACTTCCTAAATGATATGAGGACTTCTATCAACTTAGGCTTGAGTCAGCTAGTAAAAATCTCCTAAATATTTATCATGAAACTTAGTGAAATTCTGCCAAATACAAAATTGACTTTAAACATTTAAAAAAAGAAATTAAGGGGAAAATTCTTAAGTTGTTTATCTTTATGTGCTAGAAAATATTTTTAAATGTCTTGCTAATTGGGATGACCTCATCCTATCAGAGGCTAATATTTCAAAGAAAAACAGTATAAACTTAGGGAGTGGTTTATCACTAACAGTAGTTATTAAATAGGACTTCGGTCTTCTTTAAAACTTGGCATTTTTTGACTTTTCAGATTCAAATAGTTCCACTATTTTTTTTTAATCTCATAGTTTATATTAGAGAAGTAGCAACTCTGCCATTTTCTCATTGCTTTCTTTTGCTTGCATTAACTAATATTGTCTTCAATCGGCACTTTTTTTGAAGGAATCTTTTAAAGCCACAGCATTTTGGTGAAGGTTTAACTAAAACTGGATAACACAAATCTTAACCTGGCACTTGTAAGCTTCACTACATCACAATGTGCCAGAGATCCAACCAGTGAAGAAACCAACCGTGTGAATACACTCTTTTCTCAGAAGACTTGAGACCAGCTGACACATTCAGTGACTGAAAACACCTGTGTCTTGGAAAAAATCAAGTTTTAATATTTTATATTTTTAAGTAAAAAAATAAATATATCAAAGGTATAATATTTCTTCTCAAACTCCACTGGATCCTCTTATACAGCCTCTGTGGTACACCATCTCACTGTGGAGTTTTAGAGAATGCGGAGATCTCCACATCAAAACATTTACTAGTTACACACAAAAGTCATGGTGACCAAATGCTTTGTCTCCTGCAGTGACTCTGTGCCTCTGCAATCCCAAACTTCATGACCCCGTCTGACAACCACTGAATAAGCTTCATTGGAAGGAAACTTATTTGAAAATACAGACTTTTTTTTTTATGACCAGGAAACAAAAATAGAAACTAGGTAAATAAAGAGAAAATGGAAGTGACATAAATATTCCAACCTGTGGATGGGAAATCAAACTCTATTTTATAGTTGTGCTTGTTCCAGTATGTTCGTGAACATCATGTCATGATTTTGCCATCCTGACTAACTTCAGTCATTTTGTTTCTATAAAAATGCAGGCTATTATGCATTATTCTGCTCTTTTTTTTTCAAATAAAAGTAATTCTAATATATATTTTAAATCGTCTGATGACTTTGGCACAGAATGTTTTCCAGTAGAGTATAAGGATTATGGCATGACTTATTTTTAATATTGAAACATAGTAGCATTCTCCAGTTTGGGTTTTATGATCTTTGTAACATAAACATACTGTAATTATTTGAGATTTTTTTCCCCCAACCTTCTGCGAACCTCTAGCAAAATATTTTTAAAGCACATAAAATTTAAGTCCAAAAATCTAACCTAGTCAAAACTGGACAGCTTTAAAAATTTTATTGAAAATAATATGAAAAGACTAACAGCCAATCTTTGACAGGAACAAAATTCAGTGGACTTAGAAGAGATTTACAGTCTAGTTAAATATTTATGACTGGATCTAAAATATGTCTTTCATGGAACAACACAGCAGAGATGTTGGATAAAAAAGGTCAGAGGTCTGGATTTGAGAACATATTACAATTGTAACTTTGGATATATTAACTTTCAGTAACAATAAGTTTTAGATTGTAATAGCTAACAGACAAAACAGGTTGAAAAAAGTTATTATGGTCAGAAGTAATGCAAACCTTGGGAAGCATATTGAGGTAGCATTTACGAAAACTTGAATTTATGCCAGTTCTGTTTTATATGGTAACTCTCTAATACCAGAAGACCACAAAATTATCATAGACAAGGTACATTGTGGTACACATTTTTATAACATGTTTACTCAAAATTGCAGAATAGTTGAAAAATCTTTTTTTATACCATGGCACAATAGCACTATTTAGAAATTTACAATGTTTCCAAAATACCAAGGAGATAAAAGTTCTAGAAGATAATACAGTGAAGCCAATTTATCTTTACCTTACACTCTCAGGCTTAGTTACTTCTAGACGTCATTTAGCAACATTATAAATGTCTGCCTTGAATAGTCAAATTTTCCAAAGAAGCTGAACAACTTTCTTGGGCGGGGCAAGAAGCTGAGAAGGAACAGGATTCATTTTGGCTTGCTCTGGCGTTGGAAAAATATTTAGTACCACACCCTCAACAAAGGCCTAACACATCGAGGAGTAATGTCAAATCAGCCCATTCTAGCCTATTGTCACAGTCCTCTAAGGAACTAAAATAAGGCGAAATAATAAAAAGTACAGAAGTTTGGTGACGGCGTGGCTAGGGGCACCTAAGAGAGGGGAACCGTCAAGATAATGTTCCTAATTTTCAATCTTCTATTCTACCTAGAAGAAAATTTCATTTATCCACTGATAATGAGTTTAATTTCTACCCGATCAACCTTACATGCCTTAGTTGCTACCACCACTTTCTGGAACAGACCATTAGTCAGCACGAAGGTGAAAATCAGCGCTGTCTCAATACAAGGGTGGGGGGCAGTGGGATCTTCATGGAGGTGGGAAGAGGAACATCAGCACCAAGCACTCAGGTGACAGTGGCCCTCTCCCACGCCCTCCGTGCCCTCCGTTCTCCTGCCCCATACCTGGACTTGGGAACGATTAAACAGAAGCTGACCTAAGCAAGTCTCCGAGGCTGCTGGGGAGTCGAAGGGCAGGCTCGAGCTAGGAATCGCGGGTTGGGAGGAGGCCGCGGGGACTCTACGTTCACCTCCTGGACGACCCCCACCCCAGAGCACGCCCACCTCCCAGCCCCTCTCCCCAACTTCAGCCCTCTGCCCTGCGAGTCCGCTCTGCACTCACTGTCCTCGCCCCCCGCAGCCAGGCCCGCCTCGCCTCCTCCGGACCCGCTTACCTTTCCATTCTTGGGACTGCCGTTAAGGAACAGGGTCACCCGCCTCATCGCGCTGCCCCCACTGGGTCCTGAGTGAGTCGCCACCCTCCCACCTGTCTCTCCTCTCACCTTCTTCTTCTCCCGCCCTTCCCCTCCCTCCACCCACTCGGAATCTCTGCCCTTCGCCACCTTCCTTCTCTTATAGACACACACGCGCACGCACTCCCGGTCCCACACCCCAGGGTTGGCCGGTCCTCCAGCCTACCCCGCCCCTGGGCTCCTCAGTCAGTCTAGGGCCCTTCCCCCACCTCTCCTAGAGTGACTCTAAGCTTCACCAATCAACCGGCAGCGCCGGCCAGAACTCAGCCAATCATCACCCTGCATTGGGTGGGCTCATTTTAACCCCCCACCTCCAGGTGGAGGGAGGGAAGAGAGGCTGTAGTCTGGCGGACGGGAAGGGCTATCAGCCAATCAGAGCGGAACCTAGAGTCCAACGGCGGCTCAAAGCGTTACTGAGCAGGCGCAAACCCAACACCAGGTAAAGCTCATCTGCATACGGAGGCGGGGTTTGAGAAAAGGAGGTGGAGCGCTGGAAGTAACCCATGCTCGTCGGCACCTCCCCACTGCAGCAACTTCTCCACAGCTGAACCCAAAGAGGAAACAGCTGCAGTGAGGGCAGGCTGATTGGTTTAGAGCTAGCTCGTCGTTTTGCCAGGATTGGTCCACTGCTTCTTTTCGAAGTTTGCAGCATCCAATCAAAAGACGGGATCTGCTTCAAAGGTCCAACTACGGGTTCTTTGCGAGACTTTTCACGGAAAGTAGTCCCCCCGGACACAGATTAGCAGCTGTTCTCTCTGGTCCTTTTGTCACTTGTAGCTAGCGGTGGCTTCTTTCAGAACCCACGAAACAACTCCTGTTTCCTGGGACCCCGAAGTAGATGCCTGGGATGGTTCGGAGCGCGCGCGGACACGTGCCGATGCTGGCGGCGTAGATATTCGTAGAGTAACGCCGGAACTCCAAGGAGGCGGGGCCAGAGATTTGAATCCAGAGGCGGGCGGCAGTGGTGCTGAGAGCAAGTGTAGGTACCGCGGGCTGCGGGTTGGGAGTGTCGGCGGCAAGGGACAAGGCAGTACCCCGGAGGCTGGCTTGGCAGCCAGCGGTTACTTTCACTGGCATTCCCTTCAGGACCCAAGAGCTGAGGTCTAGAAGGGAGGACAACCAGGGCACTCATGTGCGGCGGGGCGTTCAAAATAAACCGGAGCGGGACGGAAGAAGCCAAGTGGCGGGAGTGAGAGGTCCTGGTTTGGATTTCAGGTGTAGTCCAGTAGAGCTGTTCCTTAGGCGGGTTTTTCTGAAGTATGTTCTATTTATGCTGCCCATGGAGTCAGTAGTTCTACAGCCTGAGCTGGATCACCCGTGTGATTTTTAAAATGCAAGTTAGTAGTCAATAGAGGGAATGAGGAATGCAATTAGCATTAATATGTTGGCTAGGTGGAGGGCCAGGGGAGGGAGGGAGCAATTGCGGGAATCATTTTATGAACTATATAGATGTCTAACCAATGTACTATATACTTGAAACTAATTAAAATAAATAAGTAAATTTGAAAAAAATGCAGATTCCTGGGACCTAGCCAGATCTGAATTAGAATTTCTGGAAATTCACAAGGACACCTACATGATTCAGATGTTCCTAAAGTTGAAAAGCCATGGCTTAGAGTATAGGGTCTACTTTGTTTCATCCAGAACAGCAGTTTTCTCCGTTTTGCTTCAATTTGGGCTCCAAAAGTGCTCTCGACATCTATTTTAATAACAGTATGGACTGTATTCGAATTTAGTCTTAATTGAGGATCTTGATAGAATAAACAATCTTAAGGATGGGGTTTCTTTTATTTTTTCTCTCTTCTTTCTTTTTTAGATGGATACCAATTCAAAAGACAGTGAGCCCCCTGAAACCAAGGAATCTGCTGTTAAAGATGCTGGTTTGTAGTGGTCTGTTGTCCCCTTGTGAGATTTAAGGTTTAGATATTTGGCCTGATAATGATACTTAGCGCCCCCAACATATCTGTTTCAGAAAATGCCGCTTTCATTTTGGGCAATGAAACTCCTCAGAATCATGTAGCTGAAACGACTCCTAATCCTTGCACACCAGATACTTTTAAATCGCCTTTGAACTTTTCTACAGTAACTGTAGAGCACTTGAGAATGAAAACTGAAAGCTCTGTAAAGAACTCTTCAGGTAAGAGAAATCTTTCTATTGCAGTACACTTAAAGTTTAAAAATAATTTTAATATAGCTCAATTTTGTTCATCTATCCAGTCTTTCTATTTACTCTACATATGTAAATTAATTGGCTGTGTAAACTTACTTGATCAGGGAGACTTATGTGAATATGCACTGTTCATCTAGCATAGCAGGAGACCATGGTCCCAAGATACCCAGCCTAATAACGTTCCTAAGTCTGAGCTGTGCTTTGTCCCCAAACTGGAAAAGAATATGTATGTAAATCACTTTTTGACCTGATCTGTGGGATACAGAAGTGTGTGGACTATAAATAATAAAACATTTTATGGTCACATATGGCAATGAGATTGAGAGTTGAAGAGTAGTTAAGAAAGTAGTACATTAAGGGATTGGGGTGTGTCTCTTTCAAATCACAAACAGAAAATTGGTTCGTGCTAATCTCCTTCATGGAGTAGAAATGAAGTATACCTGTGAGGCCTGACAACTGGAGAAGAAATATGAGAGGAATTAGATTTTTGAGAACAGCGTTTAGAAATGGAGGCAATGGGGAACATGAAAATCAAAGCGTACTTGGCCAGGTAGTTCATGACTGAGATAGGACCAAGGTGGCACACCATTCTATGTTCCCTTCTCAAGAACATTACTCTTAGACCTTTACAAATCTAGATCTATTTTGCATACTTAGTCATAAGGCTAGAATTCAGAGTAGTATACCAAAGAAACAACTCTTGAAAAATTGAGAACATGAGAATACATGTGTCTAGGTTGAGATCTTTCCTCTATGTCTGTGGAGATAGGACTGGCTAATTCAGAAAAAGAGAAGTTCTTAGTCCAAATAAGCCATTACCCACCTCTGTGTGCTGAAAATATAAAACGAAAATGAGAACTATTATTAATACAAGTATGTTCATGCATTCATTCCACGCAACTATATTTAATAACCTTCTGTGTACCAGGTACGGTTCCAGGAATATGGAATAAATCAATTGACAGAATAAAGATTCCTATCCAACTGATCATATATGAACAATTTTGCCTATAATTCTCTATTTAGATTTCTGTACCATGTGTTTATCATGTTCTCTCTCAGAATGGTACATCACAGATATTCAGGACATGATTACTGATGATTGCCTTATTTTGTTCCAATGTAAAAGAGAGTTTTCATTATAGGAAAATTATCATCTTACCTTAAAAAGTCCAGACGACGCTCTACAGTTGGTGTTCGGGGCTCTCCTGAAACAAACAGTCTTATTCGTTTCATTGCCCAACAACGGAATTTGAAGAATGTAGAGAAGTCTCCTTTGACACAGAATTCTGCTTTTCTGGTAGGATTTTCTTCTCACGTCTATCATGAATTCTTCTAGGGAGAATGTTACACTGTGTTTTAAAACTTTAATCAGTGTTTATACCTCCCAGTGCATCTCATCTGTTTCGGATCTGGAGAGAGATTATTTTCTCTTGTGTCTTACAAAGAGTGTGCAGTTAGCACGAACAGTGATGTTAAGCATAGATATGTCAAGAGTTATGAGATCCTGGGTAGAAACGGCTTTCTAAAAGAAATTTCTATTTAATTTTGCAATTTTTTTAAGTTAATGTTTATTTCTTATAATGAGATGAAGCATTGCTTTTCTTTTTCTTTTAATATATCTTAAGTGTCTAATTTTTTATGAGTACTATATGTTAGCATATAGGGTCAAGAGTTATCCCAGAACAAATGTATTTCGGATAACCTTGTGAGAGGGAGCAAATTATTTGTCTGCTGATGGGGAAATATTTAGATAGTGTTGCAGATTTTTATTACAATAATACATGCTTCTAAAAACTCAGATAGTAGTACAAGTTTTGCTCTGAAAGATACAGTCCCAGCTTATCCTTTATGAAGGATATCTGCTTTTGACTGTTGTGATATTGGCCTTCCTATTTTAAAATGTATTTACATTGCCACTTCATTTTTCAGTTTTAAACACTCTGTATGCTTGAGGCTGTATAGTGCATTGCAGTGGTTTTCAAACGCTATCCCTGGAGATCCTTGAGTTCAAGAGGTCCATGAGGTCAAAACTATTTTTTGTGATAGCATTAAGATGTCATTTACCTTTTTTTTTTTAAAAACTGCATTGATGCTTGCATTCATGGTGTAAAAGCAATGGTGGATGAAACTGGAAGCTGTCATTTTATTCATCATTGCTAAGCATTCACAGGAAATAATGATAATGCCAGTTTCACTTAACATCCTCGATGGGGCAATAAAAATTGTAAATAATTTTCAACCCTTGAATATGACGTGTGCTGAAATGGAAAGTATGCATCAGGCACTTCCAAAGTACGTACAGAACCGTGGTGGATGTTACGAGAAAAATCATTGGTGCGATTGAGCTGTGAGCTGAACTAGCCACGCTTTTATGGAACATTATTTTTACATGAAAGAATGATGACAGACATGGTTAGTCAGACTTGGGAATGTGACTGATATTTTCTCAAAAATGAACCTGCCAGGTAGGAAAATATAAAATGTTTCTTACCAATGAAGAAATTTGAATTTTCAAGTGAAAGCTAGAATTTTGGAAAACTTTTATTCACTACCTTGAAGTCTATAACTTCCAAGTAGCTGAACATTCCTGATATATAAGTGGGGGTATTAATGAATGTGATGTTTTGATATTGCATAATAAAATGTATCAACATTTGGAAGATATGCATAACTGAGTGAACCCATATTTTTTATATAACCAGTACATGTAAAATAAACCCTCAAATTGGAAGATAGATTCGTGCATTTTAACATAAGAAAGGTTCATTGTTATGATTTCGTATTTGACATTGCAACCTAACCTTTAAGAAATCTTTGTTGAGTTTTGTGTTTATTGAAGAATATCCACAGTCTGAAAAGGCTATTAGAATACTCTTAATAGATACAACCAACGTGAACTAAGTCTTTGGTGTTCTCAATTTTTAAGAGTGTAAAGAATTATGAGAACTGTTATAATAGATACGAGAATGGCCTGACGAACTATATTGCTCAGATATGATTCTCGACTTTATTATTAATTGTGACTTTTAGCAACTTAGTCTTAGTTTCTTCAAATATCAAATGGGGGTAATAAAAATAGCAAGAGTTTTATGAGGAAGAATAAATTAATAGATATGAAGTACTTACAAGTGTGCCTAGAATATAGTATGTTTTAGATTTACTATCATTGTTATTTCTGTGAAAAATGAGGATTTTGTTCTCTTATCTCCTAGTCATGGCTATCCCAACACTTTCTTCTTTCCCATTCTTTTTAATATAGTCAATTACAATTTTTGTTTTAGTTTAGCATGCGTATTTAACCTTGTAGATAGTTTTTACAAACTGCTGTATAGTATGTCATGGTCATATTTCCTTTCTTATACAACTTTTGTTTTTCCTATAATGATTAAATACTTTTTTCTGTTTAGTCTTTTAATTTATCATATAATCTCATCCCCAAACTGTGACAGTTTTAAACCTTAAGAGTCTATCGATTCTTTTTTCTTGGTGTCTTTCATCTTCTTTCTCCTGTTGGCTTGATTGCCACTACATTTGTTGGATAGCTACCATTTTATGGCACCCTTTCACCATCCTTGATAAATCTCTTCCTCACTGATTTGGTTTCTATTTCCTTGATCTCATATCTTTCTCATTTCTTGGTTTACTGCCTCATTTTTCTGGAGACTCTGTGTATCTGATGAAATTTAGTGTACCAGCACATTTGAATTATGGATTATCTTAGTATCGAAATCTGGTTTGGGTGTATCTTCCATCAAAATTTTGAAAGCCTTCTTTATTGTATTTTATCTTGTTACAGAGCTGAAGTGTCCTATTCATTTATTCAATCAACACATTTAGATTCCCTATCCTTTATGTGGTCTGCTTTTTTAAAAAATTAAAATATAATTAAAATACAATATTATATTACTTTCAGGTTTACAACCTAGTTACTTAATGAAGTGATCAGTACAGTATTATCGACTATATCCCCTATTCTGTACATTATATCCCTGTGACATATTTAATTGGTAACTAGAAATTTGGACCTCTTACCTCTCCTTCACTTTTGCCATACCTCCAGTCTCCTTCCCCTAATTCTTTTGCCCTTTGGCAACCATCAGTTTAATCTCTATGAGTTTGTTTTTGTTTTTTTTGTTTCTTCATTTGCTTTGTTTTTTTAGATTCCACATATAAATGAAACCATAACAATGTTTGTTCTCTCTTATTTCACTTAACGTAATAATCTCTAAGTCAATTTTTATTGTCCCAAATGGCAAGGTTTTTATTTTTCAATATTCGACTTTGAGTGTGTGTGTGTGTGTGTGCGCATGCGTGTGTGCGTGCGTGTGTGTAGGTTGCTTCCATATCAAGGCTATTGTAAATAATGTTGTAATGAATAGTGGGTATGTATCTTTTCAATTTAGCGTTTTTGTTTTCTTTGGATAGATACCCAAAAGTGGAGTAACTGAGTCATATAGTAGTTGTATTTTTAAATTTTTGAAGAAACTCCATAGTGTTTCCGTGGTGGCTGCACTAATTTGCCATCCCACCAACAGTGCGTGATGGTTCCCTGTTTCCCACATCCTGACCAACACTTGTTATTTGTTGTCTTTTTGATAATAGACAGTCTTACAGGGGTGAGGTAATATCTCATTGTCATTTTGATTTGCATTTCCCTGATGATGAGTGATGTTGAACACCTTTCATGTATCTGTTAGCTATCTGTTTATCTTCTTGGAAAAATGTTTATTGAGGTCTTCTGCCTTTTTTTAGTTGTATTGTTTGGTTTTGTTTTGCAATTGAGTTGTATGAGTTCTTTATACACTTTGGATATTAACCCCTTACCAGATAAAATATTCGCAAATATTTTCTTCCATTTAGTAGGCTGCCTTTACATGTTGTCGGGGCTTTTGCTGTGTGGGAGCCTTTTAGTATGATGTAGTCCCATTTGTTTATTTTTGCTTTTATTGCTTTTGCTTTGGTGTCAAATCAAAAAAGTCAGCCAAAACTATTGTCAAAGACCTTACCACCTATATTTTCTTTTGGTTTCTTGAGTTCATGTGTTAAGATTCAAGTCTTTAATCCATTTTGAGTTAATTTTTGTGTGTGGTGGAAGGTAGTGGTCTAATTCCATTCTTTTGTGTGTGACTGTCCAGTTTTCCCAACACCATTTATTGAAGAGACTGTCTTTTCTCCATTGTATGTTCTTGGTTCTGTTGTCATAAATTGATTGACCATGTATATGTGGGTTTATTTCTGAGCTCTCTATTCTTGTTTTTTCATCTTTGTGTCTGTTTTTATGCCATTACCATACTGTTTTTGATTACTATAGCCTTGTAATATAGTTCGAAATCGAAGAGTGTAATGCTTCCGGCTTTGTTCTTTCTCAGGATTATTTAGACTATTTAGGATCTTTTGTAGTTGCATATAAATTTTAGTATTGTTCTATTTCTGTAGTAAATATTTTAGCAATATTTTTCCAAACCTTGAGCATATCTGAATATGGAAAACTAGCCTACTTCTTTCTCATACCTAATATCATATATACACTTAGGTATTTATTATCCTGTACAACTTCTCAATAGATTGATTACATCAGTATTCACATGCTTACGTTATTATGACCATGTATGTTATTCTGAGCTGATCTTTATTCTGCAATTATCTTATGTTCCTTTTGAGTCATTTTCTATTAGTACAGATGAATTGTATGACTTTAGGATAACCCTTTCTTTCTCTATATTTCATGTGGATAAGAGTTGATCACCAGCTTGTAATGAATGTTATGTGTTGTTTATGTCATAAAGGTTTACATCATCAACATATTTGAATTTAAAATGTTCTGTTATTATGTAACAGTTTGCTTAGCTTTATGAATGTATTTAACTGGTAATAGATTATGTGTGAGCAGATTCACCATCAAGCATGGCTTCAAGATTTTAACTGATTTTCCCCCATTCAGTATCTTAAAGGGAGGTAATTTTTTGCTTTAACTTTTGACTGTTGGTTTAATTTTGTTAATTGCAATGTAGAAATCACTGGAAATATGTTAGTCTAAATAACAAAGGGGAAAAAAGATCTTGGATAGAGAACTTAATCACTAATTTTCTTTTTTTAAAATGGGTAAACAACTCTTGAATTGTATATTATTTCCATTATTCTGCCACTTCCATCCCTGCTTGTATCAGTTTCATTTTGTGAATCTTTTGCTGAAACCCTTTTAGCAGAGTTTGTAGAGAGCTCCTGTTTGGCTTTGTATTTTAAGTGAATGTCTGGCTTTCAGCGCTTAAGGTTGTAGGGTGCCATAAAATGGGGAAAATTTAGCTGGGGAGAGCCATAAGAGAAGAGGATAAATGTGAGAGTGGGTGTCTGAGCCACTAGGGAACGTCCGTGACTTGTTCTTGCCTCCTTGGGAGAGGGTAATTATGGATGGGGATGAGTAATGAGACTAGCTTGGGTTTTACTAGGTACCTTGCAACTTACATGTACCAAAGGCATCATGCAGATAATTTTCAGTGGATATTTTTAGCAGATCTTTCACATCTGATTCACTGAGGCTGTCTCAGGTTATGCACTCTAAGTTATAAAAGAGAGCCCTTAAGCCCCTCAGAAAGAATCCTTTTAAGAGTTTTTTAGGCCCCAAATAATTGGTTATGTATTTTTCTGGGTGCCTTTTTAAAGCTTCAGACTTAACTTGTCTGCTCCATGGACTAATTGCTATCAGTATTGAGTGACCCATACACGTGTGTACATACCACAAAGCTATTTCTGTTTGCTCAGGTATTGCTAAAAACTGGGGGAGGAGCAGAGGGAGACTTAAGATGATGGCAGCATACCAGATATTCAAACTGAAAATGTAAGATCTTAGGGAGAAGAGGCTCTGCTATACTAATTTATTACCTCTGGTCTTATAGAAGCCTTTGTTTGTTTAGTTTTGGATTCAATGGTTACAGGCCTGGGATACAGAAACTTTGATTTGATTTATACTACCATCTCTGTTTCTGTCTTTTAACAGGGCAGCAGTGTAATGTATCAAAATGTTAATTCTTTAAAAGAAAGAATGTCTGCCTTCCAGTTGGCTTTTCATGCCCTAAATGAAGAAGAGAAGATGAGGGACCGCCCTGGATTCTCAGAGACAGCAGAGAAGTTGGAGACAACAGGTTTGAGTGAGTAGAAAGAATTTAGTACATCTGGACTTCTGAATTTATTCAGATAAGGCTCTGAGATATAAAAACAACTTAGTTTCACAGTACAACTTAGTTTCACAGTACAAAAGCAACCTTTCTGAGCAGAACTGTATTTTTAAGTTTAAAATTTGGGACATTTTACACAAAAACCTGGATATCTAGTTTCTCTTGAAAAAAAAAAAACAAAACCAGTATCAAGCATTCCTAAGCCATTTCCACATGGCCACAGTTAAGTTTTAACTGTAAAAATATCAGAGCTGATTAGCTAGTTTCATCTTTAGGTAAGCCATGTGGCAAATTTGAGTGTACAAACCTCAGTTTTTAGAGGATTGTTATTAAGTTTGGCAAGCATTTACATGAATACCAAACACCCACCCCAATATAAGTAGATATATATAATCTGACATCTTAGTAGCCTGCCATATTTTTTGCTGTAACTTTTAGATTAATAATTCATTTAGTTATTTTTTTTTCTGTTATCTTCGATTTTCCAATCATAAAGCATTTCAAACATCAGAATTAGATAAATCTTGGCCTTACTGTAATCATCATAATCATACCTCTAGTGCTTTGCACCTCAAGCAAGGTTTGAAATGATTTTATTTTGGCATCTTGAATCATCAAGCACATTTTTACACTTTCTTGTGTGAAGTACACCACTGCTCAAGACAATTCTAATTCACCTACCTCACTATTGCACTCATTTGTATTTGTAGTTTGTAACTTACCTATTCTTCAATTTTTACTTGGGTTTTAAGGTATTTTAATGACATGATTATTATAATTCTGTAGAAACTAAAATTATTTTTTATTGCTAAGAATAACTGGGGCACCTTGTGGCTGTATTTTTCATAAAATCTTACACGATCAAAGCAGAACCAATATTAGAACATAACCACATTTTTTAAAATATTCATAAGAATAAATTTCAATGGAAATTTAAAAATAAATGAGATACTAACTGTATCACTGATACACATGTTTATCTGTACATTTTTAAGCCTGAAAGATTCTATTTGTATTCTTTTTAGTTTTCATGTTCTCTTGCTTTTTCATCAGATTTCTTGTTTTGAATTAAAAAATGTACTATATTTTTCTTTATATTGCTGAAGTATTTAGACTCAAGCATTAAATTTTACTAAAATTATGATGATGTACAAAATAGTTAAGATGATATTGAGGAAGAAAATATTTATACCACTGTTATTTTGTTATTTTGTTTTGTGTGTATAGCCAAAAAGGAAAGTCTTGGTGAATGTCAGCAGTCTGAGTTCCCTGCACAGTTACCCAAACATCAGAGAATGACTTCATGGAGCAGCTCTGATGAAAATCCAGCTAATGCAGCTAATCTCCAGATAGTCAATATCGGTGCTCTTCCCAATACAGACAGAACATGTGCTGTTACTCCTCCTCTTGCAGATCTTTGTGAGGTAATTCATTTACTAGAAACATAAGAAAATGAAGCTTAGGTTTCCTGGTGAGGCAGTTTTAAGATCCTTTTTTCAGTTATAGTACCTGATATTGCTATATTGTAGCTAGGTTTTAAATTGTGTGTGTGTGTGTGTGTGTGTGTGTTTCCTACTTATTAATTTTTGTTGGTTGGCATATTGGTTATTAGACAGTTTTGATTAATATGTTGCTTTTGATCATGAAAAAGATTTTATGAAAAGATTAAGCTCTGTGGTCTACTTGTGAGATATTGCTCCACATGCTGTTGGTAAAACAAAGTCACAGTACTGACTTGAGCGGCTTTTTTGTCTCCTTCAGGAGGCAGATGTATGAGTGTGTTATTTACACATAACTGGTAAATTAGATGAAGATTGTGTATGGCTATCTATACTCCTCAGGCTTCACACTTCTGCCTTGCCACTGCAGCTGGTTTAATACTGCCTAAGAAGCAGAGCGCTATTTACCAATTGCTCCTTTGCTCTGCTCACTTCTTCCAGGTTAATAGGAATATTTGTTGTTGGTAACTCTAAAGCCTGTCAAGATTATCAAGAACAAAATAAATTAAGTAATGCTAATGGAGCCTTTTGACCTTCATTCAAATGTAAACGAAGCTGTTTCCCTCGTGACTGGCTCTTGCTTTATATTGTTAGTTTTGGTTTGAGGGAGCAGGTCCCCATTTCTTTAGTGAAAGGAGGCATCTAAGGCCATTAGAGTTGAAACTTTTTTTTCATCTTCTCTGTCATGGTCTCAACAGTCCTAATAATCTTCTTTGAACTGGTATAAATGTTTGATATTCATTAAAGATTCTTCAGAGCCCATGAGTGAGTTCTATTCTAGCCATGAATGGTTTTCCTATTTTAGCTCTTTGATATCTTTTGCTTGACTAGTAATGATATAACATGTTCTGTTATTTTGAGAATTTCTTATTTAATGAATGCAGTTAACATAGTTTCTAGCTGAATGCACTTAACGTAGTTTCTAGTCGTCAAACAAGGCAACAAAATGTGTCCAATAAACTTTTCCTTGGGAACTGAAAATTTGTAGGATGTTTAGAATGGATGCAGTTGAATGAATATTCTGTTTTTAGTTACATTCCCATGTACTTTTGTACCAACTAGATAATGAAGGCAATTGCTTAATCGATCAGTTGATTGATTTTTTTAACATTAGATTTCCAGACAATCTGTAAAGCTTATTCAAATCTTTATAAAGATGTCAGTAATCCTATAAGTAATAAAATTTAATACTTCTTTACTCTAAATTTTTTTTCCCCAAGGAATCTTGCGAATCTGATTTAAAGCAGTCTGGAAATTCAATTGAAGAGTTTGTTCCACTTTCAGAGCTCACAAAGGCTTCAAGTGGTATGTATTCCATTTTTCCTTTGGCATTTCACCCATTGAACATTTGTTCAGTAGACGTTTATGGTTGATGTACCTATATGCTAAAATTTGAGAACACCAGAACAGTTCCTTATGTTTGGGGAGCTCATGATCTTATAGAAATGTTCCAGAATTCTTGTTATATGAGAGGAGACATTGTCTTTAAACTGCTACCAATAAGCATCAGTGAAATATTTTCCAACTTATATAATGTATTTTAAAGAATAGGATCTCCAAACATAAGAACACGTTATTTTGCTAGAGAAGACACTACACTTGATTTTTTTTGTTTGTTTGTTTTTTTAGTGTGTGAAAAGGTACCAACATTCAAAACTTAGCCTTCCCCCAAATCAGTATGTTGTATTGATTGGAAGTCACCAGTAAGGTATTAGGTTTACTTTCAACCTACCTGTGTTTATTGTAAAAGAAAAACTCTTGTAGACTTATAATTGGGTCTTTCTTTTTAATCCATCTGAGATTCTCTGCCTCCTAATTGGAGTATTTGAGTCATTAACCTTTCAAGTCATTATTGATATGGTTTGATATAAATCTGCCATTTTATCATATGTGTTTTCTATTCTCTCTCTCTCTCTCTCTCTCTTTTTTTTCCTGTATTTTCTTTTTTTCTTTTTTGGGTTTATTTGAATTTTTTTTTAATTTTACTTTTCCATTACCTTTTAAATTATATTTCATTGCATTTTTTTAATGGTTACTCTAAGAATTGTGACATACGTCCTTAACTTTTCACAGCGTACTTATTTAATATTATATAACTTCATATAAAACAGAAGCTCTACAAACTTCAGAGATCTATTTTTTATCCACTCACGCAGGTCCTTTCCAGTATGGATGTTATCTGTATTACATTTATATTAATTTTAAACTGGATGAGATGCTTTTTTTTTTTTTTTTTTTTTGCTTTAAACAATATGTGTATTTGAAGAGACATAGTTTTTATAGTTACCCAGACAGATACTATTTCTGATGCTTTTCATTCCTTCCAGAAGATCTAAATTTCCCTTTGGTATCATTTCTCCAATCTGAAAAAGAACCTTTTTTAGCATTTTATATAGTGCACATCTTCTCTGACATCTTAATTTCATTCATACATTGGATGGATGATTCATAGAGCTGGGTTCTGAGTTTGATACGTAGGTGAAATAAGATGCTTTTACCTTTATCATTTCTTACCAGTATTCTTTCTTTACTTTCATGGACTTTATCTTAGCAGTGACATTTTCTTGAACAGTAGTTACAGAATGAGTGAAATGTGGTCATTAAAAAACTGTCATCGTACCAAACACCTCCCTGTACAATCTGCCTTAAGTGGGAACGTCACAAGAGCTAGCATATCCCATTTTAACACCTTGCTTTCCCCAAGCAGAAACAATGTATAAAACGGAAAGACGAATCCACCATAGGTGATAAAGCCTTGATTAAAGGAGTCTAGTGCCACTTCCAGTGTTTTAAACTGGCTATATGGTGGCACCCCAGAGGTTATTATATTTCAGACAGTGCAGCCTTAAGAAGAGGGAAAAGATCTTGTAAAGTGGGATAGAATATACTTAGTTAAGGGCAAGTTTGATAATAGAGAGCCTACACCATACCTCTGTTATCTCCCTTGCCCCGTACATCTCGTCCATTTTACCCATCTAACCAGAAACCCAGCCTGGTGAATCTCTCCCTTCTCTGTTCCTGCCCCAGATATATCTGCATAATATTTTGTATGCGATATCCTCACCAAGTTTTTCACCTCACATGGGCCCTCAGCACTGCTTGGTGGGATACTTGCCTCCATTCCTTAATCGGTTTGCTTTCTCGCACCTCTTTTCCATCAAGCTTCCAACCCTCCTTATAAACAACAAACTTGTTATTATAAACAAAAAATTCTTTAGTATATGTATGTCCCATGCATTGTTTTTCTTTTATATCCATGCGCATGTACATAAGTACTGAGATATAATTAAAGTTTAACTAGATCTATTGCATATTTGCTTTGTAAGATCTGGCAACCCTACTCATGGGTGACTGATAGAATGTCCTCTGGTGCCACGTTGCAGAATCTTGCTGCTGCTATCACCGAGAAAACGAAAGATGTCGGAGGCAAATGTCCTGGTCCTCTTGCCGCTAACCCCCCTGCCTCTGTGCAGGTGTGCTCCCCTTCCCCCCCCCCCTTAGGTGGATCCTCAGGGCGCCTAAGGTCAGCCCCTTCAGTGTGGCCCTTCCTTTTATAAAAACCTTTTGTTTGAGGTGTCCCCTCTTTTCTGAATTGTTCATTTTCCCCATTAACATACAATGAGTTGTAATATCTCCCATCTTAGACTTGCCCTTGTCCTCAGATTTTTTTCCAGCCAGAAATCCATTTCTTTCTTCTGTACCAAAACTTTCTTTAAGGGCAGCCTCCTTGCCTTCCATTCTTTCTTGATCCAATTCCAGACAGGACTTCATAACCAACAGCCCTCTCCTTGCTATCCCATTGTCATTCTCAGTATATTCCTCTCCCCAAGGTCTCAGAAGCTTTACAGATAGAGCTGACCATGCCCTCCTGTGAGCAATGTTTCCTTCACAGGACATAATTCTCTCTTGTTTTCTCCCGATTTTGCTGACCATTTCTTCTGAGTATTTTCTTTGTTCCTACTCTTCCATCCCAACATTTAGATGTTTGAATGCTCCGGGTCCAATGCTTGGACTTTTTTCCTTCTATACTCACTCCCTAGGTGATTACCAGCATTCTCACCATCTGTGTGCTGTTGACTTCAAATTTAAATATCTGGCCTTGACCTTTTCCCAAAACTCTAAACTTAAGTGCCCACCTGCCTTTATTCATCTCCACATGGAAGACTAATAAATTCTCAGACATAATATACTCAAACAGGTCTTAATAATTTTTTCTTCCCCAGTCTGCTCATCTTTACTTTCTTCATCTCGGTAAGCAACACTACCACTCTCCCAATTGCTTGTGCCAAAAACCTTGGAGTTATCTTGACACCTCCCTTTTTAAAGTTCGACTTGCAGTCCCATTAATAAATGTTGTTGGCCTTCACCACCACATCTCACCTCCTAACTGCTATCACCTTGGTCCAGGCTACCATCTCCTTTTGCCTGGTTTATTTTGTGTATCCTTTTAAGTGCTTTCCTTCTTTTCCACCCTTGTCCCCACTCTTACAGTCTTTTTTCTACACAGTGGTCAGGGGCTCCTTTTAAAATGCAAATCACGCTGTCATTCTTTTTCTTAAAACCTTTCATTGTCTTCCCAATGTACTTAGAATAGTATCCAGTACCCTTTCCACTAGGCCTCACCTGACCGGGTCCTTAGCCTTCTCTTTGAACTTATTTCTTAGCTCTTCTTTTTCATTCTGTCCTATTCACACTGGCCTTGTCTGCCTGTAACATGCCAGGTGTGTTCCTATCTCAGGTCTTCGCACTTGGCTTTGTGCATATAATGTTCTTCCTAGATATGTGCATGGCTCACTTCCTCATTTTATTCAGGTGCCTACTTATGCTCGAGAAGCTGTCCCAAAACAGCAGCACCCACTTTATCATGTCATGTCCCGATATCTCTATGTTAATTTTCCTTAAAGTCATATATTACTACATGTTATATATACATATCTTTAACTTTTTCTTTTTTTTTGAGGTGACTATAGATTCATTTGTAAGAAATAAGCTAAAGAGATATACCTGTATACCTGTTCCCCTCCAGGAGCAACATCTTGCATCGCTATAATACAGTGTCACAACCAGGAAATCGATACTGATGCACTCCACTGACTTTATTTCATTTTCCACCAGGTTTACATGCACTCGCTTATGTGTATATTCAGTTTCCTATAATTTTATCACATGGGTAGGCTCACATGACCACACTATAATCAGAATATAGAACTGTTTTGTCACAGGATCCCTCGTGCTGTCCTTTGACGGGCATGGCTACCTCCTCCTCTCCACTCCTCCCAGTTATTTTATTTCATATTGTTTCTCTGTCCCCTGAATGTATGGGGGCTTTGCATGTTTGTTCGTCGTTGTCTCTCTCTAGAAGAGCACCTATCACATCATAAGTATGTAATATACATTTGTTAAATGTTGATTATAAGGCAATGGTCTTTTGTGAAAAAATCTGTGGGGAGAGCCTTGCCATGTTTGGGGGGATATATGATTATGTTAATTTTTTGATTTGATAATCTCCCTCCAATCACCCTTACATACTGAAATACCTCTGACTCCAGCAGTAAAATTGCTCAGTTATTCATTGTTCATCTAGGTTAATTTTATTGTACAAGTCATAGTTGTCGTGAGTAGAGGCAGATGGACAGTTAGTAGCTGATTCATGGGTACCTGCTCACATTTCCATGGCAGCCCAACTCCTTATTACCATCACTCTTAGCAGTTAGATTTGAGTGGAAATCTGTAACTGGTGCCCCTTGTCTGTCTTCTTTTTGTTTGCAAATGAAATCCCAGATGCTACTCCCTAAGCAGGATATATTAGGGTTGAATTTCTTCATAGTGTATTTATTCCCTTTGCAAACACATAACACTGTTGGTGTAGAGCACACTGATTGAGATGTCTTCTACCTCCTATGTTTACGTGTTTAATTGGAAGGAATGCAAGTTGCTGACCGCATAGAGGGCAGAGGACCAGCTGATGCCATTTCACCTGACAACTGTCCAGCAGTGAGCACAGGCACAGCTCCTGGGCTCAGGTCACCAGTTACCCCACTGTGCGAGAGGGACACACCAGCCATAGCACTTCGATCTGTGCTGAAGAAACCCTCCGTCAAGCTGTGTCTGGAAAGCCTGCAGGTGAGTGTAGAGCTACATTTCCTAAAGCAGATTGAATGCAAAGATCATTTTGGTTCAAAGCAGTACCTCTGAAATGTTAAATGTCATGCTGGTTTAAAAGGAAATGTCTTACCCTATTTTTTTCTCCTCCTTTTTTTCCCACTTACAGCACTGTCTAGAGTTTCTTTTTCTTTTTTTATTGTCGTTAATTCAGATTGTAACGTAGCATGTAGAATTTCATATAGCTTGACTTTTTTATAAGAGTGTCATAGTTCTTAATGTGTAAGTCTGTTAGTTGTTTCCACCCAAAGTATTTGGTCTCAGATACCCCTTTTACTGGAATACATCTTTCTCTAAGCTCAGAAGAGATTTATGAGAACTAGCTGGCATTTATTGAATACTTTCTATGGCCTTCTGACATGTATTATGAACATAACAGCCAGTAATACCCTAAGAAAAGTATTAGCCCTGTTTTATATAAATTTAGGTTCGAGGCTGTCAAATGAACCCAGAACAATCTGATGTTACAATCCAATAAAATTCAAGATGGGCTGTGAGCACTATGAAAGTTTGAGAGGGTGGGCTCTGGAGGCAGAGTGCCCGGTTTCAAATCCTGACCTTGAGGTTTAAGAGCTAGACGAATGAGTTAACCATTTTTAATCCTGATTTTCTTATTTATAAATGACAGTATTAGTAGCTACAGGGTAATTTGAGCCTTAAGTGGGATAATAATGTGAAATTAGCACTAGCGCCTGGCAAATGAAAACTAATTTTTTTTTCAATCCATATGCTTTTAAAATACAACTATGCGTAATCTGTTTCTAAAGCTAAAATGAACTAAACTACCTTCTGTCTACATGAATCTATATACAAATGTTATTTTAAATATTTTAACAATTTTTTCTGGCTAAAGAGCTGATTTAGGTCTTTATACAGCACTGCTCATTCAACTCTTCTGTTTGTTTAATCTTCTCAAGAAAACTTAGTAACAGTATTACATAGCAAGTCCTGCCACTAAGACCATATGAAGACTTTTACAACCGATGATCTTTCTACTAAGCTTTCCAAAGTTTGGAGGTATCCACAGTTGGAGTTGTTTGTTAACTTTCATGTTTTTTTTTTTAAATTAAATATAAATCTAAAAGTTAACATGAACTTTGTTTTATAAGTTCATTTATTTCACAGATATTGAAATGGACATTTTCCTAGTCAGAAAGATGAAACTGACTCAGGAGATAGTTGATTGGGGAGATTTATTTGGGGCAGGACTGTTTCTTAGAGATGGTGCTGCTCTTGGAATGGATGTACTGGAGGGAAAGAGTAGCTGCCGAGTTCAGTGGCTGAGCAGGTGTTAGAACGAGATTGGACAAGCAGATGGTGAGTTGGAGGTGACGTTCATGCAGCCCGCAGCCCTGGTCCTGCTCCGCCCCAGTGGCCCTGTGGTTCAGCTTGTCCTGTCTTGTTCTAAGGAGTTCACACTGTCCCTTCCTCACCAACTTGCCTATTCTGTAATCTTTTGGAGAAACATAGAGGGACAAATACTACCCTCTTCCCTTTTTTCTAACTCAAGAATATGGTAACATAGAGACAAGAGATTTTTTTTACACTTATAAAAGCTATGGTTCCTAAGGTTAAAAGACAAAGCATCCTATTATACCATTTACCTCTTTGTTTTTTTCTTGTTTTAGTGCAACTCTTATACCGCAGACCATTTATAGAGTGTACCTCATCTGACACCATGTACAGTACACTGTCGTTTTAGCCAGTCAGTTTCTTTCATTTGCCACATCAAAAAATGAGAGTACGAATTAACCGACATTATGAATTTCTGTTCTTTAATTTTGGCCTAAAATACTGTTTACTAAAGTAATATCTAGGAAACCAAGTTTTTCTTTGTGGCTAATGCCATGGTGTTTTAGCCAGAACAATTATGAAAGTAAAAGTAATTTGCAGTACTATAGTCTTTACCCTTGGCAGCAAAATATCCAGTTGTCATTCTTAATGATTCTGTACATGTTTATATATGTAAAATTATTCACCGAAGTTTATTTTATTTAGGAACACTGTGACAACCTCTGTGATACTGGGACTCATCCAAGCTTAATCTCAAATCTTACAAACGGTTGCAGAGAACAAAAAGCAGGTTAGGAATTCATATTTATTTTGAAGCCTGGGGATATCATTGTCTTGTTATAAAAAATCTGATATGGTATGTAATATTTTCAGTGATCTCCTAATGCCTTGATGCTTCTGAAATTACATTGGAATGAAGAACAGTTGGGAAGGATGGAATTTCTTTGGAGGGTCTCAGAGTTGGTCTGCCCATTTCATCCATTTTTGCTTAATGGTGAAACGTGTAAAGGAAGTTGATATTCCAGTCTTGTAAACTTCTAAGATGTTCATGCAAAATTTACTTTAAAATCTATTACTATATCTTAATGAGAAATACTGCTTATCTTTTTCATTTTGAATTTTTTTCTTTACGAACTTTTATACCAATAATAGCTGAATCTAATTATGTTAAAAGATGGTAAAACATGCCTTTTAAATAAGAAATGGAGCTTAATTTTTTAATATAATTGTGTTTATAACCTATAGAAGGTCAAGAAGATTATAAAGTTCCAATCTTTATTAATATGAAGAAGAGGAAGAGAGTTACTTTTGGGGAGGACCTAAGCCCTGAAGTGTTTGATGAATCTTTGCCAGCAAATACTCCACTACGTAAAGGAGAAACACCTGTTCGCAAAAAGGATTTGAGTAGTGCCAGTCCCTTGCTACTTGAACAGTCACCAGTCTCTGAGCCTTTATCCCAGCCAAATTTTGATGACAAGGGGGAGAATCTTGTAAGTGTGAAAAATTTAGAACAAACTTTATATTTTAATCAGACTTCTTTATATTTTAACCACACTTGTTTATATTTTTATCATCTATTTTATGTGAGCAATAATTACGCTTTGAAATCATGAAATAGCCAAAATGATGTCATTGTTTAAATTAATACATTTCCTAGGTAAGTTATTACCAATTTTCTATTAAAAATACTTCCATGACTCCTTATACATAGCATATTTCATGGAACCTATTTACCAAAGTGTACCATTTTGGACTCAACTGCAGTATAAATGATTTTATTTTTAACTATACCTTTGTAAGTACTGTGTCTTAACCATACTTATTTAAAATAGCTTAGCAGAAAAAGATGACTTGAACATTTTTAGTTTATTAGTGAGGTTTGAACATTTTTCACATGTTTATAGACCATTTGAATTTCTTCTCTTGAGAACTGCCTATTAAATCCTTACCCATTTTTATACTGGGAGCATCATTCATTATCTTGCTATTATTCTTTGAAATAAGAGTATTTTACTTTGGGCCAGGATGGATTAACAAGGACCTAATTTATACCCCCATGAGAAACAACTAATAAACTAGAGAAAATACACGAAAAGTGGTTCTCAGACGGGCTGCACAAGTCAGTAATCGCTGAGTGGAGTAACAAATGGGGTGAGCCTGCAAGAGCCCCAACTTACTACCTGGGCTGAATTTCCAGGCCACAGCACAGGGAGGGGTTATCTCAGTGGAGCCTGGCAGTCTTCATGAGTTAAGAAGATGCAGCTGGGGTCTGGGAAGGCAGGAGAGGCTAGAGTTCACAGGGCAAAGTAGCAGAGAGAAGAGAGCTGCACAGAGTGCTCTGGAGATCCAAACAGGACCCGCTTCACTCTTTAGCAGAGTAACAGGATTTTGTGAGTAAACTGCCCAAGATGGGGAAAGAACTACCCAAATGGAGAAGAGGAAACAATTCCTAGAGCTCTCACGGGGGCAGGAATAGTCTTCCCACCAACCTGGGTAGAAAACTTGGTAATTCAAAGGAGTGTTGAGTACTCTGGAGAGTACGGCCTCATTTAGTGGAATAGAATTAGGCTAAAAGCCTAACAAAACTTAAAAGCAAGCCTTGAAAGGATCCAACTTGTATTAAAGTACTTAAATGCATTGCATAATAAAGCTCAAGAATAACAAAACTGGCACCAAAAAACATTAAATGAAAAATGTCTGACATTCAGTTAAAAATCAATAGATGTGTTGGAAAAGATGCCTCATCATGAGGAGAAAAGATTGGTGAAATTGGAAATCTGGCAATAGAAATTATTCTTAATGAAACACAGAAAAAAAGAACAAAACTGAACAAGAATGAGCAGACAATCCGAGATCTGGGACAACTTTAGGTGGCATAATATACATGTAATTAGAGTCCCCACAGGAGTGGAGAGACAGAGGAACAGGAAAAATATATGAAAAATAATGGCTGAAAATTTTCCCAATATGATAAAATTATTAATCCATAGATCCTAATGTTCAACAAATTTCCAGTGTAAGACACATGAAAAGTATACCCAGACACATTATTACTTAAAATCATTGGTAAATGGCCTAAACAGAACCAGAGAAAACATACGTGACATACAGAAAAACAAATAGTAGACAATGCAGTCACATCTTCTAAAGATGTACTTGTAGGGGGAAAAAAATCCTATCAACCCAGAATTCTACATTCAGTGAAACTATCTTTCAGAACAAAGGTGAATTAAAGGCTTTCTCATACATATGAAAGCTGGAAGAACATACTACAGTTTAGCAGTAGAGGAAATGTTGAAGTGCTTTAGTAAAAAGGAAAATGATTCCAGGTTGAAATCTGCATCTAACAAAGGAATGAAGAGGACTAAAAATGCTAAATATGCAAGCGAATATAACAGACTTGTTTTTCTTATTATTAATCTCCATAAAAGATTATTGTTCAAAGCAAGAGTAACAGCAGTGTTGTTTGAGTTGTAATCTACATAAATAAAGTATGCAATGAAAATAACATGGCATAAAAGCTGAGAAGTGTTCTTAGGCTATACACAAAGTGGTGTAAGTTAAAGAGGTATGCTGTAAACTGTAAACCACTTTACAAGAACAACAAAAATGTGTGAGATGCTGCTGAAGGGAAATTTAAGTAAACATGCCTAGAGGGAAATTTACAAAAATTAAAGCCTGTATTGAAAAATAAGAGATGGCAGTGTTGTTTCATTTGTAAACTACATAAATAAAGCAAATTAAAACAAATTAAAGCAAAGTAAGCAGAAGGGAAGTAATAAAGATAAAAGAAGAAATGAATAGAAAAAACAATGGAGAAAAATCATTGAAATCAAAAGATTGTGATTTTAAAAAATGTTAGTAAACTTCTAATCAGACAATTCAAGGAAAAAGGAGACTACTCAAATTATCAGTATAAGGAATGTGAGAGGTGACGTAACTGTACATCCTAACATATTAAAAGGATAATGGAACATTATGAACAACTTTATGCCAATAAATTCACCAACTTAGGTAAACTAGACTTATTCCTTGAAAGACACAAACTACCAAATCTCACTCAAGAAGACTAGATTACCCCATTAGTCCTATATCAACTGAAGAAATTTAAGTTGTAGTTAAACCTTCCCATAAGGAAAACTACATATCCAGATGCTTTTACTAATGAATTCTACCAAACATATAAGGAAGATATAATACTAATTCTATGTACAGTCTTCCAAACAAATTGAGGAGATGGAAATATTTCCCAATTCATTAATCTCAATAGTGAGACAGACATTGTAAGAAAAGAAAACTGTCCTCATGAACATATAAAAAAAATACATGACCATGTGAGATTTAACCTAGAGATACCAAGATGTTTTAATATTTGGAAAACAGTCTGTGCAATTTACCATATGAACAGACTAAGACAACATATGGTCATCTCAGTAGATGCAGAAAAAGCATTTGACAATATCCAGGATTCGTTTCTGATTAAAACTGAGCAAACTGGTGAAAAAAAAATACTTTCTTCACCCTGATAAATTTATTGGTAAAAAACTAACAGCTACCTTCATAATGGCAATTCCATGAGAAAGAAAAGGTTTGACATCTGCATTTATATTGCCATTTTACTCTAAGAGTTCCCTGAATAATATTGTAATGTTAGCTGGTACTTCTTAATGGATCGTCTTATTTACTTTTATAGGAGTTAGGGCATGGGATTTTAAATAAACCAAAATTAACATTAGTGAATCATTATGGCTACTTTCACTTAAAGTTTTATTTTTATTTTGGTGGCTTATAGTTAGCAAACAGTTTCGTTAAAGATGGTTGGTAAATTTTATAAAATATATTTGCCTTTAAATCCAATATTGTTGTCCTTTTACTTTTTCATTTTTAATCTTTTCATGATTTTTTATCTTTATGTTTGTTACAATTCCACTCACAAAAATAAGTCCTTATTATTTTGAGTACATTATATGTCCACTGAATTTAAGGAAGTCTAATTTCTACTTTTTTTTTTTCTTTGTTTAGGAAAACATAGAACCACTTCCGGTATCATTTGCTGGCTCGAGTCCTCTTAGTAAGTCCTCAGTATCGGAGACTCTTTCAGGTACTCACTTTTGTTTATCTTATAATCATAAATGTCATTTTTAATATGTGTGTATACACAACAATCTTCTATTTTCTTTTTAAACTTTTATTTTATTATAACAATGCTTACTTAGTTTTAAAAACCAAATAGAATAGAAAAGCTTATAAGAAGTCTCTATCCATCCATTTCCATTCCAAGTCTCACACTTTATAATTACTCACATTTAACTTCTATGGAAGCTCCTTTGCACAGTTTGCACAATTGAAATGATACCGGTCATAAGGGTCATTATTAAATATCCAAAATTGTCCATCCGCATATATGTGACATCTTAAGCACATGTACTTTCCAAGGTCTCTGGCTTTTTTTCAATAATGACAAAGGCAACGAAGATTTCAGCCCTTTCCTGACAAACTGTCTTGCAAATGTCATGGGGAAAACACAGGATGGGAACCATTATTCATGTCTCTCTCCTTGTCAAAATCCTTTAATGGCTATTCATTGGCCGTGAGACACAAACCAAGCTTTTTAGCACAGAATCCGAGACATTCAGTATTTAGTTAAAGCTAAAATTTGAAGTATAGTCTATCACGTTCTGAGGCCTATACTCTTTAACACATTATCTGCCTTTCATTTATTAAAAGTGATCAAACTAAAATTTTCCTGAACTTTGTAAAATAAAGTTTTTCAGGATCATTTTAATGGTCTTTATTGCGATTTCATCGTACAAAATATAGCTTGGAGTAAATGGACATGAGTGAAAATATGGGTATTTATTGTAATATAATTTAATCTTTTAGCAAGATAATACGTTCTAGTCTCCATGAAAAATGACGAAAGTTTCTGGGTTATTCAAGTAAACTTAAAGTTTTGAAAAATTTGTATGAATCTCAAAATGTATTTGTCTTGGTATTCTGTTAAGATGTGATACTAAAGAAAAGGTGAGTATCCCAAAGAGTATGCAGTGGATCTGAAAGATGGTAGATCTTGTAACTTCTGTCAGTTACCCTAATCTTGCTTGTGTCTGGCTCATCAGGCACGGATACCTATAGCTCTTCAAATAACCATGAGAAAATATCCTCTTGTAAGAGAAGTAGAAGAACACGGACCTCCAACAGAAGAACAGTAAGTGTTTATACTTGGTACAACGTATTTTTAAATCTCGCAATAGATTTTTTTTCTTTTTTCATGACCAAATGATTATGGGTAAAATCTTGGCTTGATTACTGTAATTAAATGATAATACTGTATCCTCCCTGGTATGTAACCCAGGGTAGTAATGTTTTCCTGATTTTGTTTTAATTTTGTGAGAAGAAAAATCCAATGAAACAAGATGTTTTCAGAGTTTGTGTTAATGTGGAAGGTACTCTGTTTGAAAGCTTTTTGAGATTTGTGGAGTTTTATGAATTTTACTGAGGTACAAAGTGAAGAAGAGTAGAATTTAATTAGCAGACCCAGAAAATGACATAAATGTAGTCTTTTTAAAAACTGTACTTTGTTTTGTGTCCTTTTTTAACACAAGGTTTCAGATATTTTCAGTATGAGCATAATTTTCACCAAATTCAGGTCCTTTGCTATTTTATTAAATTAGATAAAATTAGATTTTTGTCTGTGCATAATATTGTATAAACATATAGTATACTGTACAGGATTTTTGGCTGATATTATTGGATAATAAACCCATAATTCAAACTTATATAATCTAATAGTTCATGATTTTTTCCCCATAGCCCAACAGCAGTAATGCTCAATAAATATTTTGATGAATGAATAAATAAAAAATTCTTAAGTTTGATTTTTCACCCTTAAAATAATTGGTCAGAGTGCATATATTTCGTGGTCTGTTTGATAGATCAAAAATTCGTAATTACTATTTCTCCCATTTGAGGTGCTAGGTTGGTTGAAATAATTCTAATGGTATTTGTGAATTAAGAAGAAATGGATATAAGAATGGTAGAAGCAGCATGGAAAGGAATATGAGTGTGAGGACACAGATTAAAACATAACTATTTGTGTTTTATGCTGTTCCTATTTTAAATTTTCTTTACAGCAATTGAGCAGTTTTTCAGAAGAGAGCGTTTGCAGTTTATTGAATACAGAAGCTCAGCCTTGTAAAGAAAACAAAATTAAGAGGAGGAAATGTCAAGAAAGCGAGCACACCGACAGAACACTTCCTAAAAAGAGTCGGGTGAGTGTGTGTTTAAAGATGTAATGAAGACTAGAAGTGCATTTCTTTGTTGTATGGTTAGGAAAACATGCAAACAAAATTTTTCTAGTTAATTACCTGAGGGCCATTTTTGCATCTTCTTCATTATGTTCTGTGGATCCAGAATAGTAAATTATCCACACTCCAATGCTAAATTGATTCCTATCTCTGAATCTAATCTAACTTCACCCTACTTGGGGACTCCTCAGATTTCCTAGTCAGGGATGAGTATACCATCTGCCACTCGTTTGACCATTGGTTCTGCCAGTGGCTTGATCACTTCCTCATGTTTGAGGAAGAACTTAGAAACTAAGCTCTCATCCTTCCTCAATGTGTCAAGACCTGTCCCGGCTCAGATGACTTCACCATCTCTTAATGGATAGCTGATCTAGCCCCTTAACCCAGTTACTAGTCCCCTTCCATGATTTGGACCTTCCTTTGCCACACCCTGAGCTTGTCAATAGCTAAGCCCTTCTCACTTTCAATAATGTGCATTTACATGTCCCATTATCTGACCCAGACCTCCTGCCCATCCAGTGCTCTCACTTCCTTACTCATGCCACTGCCTGTTCTAATAATCTGGGTCTCTTTTTACCTTCAAGCTTTTTTGTTATCTCTTAATTTCCAGTTTCCTTTCTCCTAATCCCCCCACCAACCCCTTGAGCTGTTATCAACCTCTTTTGTCAGTAATCTCAGTTCTTCCTTCCTTTCATTCCACTTCAACTCTGAATTAAGCTAACCAGGATCCTCTCCCCATCTAACATCACTGCTGGAGGGACTCCAACAGGTGTTTCTGCAAACCTGTTGTTCCACATATCAACCTGCCATGCGGTCTCATTCTCCACCACTTCGCTACTTCACTTTATTTTTCCAAGTTATTTAGTAACTTGAAGTACGTCCTTTGAGGTCTTGTTCTTAACATCTCAGCAACACTTGACATTGTTGGAAACATTCTTTTACAGTCTCCATTAAAGGTTTATTCTCTTCCATCCATCCTTAGATGTTTATGTTACCCAGCATTCTATTTAAGTTAAAATGAGGCCCTTTCAAACTCTGTATTTTCTGGATGGTTTTATACGTGGCATGCTTGATGATTCCTGAATCTCTCTGATCTATAAACATATGTTCACCTGCCTGCTAGACATCTCTTCTCAAACCATCCTACAAACACCTAAAAATGTCCACATTTCCAAAACTAAACTTCAACTTCACCCAAACATACACCACCCAAAATGGTTAGTAAACTTCTTTTCTGCTATAAAACAAAAACTGTTTCCTCACTTGGTTTAAACATGGCACATACAGCCCCACGTCAGAAGAAACTGGGTGTTTTTCTGATTCAGCCCCCATTTTTGGGTCGCATACTCCTTCGAAAGAGCCCTTTGCTGTAAAAAATATATACATTTTATTTTATTGCATTAGAAATTGATTTCCCTCATATCTATATCTACTACTTCACATAAAATCAATTACCAGAAAGTTCAAAAAGGGTCTTCGAGTATTAAGTTTTGCTCCGACCCCTCTGAATCAAAATAATTAATAAAATAGGAGGAATAGGCTTAGAGTAACAGTGAAAAAAGGAAGGAAATGAGTGGGGGTATTCAGCAACAGATGATAGCCTTCGGTGAATTTCTAGAAGACAAAGCAGATGGCAGCATGTCAACAGATAAAAGAGGTGGAAAGATTTACAGCTCAGAATGTGCTAGGAGGGAGCTAGAGAGGCGCCGGGAGCCCGCCCGCCCATGGGGACCCCAGGAGACTCCAGGCTCAGTGTTGGCAGACACAGTGGATGGTGAGAGTGAGAGGTGCTAGTGAAAAACAGATTAATTGAAGTCCTATATAAGAAACAATTTTCACCCGTTGGCATCCCCCGCCCCCTCCTAGCCCGAAGCTCATAACAGATGTTGTCATCTAGGTTAAAACCTTTATTCTGATATTTGGAAAGTTCCCCAATCTTAACAGCTCTTGCCCTAAAGCAAAGCCTGCAATTGACATGCCCCATTCTCCTCTGTGTCCCACACAGAGTCCCTAGTAGAAATTACTATACAGGAAAGAGACAGTGGGAAAGCAGAGGAAACCATACCAATTTTCAATCTTTTCTTAAGAATCAGACAACTGAGTAGAACCAACTGCAAGAAAGGCCAATATTAAAAGGTTGAAAAACTGACCCCAGGGAGAAATGTTTTCAGGTAATGAAACTTTATAAAAAAATAAATATTCGGATGCAGTCGTATTTAAGAAAGTATCATCTACGACAAACTAAAAAGAGGATGCTAAGAAAAAGGAGCAGCGGAAAAATATTTGCAAATCATATTAGTAGTCAGACCAGAGAATAAAATTAAGGCGAGTCTCCCAGAAAGTAGAGCAAAATAGAGACAAACTAGTAATAAGAGGCATGGAAGACCAATCTATGAGACAATAGGGATCTCAGAAAAGGAAAACAGAGTGGAAGAAATTGTTAAAAGAAGATTTTTCAGAACTAAAGAAAGGAGTCTTCAGGTTTAAAGAGCCTCCTGAATGCCTAAAACTGAAAAAAACGCCAGGACTTAGACATGTTCTTGTGAAATTAAGCAGTAAGGATAAGGAGAAGTGTTTACCTACCAGGAAATAGAGTGGTGCCAGGTTTAAGAAAAGTCTGATGCTGAAAGAATACTCAACATGACATTTAAAGCTGTGGAAAAAAATATATATGTATCAGCCCAGTCCTCTACATCCAGCCAAATTTAATTAAGTGTAAAATACAAAGTAAACACATTCAGACATTTCCGGGACTCTGAAAGTTTTTCTTTAGATATTACTGGAGGAGGTACTCAAGCAAAATCAGGAAGTAAGCTTAAGAATTCAAGACATCGTGGATGTAATACTATAAGAGAGCAATGCAAGAGAAACCTCTGATAATAGCTGTTCAGCCAGCCTAGATCAGCCAGTCCAAATTTGAGCAAGGAAAGCATGTTCCAAGGAGATCTCTGATTGGAATGCTTTTGGAGATGGAGCCTTTAAAGAGGTGTTTAAGTTAAAATGAGGCCCTTAGAATGGTCCCTAATCCATCTTGACTGGTATCCTTTTGAGAAGAAATTTGGACACAAAAGGAGACACCAGAGTACACACCCAGGGAGAAGACCTTGGGAAGGGGCAGCAGGAGGGCAGCCATCCATATACCAGGGAGAGGCCTCAGAGGACACCAACCCTTCCAAGACATTCGTCTTAGACTTCTAGCTTCCAGAATCGTGAGAACATAATATTGGGTAAGCTACACAGTCTGTGTTGTTTTGTTACAGCAGCTAATCTGACAAACTAATACACTACCTTTTTTATCTGAGAAAATAGGAACGTTTTAACATAATAATAACTACATGTGTATACACACAAAAAACCTTTTAGTTAAAAAAAGAAGTGGGAGAATAAGGCAGAAACAAAAACTGGTTACATAGAGAAGCAACAGAAGGGAAGAAGAAGGAATGAAAGCTATATTTACTTGACTGTCTTTTTTTCCTTTTGACATTGAGCTGTGTAAATGTTTCATGTGATTCTAAAACAAATGAAATTTGAGTAAAAGAACAATCTCTAGAAAATGAATACAAAATGAAACAAGTTATCTAACTGTATATCAAGTTGGTGGCTTAAATTCACAGAGTTTTCTCATACTTAGAAATTTGAAAAATCTCAGTGGGATATATCCTAGGAACAAAAATAGGTGTAAAGAAATCTTAAACAATACGGAGCACTCAGATGGTGGAAGAATTCATCTTGAATCAAGAAAATAAGCAGTTTTTTTTAACTGTCATTAGGGTTCAAGACTTCTCACTGTGAGACAGAAAACAATTTAAAATCAAATTCAAAACCTTGCTAAACAAAATTTGAATGGGAAATATCAGTCTGAAATTATGTTTTTTCACTTAAAATAATTTTCTAGCTCTTTTGATAAGGCTTAGAAGCCGTGAACATCCCTGGTACCTAGATGTACCTAGATTTGCTACCTCTAAATACCATTTTCTACTAAAAACTATCAGAGTTCCTTGGTGAGATGGCCACTTTAAGATTTACAGCAGCAGATGTAGGAAATGAGCCCAGGTCTGTCCCAGTGTGCAAACCAGAAAACTTAGGAAACTACTGGGTTCCCGTTAGAGGACAAGACCATCTAGAAGGGGCTACCCCAGACCCAGAGTGGGAAAGCGTGACCATCAGCACTAATGATTGCAATAGATTGCAACACAAACATCAATTATGAAAAAACACTTAAGTTCATAATAATAACAAACCTAAAGGCCACCTTAGAAGCTGTCGAGGACATCAACTCATTTTTCCAAAAACTAGAAAATAAAGTTTGAATTCTATTTTAAGTAAATAACTGATGAGGAATTTCCACTAGCAAGTAAAAATGACTTGTTCACGAAAGCTGTTGAATGTTAGGTAGAAGGCCGGTGGGGAGGTGTGATGGTTGGATCGGACAGAACACCTGAGCCCAGTGCATTCACAATGCCACAGGAGGGTGGGTCTCCTGATGCCATCAGGAAGTGTACAAGCATCAGTGAAAGGCTCTTTCCCCAAAATAATTAAAGCTGAATCCTAATGAAGCCTAGATCTAATGACCAGTTATAAGAAGTACAGGAAATGGAGGAAAATAAAATATAGTGATTGCAGCGAGCCATACCTGGAGTTTGGCTAATTCTATTGGATAGATGATGACTCAGTTTATTCACCAAATAAATAGCAAGGGATAAAAACAAAGGAACCATAGATTAAAAGATCTACCAACCACATGGCATGTGTGGAGACCTTATTGGGATCCTGATTTGAAGAGTTGTAAAAAGATGTTTATGGACCAGTTAGTTGGAAAATTTGAACTCTGAGGAAATATTAAGGAATGTCACTGTCATTATGGTTTTTTGGGTTTAAATGTTTTATTTTGAGATAATTTTAGAAATACTTGCTGTTGTAAGAAGAGATAAATCCAAATACCCCAATGGACATCTTGCAAAACTGTTGTACAGTTATCACAATAATACAATATCAAAATATAGTCAAGATATAGGACATTTCGTTGCCACAAAGATCTCTCTTGTTTACTTTTTGTAGCTTTGTTCGTTTTCCATTTCTACCCCATTTTAACCTCTGATAATCAGTAATCTGTTACCTGTTTCTTTATTTTTGTCATTTTAAGAATGTTACATAAATGAAATCACACACTCTGTAACATTTTGGGACTAGCTTTTTTCATTTTGAGTGATTTGCGGATTTGGCCAAGTTTTTGTGTGTTTTGATAGTTCTTTTTATTTGCTTTAAAATAATCTGGGGAGGTTATAAACTATTCTTGATTTTTAAATGTTAGTAATTATTGAAGCCAGTTGATGGTTACATGGGATTCAATATACTATTCTCTCTACTTTGTGGATTTGACATTTTCCATTATAAAAAGTTAAAAATATAGCAGTATGAGCCCCTTATTTATAGAGATGGAGCTGCCTACATATCTAAAAGTGGAACCAATAAATAAGTAAATAGTAGGAGTAGGGAAATGTATGCTTGTCGTTAGCTTTCCTGTACAATTTGATTTGTTCTCGTGTACATGAATTATTTTTAAATCACTTTAAAGCTATTTACAGAAAAGAATTTAAATATGTATTAATTGCAAATACAAGATAAGCATTTATTTCTGGTGTGTGACCTTTACCGTATGAAAAGAAATACTGATGATTCTGGAGTAAATGGAATCACTTTCAGGGTAATACTTTTAGTTGTCCTTTATCTGCTCCTAGACATAAACCAATTTCTAGATCACATGACTTCCCTAGGGTTCCAATCACAGGTGGCTTCTTTTGTTTATGACAGTTATAAGCTAGGCTTTGGTATTGGAGTAAATTCATATTTTGTTAAGGTTCTAGCCTTTGCAGATAAAACCTCATGGCTGATACAATCACTGCTAGATGAATTTTCATGGCAGACCACAGGTGCTTTAATCTTTAATCTTTTTTGATGGTATACTTCTATGGCCCATGACCATGAAAAACAAAATGTTAGTGTTTTATCATGTTTAGCAAGTTACATGGTTTAATTAATTGTACTTTTTTTTTTTTACATGCATTCATTAATTTCTTCATGTTTATTTAGAAGCCACTATGCACCACACACTGCTGCAGGTGCTGGAGACATTTTATATAAATAAAGATTTTCAAATTCCTGCTAAAAGGGGATTTTTCCTGGAGTCTGTGGCCTGATAACACTGACCATAGTTTATTTATTAACGGACCATGTAGGTCTACGTCACACAGTAACACTAAGAGCATAATTTGATATTTAAAATACTTTCTTCCGTATTAGTTCTCAAAGTAGTAGGAAGGAATTTAAAAGAACAAGAATAACCAACATATAGCTCTCACTCTGAGTCAAGCCCTATTTTAACCGTTTCACATATGTTAACTTATTTAATATTCACCACAGCTCTTGTGATTCCCATTTTGCAGATGAGAATGGGATACAGAGAAGTGAGGTGACTTGCTTAAGGTTAAAAGTAGTTAAGTGGCAGAGTCCGGTTTTGAACCAAAGGCTTTTGGCACCAGAGGCCAAATGTTCTTTTGTAACTTATCTGTGGAGCTCCAGTTAAGGTTTTCTCTTGGCAAAAAATGAAATACTGCTATTTGCAACAACATGGATTTTGAGAATGTCATGCTAAGGGAAATACGTCATATGGAAGAAGTTGAGAACTATATGATTTTACTCATATGGGATATAAAACTGAAAGCAACAAACAAATAAGACAAACAAACAACTCAGACACAACAGTTACCAGAGAGAAAGTGGGGAGGGGAGAAGTAGATAAAGGTAAAGGGGCCTCATATGGTGATGGAAGGAGATTTGACTTTGGGTGGTGAACATACAATGCAATATACAAATGATGTATTATAGAATTATACACTCAAAACATATTTTATTAACCATCACCCCCAATAAATTTAATTTTTTTAAAAAAGGTTTTCTCTTGGCTTCCATCCTCACTGACCAAGCTATCATTTCCCTGACTGTTGCATAGAAGTCCAGAAATTCTATGGGAAAAAAATGTTTTGTGGAAAAATATGTAACCCAGCATTTTCTTAATGTATGTGGAGATTATTTATACTGAAGAATTCTCGGAGAATATATTGTTAAATGTATATTGTTAATCACTGAGAGAGGAACATTTATAGTTCTAAAATTATTTTTAAAAACATGGAGTGTTTTGTTTTTATAGGATATCTATAGGTGTCTCAAGGAAAAAGTACAGCTCCATGCCACTCCTGTAGCCTTGACTATCATCCACTTTTTCACACCATTCATTTCTATGCTGTCACCAAACAATCTTTCATAAGCGTAACATCAGATGTCGTTTCTCCCTGAACCACCACGCAGTGAGTCCTCATTGCTCGCAGGCTCATACTCAGTGTGTTCAAGGGTTCTGCTTGCCGTGTTAGCTTCTGTTACCTCTATGTGGGTCCACTGACCATGCACTGCAGCCTCACCTAGAGCTCATGTGTGCACCACTGTCTTGTCTTCTCAAAGCCCTTTTGCACCACTCCCATAATCAGCCAGAACAGTTCTCCCTTGTTTAAGATTTAACTTAGACATGACGTTTTCTGTGGAGCCCAACTCGAATTCCTCCCATAGGCCAAGTACCCATCTCGGTCCAAACAGAGTCTGTTGTGGTCTTCGTACTATAGTTATTTGGCGTCAGGTTATGAGCTCCTTAAAAGCCACATCTGGTACTTCCCTTCAATTATCAAGCCTTGGTCTCTCATCTTCTGCTTGTGCTTGTCAAAATGTATCTTATTTTGACCTATTTATTTTAATTTTGATTAAATCTGTTGTTTGAATCATCTCAGCTAGCTTTGTGTTCTCTTCAAATTTTTATGTATTATTTCTTCAACCAGATCTATGAACAAAAAAGGGCCTCTCATAGATTCTTCTAATCCTGAGTCATCCTAACTACACTCTAGTTATGAGTATCTCATGTCTTCGATGCCGTCCAAATCTACAGCATCTAATCTATTTTTCACTTACCTAGAGCTTATTTTGACAAATGGTTCCTGGAAATACAGAATGGTACCCTACAATTTGTCAGTTGGGTTCTGCTTTATATTTTATTTGACTTTGTGTAAGGTACCCAGCCCCCAACCCCTGACTCAAATTTCTAAAAATTTAAATGGAATAACTGGTCTTAAGTGTTTCTGTTGAAATTAAAGGGTCAAAATTGTATGTGGTGTTGCAGCTTTCTTAATTATATGTAGTGTTACATCTTTCTTAATTACAGCATTTTAATACATTTCCTCAGGTTTTAAAAAGCTGCAGAAAGAAGAAAGCAAAGCGGAAGAAAGGTGTTGACAAGTCTTTATATAAGGGAAGAGACTTTGCTTCTAAGAAGCCGCTCCTAAGTCCTATTGCAGAGCTGCCTGAGGTCTCCGAGATGTTGCCTTCGGTTCCAAGAGTCCAAAGGCTGTATTCAGGTATTCTGTCCTATTCCTGTTGTTTACATTCTATGTTTTCTCTTTACCCGCTTTGTTGCTCTTTCACTCTTTTTTTTCCCCCTCATTCGCTGTGTAAAGAGTACATAAATCAAAAACAGCAGCTTTTTATATTACCATGAGAATGTTAAGAAAGCAAGAGTGTGTGACTTTTGCAGTCACCTCAACGCTTCTTTCATCCTGTTTCATTTTGCTTTTTAAAGCATTTTGTTAAAGCAAAATAAATTCTGTTTGCTGTTATAGTCAATCATGAAAGGTGAAGGAGGTGATGGCTCAATAATAGATGAATCTTATATGAATTAAGAACAGTGTAGTTGGCATCTTCTAGAAGTGACATTTGTAAATTGAGCTTGATTACTTTCATTGTTTTGTTTAAAATAAAAAATTAGGTTGGTCGATATCCTGGTTAGATAAAAATTGGAGTTGCATCTGGTTTATAGTACCTGAGTTCTAAATTGACTAAATCATGTTGCAAATAATAAGAATATATGTTCATGTGGTATGTTAATTTTATATAGAATCATTTGAAAATAGCTGCCTTTGTAAATCAAATACTTATAGCCTACATTTCATTTTCAGTATACCGTATAAGATATATAGTAAATATTCAGTACATGCCACTGTAATCTCTTGGCTTCTGCCCACTTAATCGCAGGAAAGCACAAACGTCTGGACAAACGCACAACCACCCCACTGTTGTCCACACAGCTTTACCACCCTTGGGCACCAGCACGGGCAGTGCTCTCCTGCCCAGCCTTCTCTTGTGGTCGGTTTTGGGACAGGAGTTGCCCAAACCACCTCTTTTATTCTGGCCTAATGCTACTTATCCTTTAAGATTTAGCTGTGCTGGATGCCTTTTCAGGAAAACGCTTTGTTCACATTACACCTTCGTTCACATTACACCTTTACCACCTGGTTGATAGTGATCCATTCCCTGCAAATTCACGTCCATTTGAGACTAGAAACTAAGTCTTATTTTCATTATATTATCCCCAGTTCTGAAGGTGTTTAAGCAAAGACTGTATGTTTTTCATCTTGCATCTTACTAGAGAATTGCTTTCTCAAAATGTCCAAAGCATTTTTTATCCACAACCAATGATAGCAGGGTTTAAAGCAGCTCCCGCTCTCCCACCCTCCCTTCCTCACTTCTTTCCCTGCCTCCATCCCCTTCTCCTACCTTCCTTCTCTAGCATGCTAATTTTATGAACGATACATAAATGTCCATTTTGTGTAAAGTTGTATAAAGAACCCAACTGACATGAGTTGGTTTGTACAGAGAGGACCCTACCCTGTGTTAACCTCTAGCTTTACATGATGTGATTTTAAATACCCAAATCATGGCTATAAACCTTTCAAATCGAAATGTTGTTTTTTAGATCTTTGGCTTAGCTTATGTTTTATGTATCTTCCAGTGTTGGTTTTGTGGGAAACATTTTTTATACTCATTTGACTGGTCACGTAAAAACTTTGTTATCCGAGATAACAAGAGAGATGGCATCTAATAGCACTAAGGTTTAGAACACATAAAGCCTAAATTTATTTATGCTATGTTATGTAACTTGAAAACCTTGATGATGTTTTCTTCGCCTATGATTTATTTCACCTATGATGTGACATAGTGCCAAAAACACACGACATGCTCTGCATGGTGCAAATTTTCTGGAGGATGGATTTGTCAGAGATTGGGGCAGAAGGGGGGAGATTTTTCGAATATTGAAACAAATGTGGCTTTATTTGAGAGTATAGTACAGTTTATATTATTTTTTTAACACAGGGCATATGACGCTAATGTCTTCAGAGGAAACATTGATAGAAAAATTTAAGAGGAAACATCGATAGAAAAAATTCGTGATGTTGCCCTTTTTCAATAATTCATTTTTAAGGAAATGGGAAATGTGGCTGCCTCATGCTAATTGACCTTGTAGTGTGGGAAGTACATTAGACTACTAGAGGAAACAATTTAACATACAGTTCTCACTTTTCTGGTCTGAGACTATGTGCTTTATTAATTCATGTAATAATATATATTTCCTTAAGCTGTGGGTTGGGGAAGAACTAAAATAGAGAATGATGAAAGAGATGGGAGCAAGTACAGTGTAACATTTTGTAGGTCTTGTGATTTTGGAAAGCTTAAAACACGGAAACCAATATGACACCTGTTAGTGATTTGTTAAAGTTTATTTTCATTGTGACTTTTTAATTGGATCAAACTTATTTACATGCCCATAGATGATTTCAATTCAAGTGGTGAACTTGAAGACGTGAAGCTACCTGAAAGAAAGACTTTTTTGCCTCAGAACTCAGAAGATTTGCAGATGAATCAAGACTCTAATAAGTGTGATGTGTCTGAATTCTGCAGCTCTTATATAAAAAGTTCCTTGCCGCTTGTTAATGCTGCTTTCGATCAAGATTCAAACATAAGTACTACAGAAATTCATGAAAATAAAAATATTCCAAAAGCAGAAAGTCAGTTGGAAATTGAAAATGTACTCAAAACCAGGACCAGGAATGAAAACAGTCCTATTTCTTATGCTTCTGTGATTAAGAAACCCATTATAGCAGAGAATCCAAAATCTGATTTTACTCTACAGTCCCACGAATTTTCTGCTGGTTGTCAGAATGGGGTAAATGTTTTCCAAAGCTTTAAAATTTCAGAAGACATAAAGTGTGAAGAACAGGATGACTTATTAGTAGCCACCAAAAGAAACCTACTGACCAAGTCTTTAATGTCTGACTCACAAAAAGAGGATGATTATTCAGAAGATGTCTTAATTGCTGGTCTAGAAGAAAATAAAAGTCAAAGTGAGGGTTTGGGAAGAAACTCCACGGAAAGTAGCAGCGGTGTAAGTTGTGAAAGGAAACACAGAAGATGCTCCATGTGTTATTCGGGTGGTCAGAGTTTACATTTGGAAAACAGTGGGAATCACAAACCTTCCAGCAGGGTGGACAGCTCTGCAGAAATTAGTTTAGAAAAGCCCGAACTGTGTAAAGAGTTATCTGATGCCATAGAGCAAACCTTTCAAAGAACAAATAGTGAAACAAAAGTCAGACGTAGCTCAAGGCTACAAAAAGATTTGGAAAATGAAGGACTTGTATGGATTTCAGTTCCATTTCCTTCCAATTCCTACACTTCCCAAAGTACCAAAAGGAGAACAGTATGGACATTTGACAGCAAAGGATTTGAAAGTATGTCTCCCAGAAAAAATATTGTGTCTTCCAGACCAAAATCAGGTATACTGCCCTCCATATCAGGTCAAGAAAACAGTAAGGAATTTGCCACCAATTCTTTGAGTTTACCTGGGAGAAGAAGGAAGAGCTTTTGTACATCTGCACTTGCAAACACTGAAAATACTAAGTCAAAATGCGACAGAAAAACCTCTCACAACCAGAAGAGAGAAAGCTCTCTAAAATGATGACGAGAGGGTTAAACATATTAAGAGAACTACAGCGATAACCGACTTTTCCTGCAGAACCTTGGCAAGAGAGAAGATAACCATGCATGCTTAAAAGATTTTTTCCTTCTGGTTTCCATTCTTTGTTCAGCTTCAGTGTTTTAAAAGTTTCCAATAAAATCATCGAATCTACTTTTAAGGAGAAATAAGTGAATTTCATTCAAAAAGAAAACATGCTATTAAACAAGACCTCCCCCCACCATGTTAAATGTTTTATTAGTATTCTGCTAAAAAGTATTGTTTTTGGACCCAAAAATATGTTTCTTATTTCACGTTAGTACATATTTAGTACATTGTAAAAGAGCATCTTTTAGAATTGACTCATCATATCTGGACAGAAAAGGTTTAAAAAAAAATTATAGAATTAATGTAACTGAAAATTGAAGATTAGTATACGGTTTAAAGCTGTTAAAAAAGTCAGATGAGTTGAGTTTTTATTTTAAAATCTTGCAAAAAACTGGTTAAAAGTTTTAACAGAAAATATGGAAATTATAAAACTTGTTTTCTCTTTGGTTTAAAGCGAGAAGAAGCTTAAATAACTATCTGTCTCAAATTAAATATTTATTTTAATACTTAGATTAAAGTTAAATCTTAAGCATAGAATTTGGGGAGAAAGTGTTATTATAGAATAAAAATATAATTTATAAATAACTAATGCAAAAGCATTTTGTCCTTGAAACAAGATTCTTACGATTTGTGGGGTGGGAGATGGGGAATTTGTTTTTGATGAAATATAGCAGTTTAGTTGAAGACTTATTTCCCAGGTTATTCACATTAGTCAGAGGTAATTTCACATTTAAATTCATATTTTCCACTTTTTTTTTTTTTTTTTAATTTAGAAACTCATGGAAGCGGCCCTGGAGAATGAGTTTAACTTGAAGCGTGGTGCTAGGCCACAGATTTCTTTTTTAACGTTGCATTTTCCAGCCTTTCTAACTTATTTTACAATACCAAATACTATCACTTGTCTCATATTTTCTAGTTAAGCCTCAGCCAGATCGTTATAGATCCTATCACCATTTTGGTGATAGCAGTTTGAAAATCTTTATTATTACATACCTGGAATTTGTGAATGTACATAAATCATTGTATCATTAAACAATTGTCTTTGGAATCCTTTAAATCATTAAACTCTCCGGCTCCCTGATAGCAGAAACATGTTAACAAATAGAGCTCTCTATAAATAACACAACAGGGAAGAAAGCCCCTGCTGAGCACCCATTTCCCCTCCTCAGATACAGACTATTTGTTACCTTCTTGGCACCAATAGGTCTGGAACTCCCGCTGCTAAAGACTAATGTATTTTACATTAACACTCGAAGTGATCCCCAATTTCTTCTGCTAAAGAGTTGATTGTTTAAAAATTTCTTTTATCTTTACATTAAATTATTTATGGACTTTTTTCTCCCCCGTTTATAGTTTAGTGTGGCTGGCAAATCTATACCACTGGAAACAAACCAAAAGAAAAAAGAACGAATTAACTTCTTATGGAGCTTTTGTTTTAAAGCGTTCATAAAACTAAGATGATAGAGGGCTTTGTTTTTTGTTAAATTTTTTATATTTCTCCTTTAACATGAAGGCTAAAAAAACTTATTTCCTCCTCTTTTAATTGTATGATGATCTATAATCTCAATTGTATTTGAATTTTTAAAATTTCACGTGCTTTGCTTTATTTCTCAAGAAGTGCTAAAGAGAACGAGGGAAACATTTTGGTCTTTTTGTGGGCTTGATTTTTCAAAAGTGAAATTGTTCTCATTTTCTTGCATCGACACTTAAAAATATAAACAAGTTGTGTTGCTTTCAGAATGTTTTAGTGGGAATATTTTGTTGATATTTGTAAATAACAAATAGACATTTTTTTCTAAAAAGATCAGATCTGAGAGATCAAAGCAACTTAGGCACAGTTTTATCCTTTTAAGTCCTATTTGCAGTGTAAAATTTGTGAAAAGTTAAAGATTTCTGTGTTTGACATGCTCACTTGTTTTTAACAGTTTATTTTCACCAGTGGTTAAATTGAAGACTTGTCTTTTAAAGTAGTTTTTTTCCAGCCTTATCTTTTTTACGGTTGTAACCCTTGACATTTTTCATTCGAACGTTTTCTTTCCCTGCTCCTGTAAATTCTCATTTGTTCCAGAAGATGGCAGCATGACATCTGAAGTTTTTCCCTCCTGTACACATTCTCTTGAAGCCAGGGCAGCTCTTGTTGCTGTGGGTACTTCCCTTTCAGCTTTATTTTTACTCATTTTCATTAAAGAAGTAACATGTGGCTCTTGAAAAAAAGTAGAGAACTGAACAAAATTAAAAATTCTTCTCCCACCCCATGAAAGCATCCTACAGCCACACCTTCCTCTTCCCAGTTTTCTTAAATGTAAACACTTAGATGGTGTACATCTTTCATACCTTTGTCTGTATAAACATGAATATACCTTATGTTGTCTTCTGATGGGAGCACTATGTGTGTCACTTTGCAAATTGATTTTTTTATTCCACAAAACACCATGAATTTCCTTCAGTCTTAATATGGAGAGCTTTAGTGCTCTTCAGTCTTTTTAACCCTTGAAGAGAATAATATGAATTTGGTATGTAGTCATCTCCTTACTAATGGATGCTAATTTTCTCTCTCTCTCTCTCTCTCTCTCTCTCTCTCTCTCTCTCTCTCTCTCTTTCTCTCTCTCTCTCTTTCTCTCTCTTTCTCTTTCTCTCTCTCTTTTTATTATCAGAAATTAAGCCACACTGGGCTTGTGTGAAAATGTTGGATAAGTTCCTTGAAATTAAAATGGTTATTAAGTTCTCTTCTATAGATCTTACCAGGCAGAGTCCCTTTATAAAGGTTCTGGCATCTTAGCCTTCTTTCTGTCTTTCTTGTTCTTCTCTTGCTTCTTAATGCCATTTAATGGCTTCCATTTTCTCCTGCCTCCCCCACTGGCACTTAATTTATAGAATTAAGGGTCATGTTTAGACCTGGCATTATAGGAAAAAATGCCTGATTCATGCTTTAGATTGAAAGAGCTTTTTTAAAGTCATGTTTATTGAGGTATAAACCTACAGTAAAGTCCACCCTTTTTGAATTGAATTTTGGCAAAACCATGTAACTGCTACCACAGACCAGTAATAGAACATTTTCATCACCCCAAAAGACATTTTCTTCCACCTCTTTGAAGTCGGTCCCCACTCCCCCACCTGTCCCCTCACAACCACTCACCTGATTTCTGTACTTACAGTTTGCCTTTTCTAGAAAGTGATATAAATGGGATTATATAGTATGTATGCTTTTGTGTCTGCCTTTTTAAACTTAGCATAATACTTTTGAGATTTATCCATGTCACATTTTATAAGTAGTAGATTTCTATTTATTGCTAAATAGTATTTCATTTTATGGATGTACCAGTTTGTTTACCCATTCACCAACTGATGAATGTTTCTTTTTTTTTGGCTACTACAAATAACACCGCTATAAACAATCACATGGTCTGAAGTGAGTTGAATTAAATAAGCTTCAAAATTAAGTTTGCTAAAAATTAAATTATCTAAAAAGTCATTTTTTCTCATAAACTAAGGTTTTTTATTTTAGTTTGGTTTGGTATAAAAGTTGTCACTCAATTATCAAAAAGTAGCTTTAGCATTTGAGAATTACTTCTTAACCTGGGAAAATTTCCCTGCACCAGGTCGTACCAGATAGGCAGATGGTGGATTCATTAATATGTGTGCCAGGCATTAATTTCTGAATGTGATCACTGCCCTCAAGACACTCAGTTCTCTCAAAGGGGGTAGAATTACAACAGGGTCTGATTATAAAGGAATACCTTGGACCTCTCAGCCTTTGAAGTGGCACCAACTTCAGACCAGGTAATTTTGTTTTGTTTTTCTCTGGAAGAAGTGATGCTTGAACAAAGTTCACAAATAGGAATTTTAGAGGAATGGGGATCCAAAAGGCACAGGTTATTCCAAACATGCTTTCATTATTTCTTACTAAGACTAGGCAGCGTAACTTGACTTCATCTCATTCATGTTTTTGTCCTAATTACTTTTCTTAACTTCCCATTATATTCTAACTTATGAATACATCTGGTTGAAGCATGGATTTAAAACTAGAGTAGAGACTGTGAACCATAACAAAGCTTTAAAGAAATCTCAATTGCTGATGCGTTTCTATTTTTTTATACTACCAGGTTTTGTAGTATGTCTGAAGTGTTGACTCTGGGCTTGGAATCCTAGATCAAGTGAGCAGAATTGGGATGAAATTAAAAGAAATAATTGCACATACAAAAAAGGGGGGGAAAGATTGGCTTAAATTTATTTTAAGATTCTTTCATACCCGTGATTTGGCTCTAGAATGAACTAATTGCTAATGTACTATGGCCTATTTCAAGTTTGCCTAATCTTGTGCTGATGTGTTCATTTTTGTACATTCTTTGATGCTTTCTGCTTTTTGTAAAATTGTGGTACAGAGTACAAGTAACATGATAGCTTTAGTGAGAAGATGAGTAATTACTGCCATTCTCCTGATATGTACTTCTGTCCCACATCTTCAACCAAGATTATACTTAGCCTCTTGTGACCTTAATTTTAAGATTTATTAGAAAGATTTTAGAGAATTTCAGAATATCGAGAAGCAAGAATTTTCTGGAACTGCTTCTATGTCACTTATATGAAAAGGGAAAATAAATGAGCATGCACATTAATTTCTAGGGGGTGGATTGAGATTTCCAAAATTTCCAGTGAAAAGCAGCCTTTCTCAAGCCTTCCTATTTCCTATTTATCCATGGCACACACATTGTTTAAATGGTTTAATTTATATCCTCTATGAGAAAAGTTGCCTGCAGGGGTGTAGACCACTGGAATTTTGGATTTAGATGTCAGAAAATTTAGATTATATAATTTTTTAAGTTCTAAATTCCTGGGTGTATTTGTATGTGAATTTTAAAATTCTGAAATGTAAAGATAACATCTGTTTATATCTAATAAATTTTTATTCTCATAGCTTTATTCCCCCACTTAAAATTGACTTTTAAAAAAAATTTCTTCTACTTTAGTAGTATTTTATAAGGTTAAATGTGGTAATTTGCTAGTGGCGTTTATATTTTTGCCATTTAAAAGCAACCAACATTTCCACTGCTCTGATATTCTGGGTACTTAAGGGTTAAATGAAGTAAAGGTCAATTTTTTTCTCTATGGAGGCCCATCATATAACTGCTAACTAGGGTCAGGTGCTTACAAAAATAGGCTTTTCCAAATGTATGGGCTAAACAGTGAAATTATTGTTTTTCTGTATAAAATTGGTGTCAAATAGTTGAAACTTCATAGAGAAAGTGAGTAAAAGGATTTTTTGGTTCAAGTCAGTTTAGTTCCGATGCCAGGTGCTTGGATGTAAATTGTGTGATTTTATGCCTAACATGTGAACACGTACAATGTGTTTGTTTTCTAATTGTTCATAACAGAGAAATAAACCAACATGACCAGTCTTTTCTTGTTTTAAGTATACGTTGGGAATGAAGATTTCAGAATTATTCCTTAATTCAAACCTGAAAAACCTGTGTTAGTCTTGGGTGATTTCCAGTGACCCTGTGACTCCCTTCTTCCTGCCCCCTGTGTAGATTTGGAACTGGGCAGCCATTTTTGTTTTTGGAAGGGAAAGGAGACAGATATAATGAATGACTTTTATTGTGCAATATTTCAAACTCTCTTGAATGCATTCGAATGGGATGGAAACTGTTCTACCCCATGTCATAGCCAAAACAAACAAAACATATTCCCTAAACCTGGATATGTATTTCTCTCAAACTGGCAGTAGTTAGAGCTCAGCTCTCAAACAAGAATTTGGTTTGACAATTTTTAGCCCTTGTTCAACTGAATATTAGGATATTCACATATTAGATCACAGCCAAAGCAAATACTGTGGAGAAAAATTAATACACATATTTACAGCTTGCAGGTGGCATTTTTAAAAAAACATTAGATATTTGTCTTAAGGAATTGCAATTGTGGTAATACTTTTAAATAGACTGCTTTATTTTTGCTGATATTTTTTAAATGAACTTCTCTCCGATAATAGTAACTCCAAATGTAAACAAATTCTGTAGAGGTCCCTGAAGAGTGATAAATGCTTGACTTTAAGTATTTAAACATTTATAAAGAGCACTAAGAATCTGAGAATTCTAGGAGCATCAGACCCCGCAAGCATGCTATAAAACCCCCTTGACTGTAGCCCTCTGTGGCCCCAAAGAATCCACCCTAGTGAGTATCAATGCCTCCTTTATGATGATGAGTCCACGTTGATTACTGACTCCAGCAACCCCCACTTAGGCTTTAAGTGTTCCCACCCTTTGCAGCCATGGGGAGAAAGTACTCTGCACAATTGCGATAATTTATTTTTTTGTAATACACCGTTGTGCTTCATAACCCTGGCAAAATGTATTTTTTATCATCACAATTTTAACTTGAAATTTATGGTCACCTATGACCAACAGGCTCTTGGTTTGTGCTTTAAACAAGACATACTGGCTGGAAACATTTTTAAGCCAGGCAATCTGCCTCTCAAAATATGGTAGCAAAGACCAAGCCAGGTTTTAGGTCCCCCTTTGAAATATAAAATTCTAACTTAGATCAAATGGATAATTTCATTGGCCATTAACTTTCAATATAATAAACACTACAGATTAAGCACTTACGGTGTCTTGTATTTCAGTTAGAAACAATGCACATTGATGCAGAGATCTGTGCTTCCTAACCACTGTGAAGGCCATCTCTGTTCCATCAACTGGCTTGACTGGTATGTTCTAGACATAAGTCATTTTAAGGAGTGGGTGCTTAGTCCTTTGTAGTGTGTCTGAGTGAAGGGAAATGGGCTCTCAGGCTGTCAAGAGGTAAATGTGAGTGTTAGATTCAAGAGGGGTGGAGAAGAGCGGGGCAGAGTACAAACCTCTTGGTAAAAAGCTAGCTCTTATTTTTCTGTTTTAAATGTTGCTCTACGTTCTTAGTCTTCAAATTTAATTGTGGTGGGTGCATGGGATTCTTCATTGGGTAGTGTAGGAATCATTGGACTCTGGCTTTTCTAAGTTCTACCCTTTGTTTATTAAAAAACCCTATGCGTGCTGAAGGGTTCCTTATATTTTTAGATTTAAAAATAATGTACCTTTCCCAATCAAATTGGAGCCTCTCAAACAATTCTCACTATGGCCTTTTTCCCCCTCAGAGAAACAACCCAGCTTCACTGTAAGTAGGTAACCCAGACCCACCTACTTATCTCACAACTCTTAGTCTAGGCTTTGACCCTCCACTTATTTTTTTTGCAACCTACACACAACATATATGTTTATATAGTAAAACTTATAATACAGCACCCTTCTTAGATATTGTCCACATTCTTCTATCTCTGGACATACATAGTAACAAGTACTATTGTTTCCATCTTATAATAAGATGGACAAGAGGCAGGGGAGTGATATTTTCTCTGTAGAGCTGTAAGCAATGATGAGGCCTGGGGAAAGATTAAAGGCCTAATGGTGGGCCTGTGTTTATTCACTCGCTCCAGCTGCCTCCTCCATCCTCCAGCACCTAGGAGCTTGAGGAGGTTGGGCCATTTGGATACTGGTTGGCTGTTCATAGTTGGAAGAGCCCTTGAAATCAATAGCTACAATGGGATTTTGGAGCCATCCAGAATCTTTCACAAAGAGTCAAAATTTGCATATATTTCTTAAAACTAAGTGAACGATAAGTGTCGATTTACCTTTCTTTATTTTTTGGTAGTAAAGTTGATTGGAAGTAGGAAAGAAGCCCAAAGAAATACCTTTTAAACTAGAAATCAGGGTTGTGTCTGCATTTAGATGCCGACACTTGGAACAAGTGACATTGTCAACTCCGCCCCCGAAGGACATGCCCAGTGTCCTGCAGCTGCCCGTAAACGTCTGAATGGATTTATATCCTGCATTTCACCAAGAGAGGAAAACCATTCTAGGCATATCCCGAGCACTTGGGAGGCATGCGTCCTTTTGACATCTCACTGCCTTCCCAGCTCATGCTCTGCCATCTCCACAAGGGAAGAGCTATTACCCGCCAGGCCAAAGCTGTAACAATATTAAGATGTTTTCCTCAACCTTGTCCCCAGAAAGATACTCTGTTTCCAGAAGATTGTTCTCCCCTGGGCATTACATCATAAATTGATTCAGTTCTTGGAGGAAGAAATTGGACAAAATATAATAGATTACCTCCTGGGGAAACATACTTAAGTTGTTAAGTATTCCCACCAGAAAACTAAGAAACTGCTTATATATTACTGCTCTGTCCACATTTAACCTTTCACCTTATTGCAGCTGAGCAGGGTGCTTTTTTTCTATAAAGGGTTTTGTTGTAGTGGGGGTCAGGGAACATTTCTCCTTTATTTTTTTTAAGGAATACAAGTATTCTTTGTTTTTGCCGTTGCCCAGACTTCCTCAGTTTCAGGAAGCATGGTGTGCCACCAGACCCTGGACCGGGCGGAGGCAGCAGCCACGAAAGGGTGGCCTTTCCATGTGTAAGTGTTGTCTCCCAGTGGTCAGCGAGAAGAAGGGGGACAGCTGGAGCCGGGGGAGCTACTGTATACCTTTAATTTTTCTTAAGGGTTTTTTGGCCTCTGGGGCAACATGGCCAACAGAAAAGACGGCCGCACTGGCGGAGGGTTTGAGAGGCATTGCCTGGTTGTGAGGATAGCGGGGCCTTGCAAGCGGTATCTGGGCTGAAGAAAAGGATTGAGTTTCCTCTTTCCTGGGAACCCGATTCTCTGAGAAGGATGTTAATGATTGATTAAATAACTCCTATCCAATAAATAGTGCAGTAAGAAACGTGGGAGCAAGTTTCTTTTCCAAGTTCACAAGTTGGAGCAGGGAAGGGGTTGGGCAGAACTGGGCTTGTACATCTGCTGGCTTTGGAGAGTGCTAACTTGGAATGGTAAGCAGAGTGGAGGGAAGAGCTGATAAACCAGAGGGATTAGTAATAAAATAGCAAGCCTTTCATCACCAAATGCCCTGCTGGTGACTGGAAGCCCATCGGTGTCCGCAGGCTAGTTAGCACATTAAAGGCCCGTGTGCTGAGTTGGTGGGATCACTGACAAGTGTGTCTGTAGGGCTGGTTTTCTTTTCTGAGGCAGAAGCATTCTAATCATGTCAGTGTGCCTCAGTTATTGTCTCATAAGTCTCCACTTAGAACATTAGGACAGGCTCCCCAGGGCCCTGAAATCAATATTTCCTTTATCCCAGTGAAAGCCCTGCAGTGGGCCCACCCAGGCCTCTGACTGTCAGCCTCCGGGGCTTCAGAGGTGTGCACCTGAGGACAGGTCCATATGCTCTGTGGGTCCGTGGTCAGATATGATGCAAGCACAGTGAAAGCTAAGTGTTGGGTACATGGCACCTGTACTATTTTTGCAATTTCCTGTGATTCCATAATTATCTCAAAATTTTTAAAAATAAAGTGCTTAGAAAACAACAAAAGTCTGTTAGTCTCAGGTACCTTGTCTGTAAAATAGGGATATTAACTAACTATCTACTTTGTTTGGCTGCTGGGAAATTCAAGTAACAGAGATGTGCCTCTTGCTTTCATCAGCCCAACATCCTCTGGTTTCTTATTATAGAAGCCCATTTCCTTGGACAAAGGGTCACAAAGAAGAAAAGTACTCCCAAGTATGGATTATCTACCGCATTCACTCTAGTACGCGTTTTCCCATGCGCTCTTATTTTATGTGATCTCATTACTATGCCCGTATTACAGATTAGGAAGCTGAAACTTTTAAGAAGTGAATGTGACTTGGTCATGATCACATAGAAAGTGGAAGAGCTGGAAACAGGAGTCTTCTAATGGCAAATCCATTCTCTGGTGGAAATGCTGTAACTGGAGAAGCAAAGCTTTGGGGCTTGTGAAACAGAACAGTTACTCAGGGAGGAGACCATCATCTACGCTAGGCTTACTGTGTCATCAGCAACACCTCTGTTGGACAGCCGCTGCCCTCCACCTCATGACTTCAGCCATGATGGCCCTTTCGCTCCATGTGGGGAGCATCTTCCACTTGTAGTCCTGTCATATTCTTAGCCCAGAGCTTCAGAAGGAAATCAGTCCCATTGCTGCATAACTTTCAACTATTGCACAGCACATGACAATCTTCACTCCTAGTTTAGTTTTTTCTGTATTAAACTGTTGTGGGGGAGGGGTGTGTATAATCAGCAAGGTGATTGATATCATTCTATTAAAAACTCTTAGCCTTGCTGTAGTGTTTTCCTAGCCATGGAAATCAAATACATGGATATTTTCACCACCCAAAATGTAACCACTTCTGATTTTGCAGTGAGGGGTCGGTTGTGCATTTTAGCCAAGAACCAAAGAAGCTCGCCAGAGGTTCTCAACAGAGTCTGGCGAAAGAACAGAGTTTCCATCAGGGAGTCTTGCCCATCCTAAATCAGTTCTGGGATAGTTCGAGTTACATAGACACCCCTCCATCCTGCTGGACACCTCAACCCCAGGAAGAAATCTATCTGAGCTGTGGGTAGCAGTTGCCATTTCTGTCCCGAGATGCAGGAGAGGGAACTGGCTCAGGTCCTGCATTGAAGTCGTGGGGTAGCAAGTGCCAAGAGAAATGTTTATTAAATGATAATTAATTACCAGTAAGTGAGTCGAGCATAAATTTTGTTAGCATGATAGCTTTAAGTTGAGAGGCTGATGGGTCCCCCAGCTCCTTGCTCTAGCTCAAAAAGTGGTACCAAGAAATTTGCTGATGAAACTAGAAGTTCCCTTTTAAAGGAGTTCGCCTCCAATTTGGGGACAGCAAACCCACTTTACCCAATAGCTTCTGCCAAGGGAATCCGATTAAAATTTTTTTTTATTAATATTATACTTCTTGATGATTTCATTTTACCTGTAACATGCTCACTGCCATAGACATTAACATCATAAAATGTCAATCATAAAATTTTAGGATAATTATTTTGTACTTATAGTTTGGAAGACTTGTGATATACCACTGTATAAAAAGAATTTTCTAAAATTGCAGATGACAGATATAAAAAAATTCAGTGACTATTTCTTCCAACCCTCTCACCTTGCAGATGGGAAACTGAGAGCTAAGGCGTTGAAATAACTTGCCCAAGGTCACACAACGTCTAATGGCAAGGCTCAGACATGAAGCAGTTCCACAGTGTTTCTCTGACTCATTCAGATCATGAGCCAACCAACTTTTCCTGAGCACATATTATGTACCAGGCATAGCCCTGAATGCTCTGAAAAATATTCCACCGAATTCTCTTAATAGCATCGTGAAGCAGATATTATTAACATTTCGCAGAGCAGAGCAACTAAGGAGACTCAAGGAGTTAGCAGATCGCCTGGTTAGTTACTAAGACTCAAGATGGTTAATAAATTCTCCAAAGGATCTTAGTAAGTGGTAGAACGGGGTGGGATTCAAACCCTGGTCTTAGTACTCTAAACTCAGTGTTCCATCCAAAACAACACTGTTAACAAAAATGATATCCTTTGCTCTAGATTGTTGATCTCATCCTGTTATAAAAACAAGAAGCGACTCTATTGGGCCTCCCTGTCAATGTATGCTAATCTCTTAAACCATCACATGCTTCTGTGTCCTGAACTATAATAGAGGTTTTGTTTCCACAGTTCTTTCTAATTCAGATAAGCTCTACAGAACTTTATTTCAAAATGATTGTAATCCTCTTGTACAGTTTTGTTCCTGGCTAGAAATCAGCCCTTTTAAGTGCAAAGATACCTTTAGTCAGGTTTATTTTTTAAATGAACGTTTATTTTCACAGGAGTGCTGATGATATTGTTACCATTCGAGGTGGTTAGGACTTGAGAGACCGGAGATGTCATCCATCAGCATGCCTTTGGCTCTGGTCGGAGACTCTAGGAGCAAACAAGAGCTGTCCGTTCGTTCTGTCATTTCTCAGCTAAGTGTAGCTCATTGGTCTGGCTCAGTCTTCTTATGCCTAAACACAGAAAACAGCGATATTCATTGGGGTGACGTGTCCTTTAGAGATTTTTAGTATGAGGTATTCTGGTTGGACCCTTCAATACCAGCATTAATTCTACTTCAATAAAATCTTGTCTTGTAATCAGCAGTCCTGGCTCTTAGTTGCATAAAAATTCAATGGGAAAAGAATCGTAATTCACAGACCATGCACTTTGATAGATAAAGACTGCAAGGGGCTTGGAGCCCACTGGTTCGGCATTGTCTGGCCAAGTTGAGAGAGAGAGAGCATCTGGGATCTCTGGGGTCCCTGCCTATAGAGCTTGGAAACAGGGAAACAGTACTCTCTGGAGGTTGAAAACTCAGGTCTCTAAAGTCAGATTGACCTGGATTCGGATTCCAGCTCCTCTACTTACCTGTGTAAACCTGAGTAGGTTAATCTCAAACTTGTTGTCTAAAAGGATGGCAATTCTACATTTCAAGTGCTTTTATGAGACTTAATGCAAGCAAAACACCTTGTATAGGCCCTAGCCTTTAGAAAATTCTCAAAAATGGTGGCCAATTATAACAATAAACAAGTGAGGCAAAAACTAATTTTTTCCTGTATTATTTTCTTTTCTCTGTTCCTTTCTCCCTTCCTGTTTTTCCTTTACTCTTCCCACACCCTCCTCTCCACTCCCCCCACCCCCAGCCCTATTCTGGATCATCTGAAGGAAGACATTAATTATTAAATAACATCCGGTTCTTGGCATTCTATGCAGAAGAAATCAATGATTTTGAGGACCCTGAAGAGAATCACTGATTTTGTAAAAGCTTAATAAAAAGTCAACAATCAAAAGCTTTTTCCCCTCTGAATCATTATATTCTGTTGTTTCTGAACATCTGGGCAGAGGGGAAGGCTGCCTTCAGTTGGGCCTCCTCAAAACATTGCTGCTTGGGCTGTAGCTAGTTCTATGTTTATGCCTCATTTGGAATACAAACTATCCTTCCAGGCTCCTTTTTCTGGAGCTGCCACTAACTATGGGGGTGAATTCTTTGCCAGCTTTGAACTTCAGTTTTTGAAACGGAAGCAAGTCAGGCGAAACTTGCAATAATAGATGAAATTTGATGAAAATACCACTCAGATTTAATGCTCGATTGTATTCTTTTATGTCGTTTCCTACATATCCATCTTCTTTTGACAGCAAGCTCTTCAAGCAGGGGACGGTGTCACACTCCATAGGAAAGAGGATAAAATTTAAATGAGAGGGCCTGGGTGCAAGCCCCAGCTCTTCGACCTGCTAGCCTATGTCACCTTCAGTGGTCCCTGTACCTCTGCCTCCATGCTTTCCTCCACTGTAAAATGGGACTGAGGTACCATAAACACGGGGTTATCGTGAGGACTAAATGAGATAATAATTAATAGAGCACTTGGTAAATTTTTAAAAGATGTTTTTTATTAATTGTATTACCCACAGAGCTTATGACTGGGCAAGGTTAAAGAAATTTTTGTTGAATGCCATGTGTTTTAAGAACAAATCTAAGACTTTTGCTGTTATTGATTTGAAAATCACTGAAGAGTATTGTTGCTATATAAATAAAACTGATTTAATTTTCAATGCAAAATGTTAAACAAACAAAAAAACCCCCTACACTTTCAAAACCAGGAAGAGCTATGAGTAATGTTATGTAAATGAAATTGATGTTAATACTTTCTAGGTGCTTTAAGGTTTATATGGTAAGAATAAATATCAAAATTAAACCTGAAATGAAACACTAAGGCTCTCTGTGGGATTAATTTTGTTAGGCTGCCTTTGCATAAGTACATAGTTCTTAAATTTACATAGATAAATTTTAAAAATTATTTTCTAATTAGAAATAATATTGTAGAAGATAGTAAAAGTATAAACGCAAAACTAACTGTATTAGTTAGAATTCTCCAGAGAAACAGAACTAATAGGATATATTAAGGAATTGGCTCATGCACTTCTGGAGCTCGAGGAGGCCCAAGATCTGTAGTTGGCAAGCCAAAGACCCAGGAGAGCTGACAGTGTAGTTAGATCCAAGTCTGTGTCTGAAGGCAGGAGAAGACTGATGTCCCAGCTTGAACAATTATCCAGAGAAGTTCTCTCTTACTCAGCCTTGTTATTCTATTCAGGTCTTCAGCTGATTGGACGAGGCCCACTGACATTGGGGAGGGCAATCTGCTTTACTCAGTCTACTGATTCAAATATCAATCTCATCCAGAAACACCTTCACAGAAACACCCAGAATAATGTTTTACCAAACATCTGGCTACTCTGTGGCCCAGGCATTTAAAATTAACCATAATACTTGTATTATAGAATATTTGAGAAATATAGGAAAGAGAAAAGAAAACCTCCCCAAATTCTGCCACCCAAAGATAACCATTATTAGAGTTTGACACGTTTCTTTTTGATCTTTTTTGATGTACCACAATATTTTAATCACCTGATAGAGATTTCTTCACATACTTAGGAAAGTATCTATAATTTCTATTATGCCTTTAATTTTGTGCTCAAAAACTATTACTATTAGAAAACCTACCTTGAACATATAAAAGGCACTACAATCGAATAAAATGAGCATAACCCACAACCCCAACTCTCACCACAAGGAGAAAAGTGACAACTAAGTTAAGGGGATGGGGTGGACTTGGGGAAGAAGTTAACAATTCCTTAGAAACATCAGGGAACTCCATCTGCCCTCTCCAAACTGACACCCACCTTGGGGGAACGTCTCCAGGTAACCAGCCTGTTGCTCTCCCCCTAGTCCAGCACGGAAGGTGTTAATAGCCCATCTCTCCCTCCCTGTGTCCGGAGGCTGAGGTGTGAGTGACTTGGGAAGCCCCCAATAAATTAGGGGTGGCAGCCTCTCTGAGGAGGGAAAGGTGGCTTGTTCAGCATTTTAAGCCTTTTAGCTAGTGTCCTTTATCACTGATTGATTTATTGGATATTTGTGCAGCGGGCAGGGGGATTTGAAATATAACATAAGCGCTTCCTGAGATGTCAGTACTCTAATGTTAGTGGCCTGAACAAGGATGTAATTCATATCTGCAGGTGCTTACTCTAGTATCAAATACTTCAATAACATCATGCCTGTGGAATCCACGATTCCCAAGTGCCCTATTTGTATTCTGATATGCCCACGTCTTTTCCTATGTGTGTTTTCCTTTCTTAAGGAGCTCTCATTTCCTTCAATAGGATATGTTTTATTTCATCCCTTTTCCTGCATTTACTCATATTAATGTCACCGCATTCACTGGTAATATCTGGGCCTGGAAAGAGCCCGCATAGCCATGTAAATATTGGTCTGAAATGCAACGCCTGGGATGCATTATCACGAACGAATGGTCTGGAAGAGTGGAAGTAATGGTTTCTTTTGGAGCTCTAACTAAACGTTGGCCAGTGAGAAAACGTTTGAGGGAACACATCTAGAGAACATGGTGGCCTCTCCCTGGAGCTGGCAGGGGTAGGAGACAGGCAGGAAAATTTAGGGTTGTGGAGACTTCATTTCCACCTACGAAGTTCTTGGTTGATTGATAGAAGCATTGCACAGTCAAAACATCCCTCTGCGTTTTGCATTTCTTTCCTTCCTCTGCCATAGTGCCATAATTTTGTTTGCAATTGGCAAAAGCAGACGACTTCTAAATGTTTAGACATGTAGGCCTGCAAGGCTGAACTATGGTGATAAAATACTGTCTTATGGGCAAGGTTCACTCTTCTTTCTCTTTTTCTGATTCTTATGTTTCTGGGAGATTGGTTTGTGCTGGCAAGCAGTCTTGCTTGGTAAAAGGAATATCTGCTCTGGATCTCAGATGAATTTGTCTTATTTATACTCTAGCCTCCTATTTTGTCATCTGTAAAATGGAGCTAGCAATTTTTCTGCTATATATTTCACAGGAAAGTAAATAGAGAAAACACATTTTGGGGGATGTTACAGGATACAGTTTATTATAAGCATGTATAAAGGAACAAAACATTGTGTTCCAAGTTATTCAGTGAGAACACAAAATGAATTTTCCTCCAGAAACTCTTTTGCAATGTGGGATGCACATCATCACTGCACTCCTCTAGTATTGATGTGCTTAGAGATGCTTTAATATACATGCTTTAATTCAAATTGCATAGGTTCACTCTTCCCTTTAATCAATTAAGTTCCTATGGTATCTGCTTACAGAAAGATCCTTGTCTCCCTGTCAGGAATAGAGATTCTGGAGAGAAGTGTTGAGGGCTTGGGGAGACTGGCAGGGGCAGCCATTCATAGGCGTGGTCTGTTTAGTCAGTGAACACAGGATGTAGTGTGTTATGATATATGTTATCTGTAATATATGTATATCGTGTTATACTAGATATATGTGTGTGTATGTCTTATAATGAGATACAGGCTGAGATCCCTGGGGTTTGCTGTAGGTGGCCAGGTTCCCAGCTTACGCTTTTGGCTTAGAAATAGTCCCCTCTTGTATGAACTGCTGGGGTGTCAGTTGGGAAAGGACTACAGATACTGTGAACTTGAACCCTGCCAAAGATTTAGTCCTTGGAAACTTTGGGAATAAAATGCATTTAAGAGATGGTGTTTTGAGGAACTGTAGGACAAATATTTTTTGGTTGCAGGAAGACCAGCTCAGTGGAACTTCGGTTTTGCAAACTTAAAAATCTTTCCCTTCTTGGAAAGAGGGGTGGTACCTGTAGGGGGCATGAGGAAGCTGAGAGAGAGAGTTCGTCCAGGGAAGATGCTTTCTGTTGATTGAGCTGGTCATAGAGTATGTTCTGAGAGTTGTTCTCGGTGTACAAATCTTGCAAAGCTTTTATTAGATTTATCCCTAAATATTTCATATTTTTTTGTTGCTATTATAAATGGTACTATTTTAAAATTTATTTTCTGATTGTTCTTTGCTATTATATAGACATATAATTCATTTTTGTATATAAATATTTTATCCTGAAACCTTGCCAAAATCACTTATTCATTGTAGTAGTTTTGTATTTGTTCTAATAACGTTCTCACTTTGGTTCTTTTAAAATATCTTCTAGGTCTTTGTGTAGCTTGTTCTGTCTTTCCTGTTGCATCCTGAGTATGTGGAATACAGTTAGAAAAAAACTTTTAATGTCCTTTTCTGCTGATGTTATCTATGTAATTTCTGGGGCAGTTCCAATTAATATTTTCTTCTCATTATGGGCTATATATTTCTTCTTTGTATGCCTAGCAATATACAAAAAAATTTTTTGTATGCCAATCATTGTGAACTTTACATATTTGGTGCTGGATATATTTGTATTCCAACAAATCACCTTGAATTTTGTTCCGTGATGTAGTTAAGTTGCTTACAAATGGTTCGACCCCTTTGGAGCAGTGTTTACTCTAAGATTAATCTTTCTCTGGTAGGCAGATAAAACCCTTTTTAGTACCCTGAGATTTTCTACTCTGGCTGTTTGGAACAGTCACCATTCCTGCCCCTGTGTGTGCTCTGGTCATTATTCCCACTAATCCTTTCGTGTGCCTCTTTTCCTGTCTCAGGTAGTTTACTCACACACTCATGTGCTGAGTAATATACAACTGAATCTTCAGTGGAGACCCGCTACAGAGCTCGAGTTCTCTCTCAGTGCAGCTTTCTCTCTCTCTCTCTCTCTCTCTCTCTCTCTCTCTCTCTCCTTTCTAGCATCTAGCCTGTGAATTCTAGCTGCCTCGACTTCCATAGACCACCAGCTCTATTCCCTCGATTCAGAGAGACTGCAGGGCTTGCCTGGATCCCTCTCCCTGTGCTGCAAACCAGGAACTTTCTCCAGAAAATACATTTGGGCAATCATTGGGATCACTTCATTTGTTTCTCATCATTGAAGTTCACTGCCCTTTTTTTTCTGATGTCCTGTGTCTTGAGAACCATTGCTTCACACATATTGTCTGGTGTTTTAGTCCTTTCCAGCATGAGGGTAAATCTAGTCTCTTTGTCAGAAATGGGAGTACACACACGCTCCCTAAAAGTCTATGTCCACCCAACTCCATCGACTTTCTACTGGTAACAACTAGTCTTGTGGTTCCACTTGGATACAGTGAGGGGTGGGGAAATGTAGTTTCTGGCCAAATGATTATTTCCCAGCAAGGACTCAGCATGTCAACAGGGGAGGCATGAATTTGAGTGGCCCGCTAGCTCTCTCTGTCACACTGTTCTTATCCTTATTTCACAGATGAGCAAACTGAGGCACAGTAGAGCGAAAGAAAGCTTCATCCAAGGGAAACCAGTATGGTGGTGGTGATGGTGGAATTTGCTGTTGCAGCTGCTATAAGCTTCTGTCCCCTAAGTCGTGTTTCTGTTCAAGGGATTCTCAAAGACACAAAATCAGCTGACCTCACATACTACCACTTAGAGCCACGAGGAGTTTTGATTGTGAGAATAATTCCCTCAGTATTTAAAGTGGGATTGCATATATAGTGAAAGAAAATTTTAAAGCAAAACGAAATTCAATTTCTAGGAAGCCTCGCTTTGTTTTCTTTGTTTGACTAAAACCTCAAGTAAGAGAAGGGAATGTAGTGGGAATAATTAGCCGCAACGGGTGGTATAAATCCAAAGAGAAAAATAATTCATCAACTTTAAAGCAACTCATTTAAAACTGCAAGTGTGGTTTATTTGGCCTGCATTTGGGAGCAAATATTAATGAAGAAGTAAAGGCAGCTTATGGCTTTTTCACTCCTTTCATTTCCCCCTAGATGTCTTTGATAGAAACTAATTATCAATGCTCTTGATTTAATTTGGAAAAAAATTGGATGAAGGTTTTTCTCAAGTCCCATGTCAATGTCATAACCCAGGAGAACTGAAATTAACCCCGATCCTTCCTCAGGAACTGCTCTAGCCAGTAGAGTCCAGGGTGTTCACTTAAGAAAACCAAGAAAAATTAGTATTATTATCATGATTATTATTTTTTAAAATAAAAATTTCTTATGGGAATGCAGGAAGACCAGAGGAAATTTTCCTAGTGCTAAAGTTGCTTTTATAAAGCCACTAAACAGATACCACAAAACTTCCATTAATTGAAACCCAACTAAATTGAATACATTTTTTTTTCTCCCACATTCCACTTCCAAGAATAAAAAAAAAAGTCAAAGGCAAGAAAACGAGATGCCTTCAGGAACTTATCCTAAAATCAACTTTCAATACTATATTTGGGATTCATTACATATGTATCTCAACCATGTACACTTCATTTTCTCTGCATTCTTAATTATTCTTAATTATTATTCTGCAGGGTTATGTCTTCAGTGCTTTTTTTTTTTTTGGTGGTACAAAATTGAGATTAAGCATGTGGGCTCTGGGTTTGAATCTTGATACCACCATGTAAGTTTCATTTGTAGAATGCAAAAAGATATTAATACCCACTCATAGGGTTGTTTACATGACTGAGTGAATACATGTCATGTGGCAGAAGAGTGGCTGGTACGGAGGAAGTGCTCACTAAGTTGTTTATTATTGTTATTATTGTTATTATTACTACCACCACCACCACCACCACCATCATCATCATCAATGATTTCTTGGAAGGCATTTTCTTCCCCTATATCCATAGCTTCAATTTTCATTTATATGCTAATATTGATAGCACTCAAAGAGAAATATAAAAATGTATGTGTGTATCTCTTAACTATGATTCTTGGTCCCGTGGTTTAACTGTCTACTTGACTTTTCTTTCCATTGATCTTCACCTATGAGGGTCTCACAATATTACTTCCAAGTAGTCAGCCCTATACATAGGGTTCCACATCTCCTTAAATTCCACCGCTGCAGGGTAGTATAATGATGCCCGCCAAGAACTATGGCATCAGTCCTGACTACTTCAGTCCTGTCTTCTTCTAGTGAGGACAGAATCTATGTGTCCCACAGACTAGGCTTCCCTTGCAAGTGGAATCCATCCAGGCCTGGATGACTCAGAGCCTGAATGTCTCTGTCTTCATCCACCAGGAGGCTGCTCTGACTTACTCTTTTAGAAAACTCACCACCAATAAATCCTTCATGCCTCCTCTCCTTGTTATTCTTGGTCATCATCTAAGATCCTCTGAATTTGTCTCATTTTTATAGCTCTCTACTCTTCCTTTCCAAACCTTTCATGGTCCCATAGTAAGCAAATTCTCTGCATCCTTAACCTTTTTTTTTCTTTTCTTTTCTTTCTTTTTTTTTTTTTTTTTTTAACTAAAGATTCCTTCTATTTCCATGCTTTACTGAAACCAGGCTGTCTCCTGAGGACCCTCTTTCCCTTGATGGCTATCTCAAATGGAGAATTCTCATTTTCTGATTCCACACATGCCTCAAGGTAGAAGAAAAGCCCTTGCTTTCTTCTATTCTTTGCAATAGGTTGTGTCACTGTCTGTGTTCCTCACAAATACCTTTCATTCAATGGCTTGGGGCTAATGCTTCAGATTTCCACTCTGAGTCCTGCTCATCTCCATGACCTGTAGTCTGTTCCTCATCAGCCACCCTTTCCACAGACATAGCATACACCCTTTCATAAAACTGTTCCATGCTTGAAAGGGTAAGCATGGGCATCCATTCCACTGTCAATCAGAACCTCTTAACTTCACAACTCTCTTGCAGTGACTCCTGTGGGCTGGATCGTGTGGGCCATTGTTTTTGTCCTTCAATGCCCCGCAGCCCAGCTCTCCTCCTACCCATTGTTCACTTTAATTCCTATGGCTTACACTTCATGAGTTATTGTTTCCACATTTCTTTTGTCAATTAACTTCCTCACCCCCATTTTTTTTTTCTGTTACATCTATTCTAAAAAGCCCTGGGTCAATTCAAGAATCTGACTTCACCTTGCCTAAACCTAGACTGATGCATTGCTAGAGAAAATAACATTATCATAGAGATTGGTACACTCTAAATCTATATTTTTCAACTTTAATTGGGCCCACGGATTTTCTGAAGTAACTATTTAAAAATTTTTTTATTCCTCTCAATGGCCTACAATACCCTAGATTTCAGGCTCTCCATGATTCTCTAGCTTCACCTCCTGCTGCTCTCATGTTACACACATCTCCCCAGACACATGGCCTCCTTGCTGAATCTCAAACATGTCTGTGATGGTCAGTTGATGTGTCAACTTGACTAAGCTATAGTCTCCAGTTAGTCAAACATTAATCTAGGTGTCCCTGTGATGGTGTTTTGTAGATGCGATGAAAGCCTAATAGAGATTATCCTAGATAATCTGATTGGCTTTCATTTGATGCTTGAGTGGATTGAGACTTTTAAGCATGTTGGGATGGGTGTGAATGGATTTTGCAGGGTGGAAGGATGTGAATCTTTGAGAGTCAGAGGGTGGACTGTGGTAGGGTAAAGGACAGACCCTGAACATATCCAGGCCCTAATCCTTGCAGCATTTGCATATTGCCTTACATGGCAAAAGGGATTTGCAGGTGTCATCTGATCACATCTTGAGCTTGAGATAGGGAGATTATTCTGGACTATCCTAGTGTGCACCACATGTAATAACAAGACCCTTGTAAAAGAGGTAGGCAGAGATAGATTTGACTATGGAAGAGGAAGTAGGAGATGAGAGAAAACAAGACATTGGAGTGATGTAAGGAAGGCAGTCATAAGTAAAGAAATTCAGGCAGCCTCTAGAAGTTAGAAAAGGCAAGAAAAGATCCCGCCTACATCCTCCAGAAGAAATCAGCCCTACTGACACCTTGACCCTGTGAAACCACTTTTGAACTTATTTCCTTAGAATTGTAAGAGAATAAATTTGTGTTCTTTTAAATCACAGTTTATGGTAATTTGTTACAGTGCAGTAGGAAACTTATACAATGTCCAGCACACTTCCACCTTATAACTTTTGCACTGGTTGTTCCTTCCTCTTCACATGCTGTTTTTCCAGATATCCATCTGACTGGTTCTTAGTATTCAGATATTTGCTCACACGTTCTATTCTCAGTGAAGCAGATCTTTACTTCTCTATCTGACATTGCAAGCTGCTCTCTACCTCCTACTCCTCAGCACTTTTCATCTCCCTTACCCTGTTCTATTTTCTCATCATATTTACAGCCTTCTAACATACTGTACAACTTACTTATTATCATATTCATTGTTCACTTTCTTTCTCCCCCACTGGAATATAAACTCCACAATAGCAGAGATCTTCATTTCATTCATTAATGTATTTCGAGTACCCAAGACAGTGCCTGGCACACAGTAGGTGCCCAATAAATATTTACTGAATGAATAAATAAAACACCCAACCCAATCACTTCACTGCTCATCCTCAGTAGATTATTTCACCTCCCATTTCCCAGGAAAAAAAATGAAAACCATTAAAGAGGGCACAATCAATTTTCTGCCATCATACCTACTTACAGTTCCCCTCACTTCGTGCCATTTATAATAGATTAGGATCTTTTCTGCCTGTTCAAGGTAAGTCTCTCCACCACTATTCTGTTTTTCACCCATTCCCACTTATTCAGAAATATCAAACATAAACTATCCCCTTTCTTATGTTAACATTCATTATCTCTCTCTCTCTTTCTTGGCTTTTCCCCCATCAGTATTTAAGCATGTTCATGTCTGTTTCAATCTAAAACCAATGATATTCTCTTGAATCCTTTCCCTCTCTAGATGCTTCTTCTTCCCTGCCTAACATCTTGAGTTGACATTATTGTTATCTGTACCTCCATACTACTCATTCATTCCTCAGTCCCCTGCCATCTGGCTTCCACCCACAAGTTTTCCCTAAGTCTGTTCATGCTAAAGTAGGGGATGACATCTGCTGCAAAATTCATGAGACACTCTTCAGTCCTTATCTTAGATGAGCTCTTGGCAGCATTAGGCCACGATTGCCACACCTTCCCTCTTAAAATAGTCTCTTTCTTTGCTTTTTGTGAGAACTACTTTTTTTCTATTTTCTCTCTGCTTCTCTGTATTTTATCAGTTAGCTTTTGTTCTTTTTAATAGGCTTTCATTTTTAAAACACTTTTAGCTTCACAGTAAAATTCAGGGGAAGGTACAGAGAGATTTCCCACATGCTGCCTACACCCCCCCACCCCCACCCACCCACACAGCCTCCCCCATCATCAACATCCCCCACCAGAGTGGTACATTTGTTTTAACTGATGAACCTATACTGACTCATCATTATCACTCAAAGTCCATAGTTCATTAGTGTTCCCTCTGGTGCTGTACATTGTATGGGTTTGGACAAATGTATAATGGCAGATATCCATAATTATGCTATCATACAGAGCAGTTTCACTGCCTTTAAAATCCCCTGTGCTCTGCCTATTCACCCTGCCCTCCTCACAACCCCTGGCAACCACAGATCTTTTTATTGTCTCCACAGTTTTTTCTTCTCCACAGTGTTATACACAGTGTTATATGAGTTGGACTCATACAGTGCGTGGCCTTTTCAGATTGACTTCTTTCACTTGGTAATATACATTAAGTTTCCTCTATGTCTTTTTCATGGCTCAATAGCTCATTTCTTTTTAACACTGAATACTATTCCACTGACTGGATGAACCACGGTTTATTTATCCATTCATTTATAGAAGGACATGTTGGTTGCTTCCTAGTTTGGCAGTTATTATGAATGAAGCTGTTATAAACATCTGTGTGAAGGTTCTTGTGTGGACATAAATTTTTAACTCTTTGGGGTAAATATCAAGGAGTAAAATCACTGGATCATATGGTAAAATTATGTTTAGTTTAGTAAGAAATTGCCAAACTGTCTTTCAAAGTGGCTGAGCCCTTTTGCATTCCCACCATCAAGGAATGAGAGCTCCTGCAGCTCCACATCCTCACCAGCATTTGGTACTTCAGTTGCCTAGTTTCATTCTTCTTTCTTTGCCCCTTGAATGTTGCTGTCTTACAGAGTTTTGCCCTAGACCAGCCTTTCCTACCACACGTTTTTTGAAGCCCATGGCTTCAAGGACCATCTCTAAGCCAATTATTCTCAAATGAAGATTTCATCAGACTTGTGCTAACTGCTGTTCCAAGTGCTATGGCTAAAGCAATGTATAAGATCAACATAGTGTGTGAGATTTCAACCTGGGATCTGAAGATAAAACTTCAGAAAAAATTTAAAAGTTAAGCAGGATCATTTAGAATAACTGAAGTTATTCTAAATAACTGAAGTTATTCTAAATATTAAAATAGATTCAGGGTAACAGCAGAGAAGGTAACTGAGCAGGTGCAAGGTTGGAAAGCTACTTTGGATAGAGTTCAGGGAAAGGCTCTTTGAGAAGATGGTCTTTGAGCTGGGTAGGGCTGGGGCTGGGCGAGGCTGGTGAGCACAGAATTTAAGGGGGCAACAAAATCTCAATAACTAAAATAAATGCTATCTTAATGTGGCATTTTTTAAAAAGCAAAAGTAATGCCAAACATGAGGAACAAAATATCAAAATTCTAAATAAAAAGGGATCAGTAAGCTGAAGCTATTTAAAAAATTATTTAAGATTATCACTTGGTCAAGAGATGTTGACAAATATAGCAATTTTCTCAGCTGAAAATGAGATAAGCAAAGAAGTAGATTTTGATCATATTATTGATGAAGTTGCTTCTTTTGAAGCCAGGATATTAAAATTACAATAACTTTCAGTTTGGGTATAAGTAAGATGCTTAAACTTAAAATAACACTAACACTGAGTTTTAATATATTTACTTTTATGTTTTTTTCAACTACTTTAATAGTCTAGAAAAATATGAACCATTTAAAAATACATGAAAATATGTATAGGAGAGCATATTTTTCCTCTTACCTCAGGTTCCTGTATGTCTTTGTACAGCACTGGAGCTGAGACCTGAATGACAAGGAGTCAGCCACGTGGCTATTACTTGGCAGAGTGTTTTAGACAGAGGGAGCACCCAGTGATGGCCCTGAAGATGGAAGGAGGTAAGGAAGTGACAGAAGCCTAGGGCAGAAGTGCTGGATAAGAGCAGAGACAGGCAAGGGCCAGACCTCGTGGGCCCTTCAGGCCAGAGGAAGAAGTCTGGGTATTACTTCTAGTTGCATTAGAGAGTCAGAAAGGTTTTAAGCTGGAAAGTGATATAATTTTTTTTTTAATTCAGATGTACTTGATATATAATATTATGTTAGTTTCTGCTGTACGTATTTCTACATATGTATGTATTGTGAAATGATCCCTACAGTAAATTTAGTTAACATCTATCACCACACAAAGTCACAAAGTGTTTTTTCCTTGTGATGAGAACTTTTAAGATTTACTCTCTAAGCAACTTTCAACTATACAATACAGTATTGTTAACTATAGTCACCATGCTGTACTTTAAATCCCAGGACTTATTTACCTTTTAACTGGAAGTTTGTGCCTTTGGACTACCTTCACCTGTTTCACCAGCTCCCTACCCCCTGCCTCTGGCAACCACCAGTCTGTTCTCTGTATCTATGAGTTCAGCTTTTTGTTTCGTTTGTTTATTTGTTTGTTTTAAGACTCCACATATAAGTGAGATAATAGGGTATTTGTCTTTCTCTGTCTGAATTATGTCACTTAGCATAATATGCTCTAGATCAATCCATGTTGTCACAAGTAGTAAAGCTTCTTCTTCTCTTTTTTTACAGCTGAATAATACTCACAATATATAGGTCACGTTTTCTTTATTCATTCATCCATCTATAGACACTTATGTTGCTTCCATGTTCTTGACTATTATAAATAATGTTGCATTGAACATGAGATTGCTTATATTTTTTCGAGTTAGTGTTTTCATTTTCTTTGGATAAATATCCAGAAGTAGAATGACTGGATCATATTATAGTTCTACATTTGAGGAACTTCCATACTGTTTTTTATAGCAACTACATCAATTCACTTTGCCACAAAGAGTGCACAAGTATTCCCTTTTCTCCACATCCTTGTCGACATTGGTTATTTCTTATCTTTTTGGTAGCAGCCATTCTAACAGGTGTGAGGTGATATTTCACTGTGGTTTTGATTTGCATCTCCCTGATGATTAGTGATGGTGAGCACCCCTTGTGTGTGCTGCTCTTCTTTATCTCATTGGATGGCATCACTAGCCACCTAATTGCTGAATCTAGAAATCTGATCCTTGATGATAGCTTGCTGGTTTCGAAAAATCGCACCAAGAATTAACTTCTTTTGAACCCAGTCCTAATTCAGGCCACCTAGCCTTCCATTTTTCCAGGCCTAGTGCCATCCCTTTAATTCAAGTCGCCTTCCATCTTGCTCCATAAATTGTGCTTCCTGACTCCGTGTTTGCTTCTCCTTTATCTGTTCTCCATTCTGCAATTTACATGGTCTTTCTAAACATAAATTTAATTGCATCCCTGTTCTGCTTAAAACTCTTCTTCAATTGTTTCTTTCCCCCTCATTATGAAGACTAGACAGCTTAACAGTATTTACAAACCTTTCACATCCCTCTAGCCTGATTTCTCCTCATTTTACCAGTTAATTTAATATCCCACTCTTCTGATTTTACATTATGTGACTTACCAGCTCTCTCCTGACGTTGGTCCTACCCTCACATGATTTGTTCTGCCATCTTTTTTGTCTTCATTCAACTCATATTCTAAGTATTGTGCCTTTGAAAGCCTCTCCCAAACTGGAATTCAGCTTTGTGGTTTCTTAGCGCCCTGTCTGCATTTATCTCAGCATATATCACACAATTTCATGGCAGTTACAGTAACAGCATTTTTGTGCTTGCAAAACCACTCTTCCATATGCTCCATGAGGGCAGAGAGTATCTCTTACCTACTGTGTATCCCACACTGGCTGAATTTCTTCATATTTTTCTTTTCAAATTCTAATAGGAGAGAAAATGTTGGCCTAACTAATTATCTGTTGGGTAGATTGCTTTACGCCAGACCACGTCACTGATTGGGGATCAGCCTATACATTAGGCAGCCTCAGAACAGGTGCCCATTTCGGGTTCAATGAAAGGCCATGTCTTGCTCAGGGAACATCTTCCATGACTTGAGGACTGTGGGTGCTGCTGCAGTCTCCATAAAGATGTCTGGTGGGCTTGTTAAGCATTCTGAATGACACATCCAGTTTAAAGAGTGGATTTGGAACATGAAGATGAGCTCCAGTAGCCTACCTTCTATATATTTCATAGCATTTATTTTTTCCCAAAGGGACTATTTGGTTGGTTCAAGTTGTACCCATTCAACTGGGAGCACTTCTAGTGAGCAGTGTTTGCCCACCCATCCTTCTCAGAAGAGGATGGCCTTCATGAAGCCAGGAGGATGGATCACCATTTGTTTGTGTTGGTCTCTGGTCCCATGTAGCCCATGTGGGTTTACTTAACTGAGAACACACAAGAAAGAGTAAGACACCATATATAGGTCAAAAAACCTCTTGGGACTTAACTTCCTTCCCCTCAAAAGGAAGCGGTAGAAGTGGCAGTAACTCTGAGCATTCTGGAACTCTCTGGAACACGTATGTGTCAGTCCTCATGAGAAAATGAGAGGCTCTGCATCTGTGAATCTTGTGGACAACTGACTGTTTTTCATTTTAAATATAAAATATAGGGGAAATTTTTAAAATATCATGAGACTATTTCTTAAAAGCATTTGGTGCTTTTCTTCTTAACTAAGGACAATAGCCATTATTGAGATTTTTAAATGATGCCCTGGGGTCTTTAGTATGTGCAGGGGTCACTGTTCTAGGCCTTCAGGGCCTAGGAGGCTGCGGAGAGCTGTTTGCTCCAGCACTAACTGGCCTCAGTCTGTTGATTTTGATTAGTTTTCTAGATGTTTTTAATCATCATCCAATATCTTTTCTAGACTCTATGTCTTCCTTTAACACCGCTTTCTGCCACATCCTCTTTTCTTCAGTTGTGCTGCTGCTCTGAGTCTATTGTTGGTTCAGAATCCAGGAAACCAAGGCTGGGGAGGGGCCTCTTGAGGGCCAGTAATTTCTGAGTAAGGAAATTCTCTTGTGCATGGAAGGCTGACTTTCCAGCTTAGTTGCATGGAGTCCTTCCTTACTGCCTCACACACTTTTGCATCGTGTCTCAGATTCCTGTGGCCTACACCATGCTCCCTATGTGCTGATTCTTAGAAGTTCTGATTGAAAAATCGCAGGGTCCAAATCTAGATTTGAAAAGGTTTTTTTAAAACCAACTTTGTATTGTACTAAAATATATGTAACGAAACTTACCACCTTAACCACTGTTGAGTGCACAGTTAAGTGGCATTAAGTACATGCACATTGTTGTGCAACCATCATCCCTACCCACCTCCAAAATAAAATTCTATACCCATTAAACAATAATTCCCCATGACTCCCTCCCCTCAGCCCCTGGCAACCATATTCTACTTTTTTTTTTTTTCCTTTTAACTTGTCCTTAGAGTTGAACAGATCCCTTATTATCACCTGGTTACACCTCTCATCCACATGTTACAGGTTCTCTCTAGGGCATGCTCTGAGACTGGTCAATTATTCAGTGTTCTTGGTCTTGGCTTGTTTCCTCATCTGTCCAGGGAAGTACCTTCCACCATTGCCACAGTACATTTTTAGGAAATAGAGGGGGAGCAATAACAATTAAAATAATCATACTTTCTCTCTCTGAAGGCAATCGTCTGAACCAGATCTTTCTCTTCCAAGTAAAATACGTGTGGTTTTTAACCTATTTCTCTTTTGCCCAGAGAATACATGCAGGCAGCACTTGAGGCTGCAGCATTTACCCGGAGATAACTCATGGATTACAGTCCTAACCTCACCCCCAAAGTTTGCCACAAAATATCTTGCTTTCTTTATTATTTTTCACATCGCTCTCGTATATCAATAAACTGTGGAAACAAATGACATCATTCTATTTGTAGCATTCTGTTTTTAGTAGCAGTTTCCATTTATACAATAGAGTGATTCTTGATCACTGAACATGTCAAATCCTAGAAAACACAGCATTCCTATGTGTGATGTTAACATTGTGCTCAGATAGTTGTTAGCCACAGATTGATTTGATGAATCCAATTTATATATACATTTCTGCTACGTTAGGATTAGAGACAAGATCTGTTTAGAAATAACTCCAAGAACAGTTTTTATATGTTATTTTCACATTGAAAACCAGTCAGATTTGCTTCAGCCTCAAAGAGCATTTTTATGTAAAATTAAATTAATGCTGGCAGCAAGTGGCACTTTTTTTTTTCTAAATGGGATATGGGTTAAACAGAGCTCACTAATGATGCAAATGGGGTGCTCACCTGGGAGGGGTGCTCACCTGGGAAATGTGGCCCAGAAGCATGGGAGAGAGGCAGGGAGTCACCTTGAGACTATCTAGCCAGAGAGCCAAGCTCAGGAATGGAAGGAGGCCCAGAAGCAGAATGGTCATTGGCTGACGCAGAAAGATGGATGACCTAGTTAGCCTTTCCCTTATTATCACTCCATCATTTCTCTGTTCCCCTTCTCATCCTAGGATAAAAAGCCAGTTAGGTCGTTGTACGAGTTTCAGTGACTAAGTAATTGAGGCCCCCTCCACAAAGCTTGGCCACAGTGTCCTGGAGTGGTTCCCATCTGTGAAGAGGGAGGCTTGGGAGGGAAACTGACCTGTTGTCCAGAGTCAGATAACAGGACAGAACTGAAGTCATATTTCAAAGGACCCAAGGGAGCTAGCGTGAGGGTGAGGCTTGTTGTAAGTAAAAAGGAGAAGTTTGGAGACCCCAACAGATATGTACCAGCTATATCTTCAAAAACTGCCTAATCTTGGTCTTTCCCAATTTTCCTCTGTCTGGTCTTGCAAATGTAGAAAGAGAGGTCATGTATCTTCTCTAGAATATATTCTTGGAATAGTAGACAAGAAGAATTAGGAAAAATATACCAAGTTAAATCAGATATACAGCTGTGAAATTATAAACCTTGGGCATAAAGAGCCTTGAAGCTTTTCTGGTTAACTACATGTTGGCTCTAGCATTCTAGTTGTAACATTGCAGATAACACATCGTCTCTCTTGAGCACTTCTAGCAGCAGGAAATTTAGAAGTCTGAAGGGAGCCAGGACAGTCCTAATTGTTAGAGCTTGTTGTAAGAAATCCAATTTTCTGTAGTTTTCACCTATCGATGCTTGCTTTGTCTAGTAAAATAACTCCAATCCTTATTCACATGCCAGACCTAATATGTGTGGGGAGCTGTTAGGGTCTTTTCAGGGCTATATATCCAAAGCTATCAACTTGTGTTTTATTTAGTTTCCTTCAAGTCTCTTAATATTTCTAGCCATTCTTCTCCAAGGAAGTTTCAATTTGTTAATGTTTCTCCGTGTGGTACCCAGCATGGTCTAATCAGCATGGTAATCACTTCTCTTATGCTGGACTCATTATCTCTGGCAGCAGAGCTCTGGATCACATGGGCTTTTGGGTTTATAATCAACTGACAGCAAGCTACTGCTGCCCCAGTGCTTGTGTTGCTGGTTTTTGAAGGTAACCAACTCCAATTGCATATCATATGTCACAGGGGCAAAACAGAGTTGGCTGAGGCTTCTAGATCACATCAGAAGTCAACAGAGCCTGCTGGACAGAGGACAGCACAGCTTCACACAACAAGCCCAGGATGTTCAATGAGAAGGATCAAGCCTTTTCCCGCCCCATCACAGGGTAGACTGCAGGAACTGGCTTTGTGAGTTCCTCACGGGAAGGGAAGAAGGCACCGGGCTGTCACTGCAGATGGAAACTTGGAAGCTTCTTCCTGGGGAGCAGGGTGCCAGGACAAGGGACTGAGGGTCATCCTGGGAGTCAGTCCTAACGAGATCTAAAGGATGAGTAAGAGACGTTGCACATGTTATATTGACCACAGAACAAAACAGGCCAAGAGACTAGAAGGCAAGTAGTTTTGGTGGTTTGACTATAGAAAATGGAGGAAGCTGGGTTTTAATCACTCGGACAAAGTTTTCCTGGATTTACCCCATCTGGTCTTTCAAGGAGCTAAAGACAGTGTTCATCAATATGGACTAGGGCAGATCTTCACACTGAAAATTTATTAAATTGGCCCATTGTCTCAAACCAAGAAGATTTGGGGCCTGAAATCTGTTATCTATTCCTCCTAGTTTAACTGTCATCTGCTGATTTAATAAACATACCATCACTGTCCTCATCTAAGTCATGCAAATGTTTAGGAGAGCAGGCCAAGGACAAATAGTTCTATGGTATGATATAAAAACCTCCCTTCAGGTTGACAGCCATTTATTAATCACTACTTTTTGAGGAAAGCTGTCCAAGTGCTTATTAGTCTATCTAATGGTATCAGCATTTTGTTCAAATTTCTAAATCTTGTTCTTAAGGATTTTATGAGAGACCCTGTCGAATGCCTTGCCGAAATGTAATTTATATGTGCCAAAAGCTGAATGGAGGTTACAGCGGCATGATTTATTCTTAGTGAACCCATTCTGACTCTTGGTGATCACTGTTGTCCTTTCAAAATATATCAACCAACTTTTTCCTTTAAAACCCACTTTGATTGTTCTAGAGATTATCATCAATCCTATTTGTCTTTAGTGTATAGGATCTTTTCTCTATCTTTTCTTGAAAATTGAAAAAAATGTTCAATCCTCTTCAGCCTGCTGAGACTTCTCTCATTCTCCATAACTATTCAGAACTATAGCATTTCAGCTTTCATTATTTCTACAAGACCCTGGTGGCATAATTTGCATAGACCTGGAGACTTGAACTTGCTGAGAGCAATAAGATGTGTTATAACCAGGCTTGGCTTCTCTCTTACAATGATTGCAATATCTTTTTTTCATATGAAAAGATACTCTATGCTTGAGATAAAATAGGAAGAAGAAAGTAAACCAGAGACAAATATTTTTATTTCTATCCATGATCAATTAATATCAACCTCTGCTGTATACATAAAGACAGCTTTTTTCTTCTTGACCTTGATATGCCCTTTAGTAGCTTTTTAAAAAACCGTTTTATCAGAGCTAAAAATCAGAAAAGTGCTTATACAGTTTTTAGTGATGTCTGATGTGTTATTTTTTTATATATATAATTGTTGAAATTTATTCCAGAACTATCCAATCACCATGAGGTTTAGCTCTACTTAGCTTCTGATTTTGGAGGGCTGAAAGATCCTACTGCCTTGCTTTTCTACAGCTACTGCTATCATTGGCTTAGGCTAATGTGGGAGGGTCTCTCTTCTTCCTAATAACTAAACAAGCCTAGCCAGACCAGCAGCAACACTTCACCCACCCAATGAAATTTCTCAGAGCTACTAGGTGCCCAGGTCATCTGGAACTGTCTAAGGTAAGATCCTTCTCTTCCCCTTGTTTTGGCATTTTTTCTTTTCACAATCTCACCATTCTGGATTTGATTACCCTTAACCTCCCTGTCATCTTATACAATGTATCTGACTTCCATTTTACATAATTTGCTCTATCCTGTCCAGGGGTCCTATGTTCTTTCATATGAACTTCTAATGTTCTATATTCTGTGTTGCCCCACATGGTGGTCACTAGCCACATGTGACTATTTAAATGATTTAAATAGAATAAAATTTGAAATATGGTTCTTCAGTCATACTAATGACATTTCAAGTGAGCAGTTGTCATGTGGCTAGTAGCTTCTGTATCAGACAACATACATTTAGCACATTTCCGTGACTGCAGAAAGTTCTCTTGTGCAGCACTGGTCTAGCTATTCCTCAAGCCTTTTGAAGTTCTTCTCAAGCAGGAAGGCTGGATGCATTCAACATACACAGAATTTGCACTTGCCGAATGTCCTTGAAAGCCATCGGAATCACTGTCTGGAAGGCTTTATTACAGTGGACTTCCGAGGCTGTCACTTTTTAGGTAGTCCAGGTGCTTGGTTTAGGCACTTCTCATAGAGGCAAGTGATTACGGTGTGTATCAGCTACTTTGTTTCCCCAAGGATCCACGGTTTGCAAACCAACATGAGCAAATATTTCCCAGATCCCATTGGTGGCCATTGTAATTACCATGCCTAACAAAATGCTGGCACTTGTAGACAGTCAAAATGTTTGCCTGAATGAGGAAATGAATTAAGAGAAGTCTCTTTAGTCCCTGAAAACATCTCTTGAAAAGCCAAAGAAAATTACCATGAGAAAAGGAAAAGAGGGAGGGACAGAACAAGGGAGGGAAAGAGGGAGGAAGAGAGGCAGGGAGGGAGGGAGGGAAGAAGGGAGTATGGCAGGGAGAGAGAGAGAGAGATTTTAAGAAAGAAAGATCCCAAACATCTATGAGTTTCTCTCCTCTCCATATTTATTTCTCTGCTTTTATGTCAGAGTGAGACTTAGAAGTGGGCTGGAACGCAGTTTACAGAGGAAGGAAGTAGAGAAGAAAGGGAGAAATGAGAAAGAAGGGGAAAAGAGCATCAGAGAAGAGGGAGAGAGTCACAGCATTTTAAACCTAGAAAGGACTGCAGAGTCCATTTGGCCTACCTCCTCATGTCACTGATGAAATATGAACATTTCATTTGGCATTTAATACAAATCTGCTGGAAAAAAAAATGAAGCAATTGAGGTCGAAAGACATAGGTTAAGCGACTTGTCTAAAGTTACAAAGCTAGTGAGTGTCAGAGCAGAGGCTAGAAGCCAGGCCACCTATCCAGTGATCTCCCACCACCCACTCTGCCCCCCCTCTCACCCTGGGGTGGCTGAGGAAGAAGGGAGAAGAAAGGGAACAAGGGCATTGGAGGGGAAGGAGGGGTGGGCAGCGAGCAAATGGGAAAGAGAGAAAGTAAATTTGTCAGCTGTCCACTTCCCTCGTGACTCTCCTTTCTCTAAGCAAAAGAAAGTTCACAGCCACTTCACCTACTCAATTTGAACTTCACAGTTTCCCCATGCCAACAGATTTCTAGCTGGCAGGAGACCTTCCCCAGACTGCACTGTGCCAAGACTGGCTACACGACCCCGGGCGAGGTACTGCTTAACTAACTTACACAAACAGGTTGCCTTTAGCTTGGTAGCTACTTGTCACTCAGAAGCTTGGTCCAGCTCCTGATTGTTGAAGCAGTTGGGCATTCCTAAAATTTCTTTTGCACTAGAACATAAGAACACATTGAAATAGAATTTGACAAAGGATTCTAAACAGAACTCTCAAATGACTTTATCATATTCCCTCCCCTGTTGACCTGGACAGTCAAGACCTGGAGCAGGTTTTAGAAAGTGTTTCACATTCCCTTTACTTTTCATCTCGAGAAAACTCTCTATGTCAAGGACATTGGTGTCAGAGTATGGAGCTGGAGGTCACACAGATCTGATTTCAAATGCAAGCTGTCCCAGGGCCCTATTCTCATGCGGAGGGAACTTACTTTCTCTGATATAATTTAGATAGTAATAGCAATGTGTAAGGACCGTAAAGACAGTCATTATTCTGTGGAGCCACAGTGCCTGGGATGCATCATGTGATCAACATGTGGCTTGGGGGGATGAGACCTGGTTTTATATCCTGGCACCTTCGCTTTCCAGTGGTGTGACCTTGAGGCAAGTTAATTTCTTTCTATCTTAGTTTTCTTATCAGTATCATTGCATTACTAATGGTGTCCTCCTAGATGTGAGGACAAATTGAGATAATGCATGTAGAATGCTTAGCACAGCACCTGGCACGCAATAAACATTAGTTATCATTATTTCGTAATGTCGTATGATTTCTTTACACACACTTCGTTGTCCTCGGGTAATGAAGTAAGCTGGCTTAAAACCCTTGGTCAGAAATATCTGCCAAGTGGCAGCATTCATACCACACTTGCGATAAATGTCCTAACTCCAACAGAGCTTCAACTGGGCTAAGTGAGGCGAGCATCAGGTTTTATGGGTCTGACGAAGATGTTTGAAATATTGTAGGAGACTGTCAAAGAATACTTAGACCCGCTCCGCAAAAGGGCCGTTCTTAATTTTCATCTTTCCTGCAAGTCAGAAAGATATATACTCTCCAAATAATGGCAGTTTCCTCATCCTGAAGTTATGGCAGCTTGGTGATACAATAAACAGCACCCTGTCGTAAGGACCGCATAAAACATGGTCTGACATTTCTTTAAAAGTAAAAAGAAACACGACTGCAGCAGATGACCTTTCTTTCAAGGGCACAGCTGTTTTGTGTGGTTAGAGGGACCCGTGGTTTCATACTTAGGGGCTACGATATATGACTGGCCTTTCACAAAGTGTTTCCATGAGAAATTACAGTACGTTCTACAGGGAGTGCCAATTCTGCTGTGTGTGCAGTCTCCAGGAAGACCGCTTTCCCCGCTCTTGATGTTTTCCAAATGATATGATGCCGAATCCTTGTAATTAGAAACTCCTTTAGTGTGTGAAGTGTAAGCCAAATCAAAAATACTGAGGTGTCTTCTACTTCCTGGGGGATTTTAATTCTGGGCCCTCCATGGAGTTGGGGGAGTCAGCATCTTTGAAGACCTCTGTGTTTACGAGGAGTCCCTCAAAGCACAGTGTTTCTGAGGGTGAGGCCTGGGAGTCTATGGAGGAAATGTAAAATAGTCACTTTGTATGGGATGGTAGATGATTTCTGTTTTTCTCTAAAAATGTTTATTTCTCCTGGAAAATGTTATTTGTGCACAGCATTAAAACGGTAATGAACAGTGAATCTAAAATTTCTAATTGTGTCTGTGTTGGGCTGGTGAGAATGAATGTTTTCTTTCTTTGCTCGTTTTCCAATTATTTTTAACATGTTTGATTTACTTCATAATGAAATTAAAGAGAAGGGTTACATCTCCATTTAATTTTCTGAGTTTCCCTTAGGCATCAATGGTTACTGAAAACATTCCCCTTAAAGCCCAGGCACAGCCCCTCCACACCCCAATCTCTATCCTCTAAATTAGTATAATAAGTCTTTTGAGAGGAGAGCTTGGCAGCCCCACCGCTGGATGAGGCGGCGTAGATGCTGATTATGGGCGGTCGTCACGCCAATGTAAAAATGTGCTCTCCTTGCTCATATCCAAAACCCTGCTACTGACCTGCCAGCAGCAGGGCCTTGAGTGCACGTCCCACTGTGGTGGGAGATTTGTTCTGATTTATCTCTGCTCTCTCACCTTGTCCCCTGTGTGACCAGAGCTGGGCATATGCAAAATGGCTGGCTTGGTTGAGAAGTATAGGCTGAGACCCTGAGACCACTGACTTATTGGTGATTAGACCACACTGGTATTGAACCCATGACCTCAGCCTCATTAGAGCTGCATTTGGGCCAACTGAGTTGACCAAAAACAGATTCAAAACAGTGAGTGATCGAGGCCTTTAGTGTAGGGTCAAAGGCCTATTTACACTACCAGTGTCATAAGTGGATTCTTACTCTGCCGTATTAAAGGAGCAGATGGAGAGGCCAGGACTCTCAGCTTCCTGTATGCGCATTAGATAGCATGGCTTTTCTAGCCAACTAGGGATCTCCACATAACTCAGGGGACAAGAAAGAGAGAGACAAGTATTCTAATAGGACTTTTTCTTTCTTTCAGTTGCTAATGGCTAATAGTGACAAAAACACTAGGATTGGAGTTCATAACTTTAGGAATAATTTCCTTTGAAATGATACCCTTTGACTTAAAAATATATGTGGTTAATCATTTTTGCTTTTAACTGTTTGAGGAGATCTAAAAACAGGTGACTTGTCTTCATTTTATATGGAAAAGCAACCAGTTTCCCAGTGGTAGAGTAGGGTAAGTGGAAAAGGCAGGGCACAGGAACGATGACAAACACTGTGTGCTGGATGAGTGGAAAGAATAGAAATAGACTCAAAACAACAGGAATTCTTATGTGGTAACACTGGCAGTTCAACTCCATGGGAAGAGGATGGATCACCTAGTAATGAATAGTCATTCAATCAAGGTAGATTTCTGCTTCAGGCCACTCCCAAAGTACAGATTTAAATGAAAAAATGAAGCTTTACAGTTCTAAAAGAAAATAAAGCAATTTAAAAGATAACCTTAGAAGGCCTTTCTAAGTGTACATGAAAGTACAAAAACCATTAAAAATATGGAATAATTTGACACCATAAAAATTCAGCATGAAAATTTATATATATCAAATACTAAATATCAAAAGACAAGCTGAGAGACAATATTTTTGGTATGTATGGAAGAGTTAACACAAGATATTTATAATACATATGGTTTAATAAAAAGCATTTAGAAATCAACAAGAAAAAGAGGAGAAAGTTAATAGAAAAGAGACAAAAAATGAACATCACTTTACATAAGAAGAAGTGTAAATAGCCAGTAAATCTATGAAAAAAGATAATTAACATACTGGTAAATGTCAAGAATTGCACATTTTAAACAATTAAAAGTTATTTTTTTCCTAAACAATCAGCAAAGACAAAAAAAAAAAATGCCAGCAGTGTTGAAGGGAAATTACTACGTTTATGCCACTTGTTGCCATGTAAATTGCTGTAGGTTTTCTAGAGGGATATTTGGCAATACAGAAGGCTTAAAATTTTACATGTGTTATGACTCAGAAATTCTACTTGTAGGAATCAATCCAAAAGGGAGAATCATGGTTGTGTGCAAACATTTTGCTATTAGAATGTTTGTCAAAGCATTTTTATAAGAACTAAAAATTGCAAACAGCTTAAACCCTTAACAATAAGGAAGCAGCTAAATGTATTATGATGTATGGTGTAGGATGGAATTTTGTGTAACCTTAACATGTTATAGAAAACATTATATTTCATGTCATAGAAAAATGTTCACTAATATCTTGTTGAGAAAAAAGGTAGTTTTACAATTGTAATATAAATTATGTTATATATGCATAGAAAAATATGGTAGAGTAACATATACCACATATATCCAAATGTTCAATACCTTTCTCTAGGCACAGGAATCATAGATGATTTTAAAATATCTCTTTTTATCAGATTTTTTCTTTTAGAGTGAATGAGTATATTACTTGGAGAGCAAAAGGTAAAGCAGTATATTTTGTTTCAAATATCATAACTGGCACAGTTTAATCATGGAGATTAAATGGGATAATATATAAGAGAGTTCCTAACACAAGATTAGAAAGATAAGGGGGCCTGGTACCTAAGATTTGATTTTAAGTTTAAAAGGTCACCATGTGATCCAAGAACTTGATTGACATTCTTTGGTGGTAGACTGTATGAATCCTGACCCGCTATCCTTTCTTCTGCTTTGCAGCTAGACTCTCTATTTTAATGGCTCCTATATATCTCCATAAGATGGCAGGCAAGGAACAGAGAAAAAATAAATTCTGTCCTTTTAAGATGATTCCTACCGCATTCATCTTCTTTACTGAACTGTGAAGCACACCAGAGTGTGAGCGCCTTCTTTAAGGCAAGCCAAGGCAATGATTCTTCCTTCTTGAGCATTATTGGATTCAGTAGCAATTGCTGTACTATTTCTTATGATATGCAAAATAGAAATTATATTAAGTGAAGCACAAAGCTTGCGGCCCACGGATTGATTATGGCCCCCTGGGATGTTTTGGATGACAGGGAGGGGATACTTTTGGGCAGGTGAAGTGTGTGCTCTGGCAGTGGGGGGAGCAAGGCTGGACAGCACGGGGTGTCTGCAAGCCTGCTTCCCAGTTAGCACCGTGGATTCACATCTGAGTCCACAGGAAATGAAAAGAACAGAACTACATATGGGAATGGAAAAGAAAGCTCTGGACAAAAAGTCCTTTACAATTTGGGGTATAACATATCCCGTCTTTGGGGTCACTATGACAGATCTTATTAGTAAGGTGTGTGTGCATATGTGTGTGTATGTGTGGGTGTACTCACAGGATGGTGGTCAGTGGTTCCTGTAGGTGGATATTAGGAGTTGAAGGAAGATTTTTTACTTACTTCTGTAGAGCCTGGTGTTGGTGCATTGCGAGCATCTCAAGGACACAGTCAGTGGCAGTCCTTTTTGAAAACATTAAAGGAGCAGAGAGAGAGAGGGGATGGAAAAAAGTAAGTAGGTGGGCTTCATACTGTAGCTGTCAGAACTGTTTCTGTGCATAGTAAAATCCCCTCAGAGGTCTTAAGACAAATTTTGGGAAACTCATGTTTACAGCCATGCTGCCCTGAACAACCCCGATCCTGTCTGATCTTGGAAGCTAAGCAGGGTCGGGCCTGGTTAGTACTTGGATGGGAGACCACCTAGGAAGCCCGGGTGATGTGAGTGTAAAAAAAAAAAAATCGAGGGAACTTGTTAAGAGGTCGGAAATTCTGTTATAGCAAGCAGGGTAGAAAAATTCAGCAAAATATGGATTGCTGCTATTAGTGTAACTTCCCTTTAAACTCAGAGCATAAATGCCCTGGGAAAATGTGTGTTACATAGACAAGTGCTCATTTCTATGATTAATTCAGCTGGCTGGATCTTATACTAATGAGACCAAGGCCAAGGCTATTGACTCTATCCCCATAGGAGTTAGCGACTCATGGCTCCAAAAGCGAGGTGACGCCCTTCACCTTTGCACATAGTGGGGATTGGGTGAGAGAGTATGATGTCTGACTCCACTTCACACTCATGCTTTCCCCTCTAACACAATAGTATTGCACTGAGTACACTTGCAGTTGAAATTTGGTAACAGGACAATCTAACCAATGACATTGTCCCCTTAGTCACATTACATTTTAAAAAGCAGAGACTGCTAGCATTAGAGACAGCACAGGTTGCTAGGTTTGTCCTTTCAATGGATAAAAGTTTCTCTATCCATTGGTTTTCACAGCAAAATAGAGCTTGAAAGAAACTGTGTCCAGGTTACCATGTTGCCTGAGGGTTTGATAAGGATCTCGCATGAAACCTTACAAACAAGCCTACATTCTTTCTCCACCTTCTGAGAAGTAATTGGCAATCTGCAGCCATGTGCACTGGACAGGAATCAAGTTGGATGTTTTACCTGGGTTTCCTGGATCCTGTGCCTTGAAGTGTCCCATCACTTAGTCCAAAGCCTTTCCTTCCATGCGCCATCCTGTAGGACTTGTTTTAATTACCTCCACAGCCTCTCAATCTCTGTATTTATCAGGATTGTTTGAGTTGCAAGTAACTGAAACTCAAGTCAGCCCAGCTTTATTTATGGACTCACATACCTGGGAAGGGGCATAGGTTGCTCAGGCTCTAAAGAGCTGCAGGCTCGGAGTCTTAGAAATGGATCTTAGCTTCATTCTGCAGCTAGATTCTCTCCAGGTGGTAGCCAGCAGTCCCAGGCGCCCGACCTCCCAGCTTAGCCAACACAGCCGGAAAACTACCTTTTCCCGAATCTTTAGAGAAATCTAAGAGAAGGGTTCTCCTTCGTTCACTTCTTAGATCAGACATGGTTAACTGAGGGATAAAAGTACAGCTGACCCTTGAACAACATGGGTTTGAACTACACTGTTTCACTTACGTATGTATTTTATCAAATACGTACTGTAAATGTATTTTCTCTTTCTTATGATTTTCTTAATGACTCCTTTTTATAGCTTACTTTATTGTAAGAATGCAGTATATTATAATACATATAATATGCAAAATATGTGTTAACCAACTGTTTGTTATTGGGGAGGCTTCTGGTCAACCGTAGGCTATTAGTTAAGTTTTTGGACAGCCTGGGGCTTGGTACTTCAAGCTTCCTCGTTGTTCTAGGGTCAAGTGTACTAAGATTGGCTGGATCTAGGTCATGTGTTCACTCCTGCAGCTCGTGTGTCTGTGTCAGGGGTTGGGGAGCAGAGAAATTAGCAGGGAAAGAGAGAAAGAGGAACGGGAATGTGCAAACAGAGAATATAATTCCTGCGGTTCTACTTAACCTTTACTAAGACTTAGCTGGTCAGTCTCATCCGGTTACGGCCCAACATAACCCTGGAATCTTTTGGAGGAGCCCAGAGTAATACAAAGGCAAATCAGAAGAGAAAAGACATCTCTTTCTGATAAATGTAGAATTTAAATTACATATCGTCACAAGAAATATCATTTAGGTCCTTCTTTAATGTATAAGAAAACTAATGTGCAGATAACTGAAGCGAATTGCCCAAGATAGTTTGCCCAGATGGTGAGTAACTAGGCCAAAACCCATATCTCCTACACCAGGGTCTTCTGCCTTTTAGTGTGCTGGCCCGCCTTCAACGGATTTGCTGTCAAACTCGTTGCTGACTTTAATGGTGGGGATCTCAAGCAGTGGGTGAGGGTCAACCTTGATGGTCTTAAAATTCATTGCTAGGGCAACTCTCTTCTCTCGTCTCTAGGGCAGTAGGCACATCTGCTTTTATGGATCAGTGTGGCCCAGCTAGCTGTAAACCTAGGACTCAAAGGGTAAATCTGAGTGGTCTTGTCTTGGTTGCATGGGCCTTCTGGGGCCTGCGTCACAGCATCTGGTCAGAAAGAAAGGAAGGGAGAGATCAAAATTTGAACCCAGTCTAGGATTCCACTTCTACTTAAGATGGAGAAAGCCACAAGAGAACACTAACAAGGAGAAAAAGCTGGATAATCTATAAAATTATAACTTTTTTGAGCCCATTGGAGAGCCGAGGTCACAAGGCAAACCAAACTGAATTCCCGTGTGGGAGGGGCAGTGAGTCAGGAGACAGGACATGTGAACTGCTATGATTTTTGCAGAGCATGGGAAGAAGAGGTAGCAGCCATCAGCTCCTGGAATTTTAGCAGATTCTTAAAGGACAAGTGTAGGCTGGTGTTACTTGCTAGTTAATTGATCATTGACAGTATGTTGAGCACTGGGCAGAGAATTATATTCTCTGTTTGTACATTCCCGTTCCTCTTTCCCTCCCCCCTAATTTCTCTGCTCCCCAACAACTGACACAGACACACGATCTGCAGGAGTGAACACATGACCTAGACCCAGCCAATCCTAGTGGCCAGAGTGGTCAACCTGGTTTTGGAACTTTTCCTTTTTAGTGTACTAGAAGGTGGGTGTATTGGTCGTCTATTGGCCCCTTAAATGGCCCCCTTAAGCAGCTTAAAACACCGAACATTTATTATTGCAGTTTTCGTGAGTAAGGAATTCTGGCACAGCTTAGCTGAGACCTCAGGCTCAGAGTCCGTCATAAGGCTGCAGTGGGGGTGTCACTCGTAGCTGTAGCCATTTCGGGGCTCAAGTGGGAAGGGATCTGCATCCAAGTTTGTGCGTATGGCTGTTGTCAGGACTCAGGTCCCCACAGGCTGCTGGCCAGAGGCAGAAGTTCCTTGCCACATGGACTCAACATGGCAGCTTGCTTCCCTCAGAGTAAGTGGGTAAACGAGAGACAGAAAGGATGCTCAATAGGAAAGCCACGGGCTGTCACCCAATCTCAAAAGTGACATCCCGTCATTTCTGCTATGATCTGTTCATTAGGAGTGAGTCACTAGGACCCTATAAAACTCGGGGGAAGGAATTACATGAAGACACGAGTACCAGAGCCTGCCCCACAGGGGAAGGCTGACTGACCCCGTGACTAACCTGACCATTCCCTCCTTGAGGTGAGGCTGGTAAGTAGAAGTGAAGGGTGTTACTGTGCCAAGTTTTGCGAAAACTGCAGCCTTGACAGGAAACCTGGCGCTGGCAAACAGAAAGGATTTGAGACTTGGTTGGGTTCGAGTTAAAGGGCACCACATCGTAAGAACGACTGAAGAAGGAAGGAGGCAAACACATATGCCTCGTGTTTTTGTTACATCATTCAATTCTCAAAACAAACATCATGTAAAAGGTATTAGCCCCGCTTTACAGATGAAATAGTTAAGGCCCAGAGAGGTTACATATCTTTCTCAAGATTACATAGGTATTGTGGTGATGGCAGCTCAACTCTGTAAATATACTAAAAATCATTGAATTTCACACTTAAAACAGATACATTCTATGACAAGTAAGTTACATTTCATTAAGCTATTTAATACATGGTAGAGTGAGACATTTCAAACCTAATTGTTTTCGGCTCTGTATTAGCTCAAATACCACAGACTGGGGGTTTAAACAACAGACACTTATTTTCTCATAGTTCTAGAGGTTAGAAGTCTGAGATCAAGGTGGTAACAGGTTTGGTTTCTTCTGAGGCCTCTCTCCTTGGCTAACAGATGGCCAGCCTCCTTCTCCCTGTGTCCTCACACAGCCTCTCCTCTGTGCACCTGCCCCCGTGGTGTCTCCTTGTGTGTCCAAATCCCCTCTCCTTATAGAGACACCAGTCACATTGGATCAGGACCAATCCTAAAGGCCTCATGTTAACTTAATCTCCTCTTTAAAGACCTCATCTTCAAATATGGTTATTTCCTAAGCTACTGGGTATTAGGACTTCCACATATACATTTTGGGAGGGTGACACAATTTAGCCCATAACAGACTCTTAAGCTTATGCTCTTTTTGTATATACTTTTTCAGACAATAGCAGTTTATCGTATTTGTTAATAAAATCTGCTGATAAACATTATCCTGGCTGTATTAGTATAGCATTTGTTTTGTTTGGGTAGAACACTATTGGGAAAATTCATACAGATAAGTATTTGCAAATGGTAACTATTTTAAATTAGCTCATACTGCAGTCTCTAGATACTCTTCAAATAAATTGATACAAAGCCCAAAAGAGGAGTATTTGGATTCTTGAAAAAAAAAAATTAAATTGAATTACTACCAATATTTAACATCTGTTACTATCATTTATCACAGAGATAAGTTAAGTAGAAAGCATCTAAAATGTATAATAAATGCTAAAACTATTTGTAATGTGATGTTCTCACGAGTCTTGCCGTCTCTTTACCGGTTCCCATACAACTGACAGAGAACACGGCCTCTGAGCAGGCATGCGTGACGTGGCCTCACATAGCCGAGCACAGCCAGCATACACTCAGAGAACGTTCGTGTACAGTATTACATGAGGAGGCATGCGTAGGCCTGGGTTTTTAAAAAGTCTAGACACATAATTTATTGGTGTCCTGATGTGTTAAAATATGATGCATAAGACATTTGATAGTGTAATTTACTTTTTTTAAAGGTAAGAAATTTTAAAGATACTCAAGTCAAACATTTGTGAGATCCCAGTATAACCAACAGCTCAGGGGTACACATTTTGAAACTCCCTGCAATATATCCTGAGGTGCCTCATGCCTCCGGGGCCATTGACAGCCCTGTCTGGCAGACATCGTGGTCAGCTGGCCGTGGTTAGAAAGACAGGACCTTGGCTCCTGGGCTTACACCAGCTGCATCAGAGCATAAACCGGAGGGAGGATGGATCACGGAGGGAAAAGCCAGACATGGGCTAGAAACAAAAATTCCGGGACAGTTTGAATGAAACACTTCATTCTGCATTCACTAACCCATGGACTTAAAGAGTGACTCAAGATTCCCCACTATCTGCTCTCCAGATCGACCACAAACTTTAGTATTCTTCAGGAAGAATCAAATGTCACTTAAAACTGCATTTTTGTCTGCTTCCTCCCTCAATTAGAGGAGCCTTTGTAGAGCTGGAACCAAATGAGTCCATAAAAAGGGTTTATTTACCATTTGGCACTCAGATGAAGCTAGTCTCTCACTCTCTCCCTGGTTCTCCTTTATCCTCTCTCCACATCCCTTTTCCCCATCTTCTAAACCAATTAAAGGAACTGCAGATTTGGTTCAAGTCCCACCAAAGCTGTTCTTTTTTGAGTATTGAGTTTTTCAGTCAACAAGGAGAGGCCGGCCAAGATCCCTTTATCTGAAAGACAAACAAAGGCAGCTAATGAGGGAAGTGGGAGGGCAGTGGGAAGGAGAGGGACATTCTGGAAGCTTTAGTAATTCTTTGGAGAAGAGAGATAGCTTGATTTTATGCAGACTGAATTTTACTCACTGAAATATTTCAGAGAAGAATCTGGCCATCATGCAGCACTTACCCACTGGATGGCAATAGAGAGCCATCTATGTCTTTGTCTCTGCTGCTGGAATCACTACCTCTATGTTGCTGAAGTTTATAATCCCCTCTGTTTATCGAATGAAAATATACCAGGAATTTTGCTTAAGAGTTGTCTGATTCTGGACTCTTTTGCTCTACCTTCCCGCCCCTTGCCCTATATCTTCGAGTCCAGCCTTAGCCACATCTGTATTTTTCATTGTCAGGAGCATAGATTTGGTTATATTCTGTCACTCATGTGTTAGCCTTCCAGTGGGAGAAACTGCCAAGCAACATTTTCCTCTTTCTCTTTTATTCAAGAGGATTTGTTGTTCTTTGAAAATCTTTTTTGGTTGGTTTGTTTCAAATCAAATACTAAGTAGCCCGCCTTGCTGGGTATGAAATTGTTTGCTTCCTACCCATAGGCAACAATTGGACCTGGCCCCTGTCAGACTTCAGGCTAAGGGTCTCCTGTCTTGGGAAAGTCATTGCCTCCTGCCTTGATCTGACCACTGAGGGGGCAACTTGAGGTTTTGTGGGACGCATGAGAGAAGAGCAAAAGCGATCCAGTGGCTTCCTGCTCATGGGAGAGAAAACTGGGTTATACAGGGAACACCAAAGTCTGTGGGGCCCGATGCTCTCCTGAAACTTAACGGACGCTGTTCTAAAAACAAAACATTGCTGAGGAGGAGCTGGAGCACGGTGGGGAGAGAGAAAACAGGGGCTTCTTGTTGTAGCCATATTGCAAATGTGAAATAGCCAGAAATTTCTTTGGCTCCGAGTGCGATGTTAAGCACAGTTGTTGCTGGCTGGCCTATCACAAGAAAGGAGAGAAGGGAAAAGAGAATTAAGGAAGAAAAAGAAAATGTGGGAGAAAGGATGAGTAGAATAATGCTGGCACGTACTCATGGTGTAGGTCACCTCCCAATGCTTTTCAGCCGACCCTAGCTGGAACTGTCAGAGCCTTCTGTCTTGGTGTCAGCGGCCACTTACGAGCTCTCTGCTCAGGTTGTGTGCAGGGCATACCAACAACCAGAATCTGATGACGGGGAAGTCAAGGTGGTTAACGGCTGGCTGGGGGGATCCAAATGGCTGATGGATGAGCAGCTTGAAAATCACATGGCTTGGGAACTCAGAATGGGAGTCCAGAAAATGCCCCAAAGCACAGTCTATTTAGCTGAGAACTGGAGTGGGGCTGTGCAGGTTCCACGGGGATCCTATAACCACCTTGCACAGGGTCAGCCACTGATTGTCCCTTTACCTTGGAGCTCCAAGGTAAGGGTCTGGGCCAGCAGGAGAGGCAGGTGGCTGATGAGGCAGGCTTGAAGAACAAAAGTAAAGGAAAAGAGAGAATCTGAATGGAGGCTGTTTAAACGCCAGAGTGAAAATATTTAGGAGACTCTTAGGTGGGAAGGCCCGGATTCTTCAAGGCAGAGACTTCTCAGGGGACATCTGTTGAATCAAATTGAATAGAATTTCATATTAAATCAAATAACACTACTTTGCATTTATATAACCTTATAAACCTCATAAAACAAATAAAACAAAAAAGGAGAGTTCTTGGCTAAGAGTATATTGGAAGACAAGAGAGGCAACTTCTCTTGACAGATGACAGAATTTGGTTTGGCTTTTGGATCAAATAAAAAACCATTTTTATAGTTAAAAGCTAGTGTATACCCATTTGTTGTGTTTGAAGCATTTTAGATTTCCTAAATGCTTTGGCTGCCAATGCTTCTTCATTTCATGACTAGCAACGCTGAAGTCAATTTCTCAGACTCTTCGATAGTTCTGACTTGATCATTGAATTATTTTTGTTTACTTCAACCCTCAGGAAAAATAATACTATATATTTGTATAAGACGTAACAGGTTTCAAAGCCTAATCATACTCTTTACTTGCTTTGCTCCACAGAGCAATTGTGTGTGTGTGTGTGGCAGGGGGGAGGGGCACTGTAGTCCCAATTCATCAGATGCAATTATTTTGGCCCAGAAACAATTGAGTGATATATCTGCAGTCACCTGCAAGGTACTAAAAGAGTGGGGCAGAAGTCAGGTCTCCTGGTGTTTATTTTACTTTTTAGCTTGACAGCTATTTTTACATATTTTACAAGATAAGATATTTATATTTATGAGATGCTCTCTTATTTCTTCTTTTTATTTCATTCGTTGGCTTGCTAGTTATTCTCAACTTTCTTTCTCTGTAAAGTGACACCAGAAAGTGTCACATCAGAAAAAGTGTTATGATATCTCATTACCATCCTTGGCTCTGTGTGGCAAGACATAGTTGGGGAGTGAAAAGGCTCTAGGGTAGGTGATGGCAATGGGACAACTGCAGACTGATGCCATCTTCTCGGTTCTGAAGCAGGCCCTTAATTGTCACAGTTCTGGCCAGTACTTACCCCTTTCCTTCTACTATGACAATTATTTCATTTATCTTAGCTATGGCTTTTGTGTATCTTAAAATGACTAGACAGTAAACTAAAAGAACTTCTGTTTAAGCAGAAGAATCTAATTTCTAAAAGTCAGAGGTTTTTTCCTGATGATTAGAAGAGAGAGTCTTTTTTTTTTTTAAGGTGAACACATATAAGGTATTATTATCCTAAAGGATTCTTTGAATATGTTTTGATAATTTTCAATGTAATGAGTTTGAGAACTCTCTGAAGCCATAGAAACTACACTGGCAGGCAGTAAAATGGTTTTAAAACTCTTCTTTGAGGTTGCCACTTCTTGGTTGCTCTCCTTATTCTAAATCACCCAGATTTCCAGCGGGAGTTAGAACTGGCCCTGATGGAACCTCAAGTAGCAAGACTTCATTAGACTATCCCTCATTTAATCTTCTCCTGTAAGATATTCTTAACACTGGGTCCCTTGGCAAATGCCCTAAAGAAGTTTCATTTCAATAATATTGCTTTGTATTTATATAACCTCTATATCAAAGGAGCTTAAAAACACTTCTGGCCCATGCTTCATTACTTAGTTTAGCCAAAAAGAAAGTCAACCCATTTCATATTAACAAATCCAAGCTCTCCCTTTGGAGATAGGTAATAATAATAACACTTTGTATGACACATTTCTCTTCCAAGAAGCTCAAAGTAGTTTGAACAACTGAACTACTGGAGAAAATAAAGAACAGATAATACAAATGCTTGGTCTAAGGTAACCCAGTAAAATGGGGGCAGAGTAGAAACTGGAGACAGAATTTCTCCTCCATTGACAGTGGTTGTAAGTATGGTAATGGTAACATTTCTTTAAGTGGGAAATGATTTCCCTTTGTTCTTTGTTACGATTCTGTTTAGTTTCAATTTTTCTTGACCAAAAGGAAAAGTCTCTAAATCATGCCTCTTCCTTTGGATGTAAAGTTAAATTCCTTATCTTCATGTCCAGGCTGGTTCTTCTAAGATATTAGCTGAGTTCTAGTGAACCCAATACTCAGGGAGTCGAGCATTTAAGGTCTTTGAATCAAGTAGTTAATTGAATGTTACATAGTAAACCCACCTTGTTTCAAATCTTGTTCTTTGTCCTTCTAAAATCTGGAGGCCTAGTCGAATCTCTCCTCGATGGTTCAGGCTCTCACAGTTCCTCATGCATTTCACTGTCAGACCTGCTGAGATGTCAAACATGAGAGGTGGGAACAACCATGTTCTGATCTTCAGGTGTTCTCCTGGATTGTATTTTCACCAAACACTGAAGAGCTGCTATATATCGGACATTTACCTGTTCCTCTACCCCTCTTCACTCTTCCCTTGAATCCAGTTCTTCCAGAAGCTTTGGAAGGGTACCTCTTTATTCTACAAGGTTTCACCACAGTGAAAGGGCACATAGGCTGTGGGGACAGTTTTTGTGGGTACCACAGGCTCTGCAAGCTGCCAACCTGGGATTTCCATCCTTTGTAACTCTCCCCTTTGTTCTCCTCTTGGGAAAACTCAGAATGCATTTTGGGAAATGCAGAACTTTGCACCGTTCTTTCTTTCCCCATACTGTATTTTTAAAGTTGAAATATATTTGACAAATAACATTGTGTAAGTTGAGAGCGTACAACATATTGATTTGATTATACATTTATATACTGCAGTATGATTGGCACTGTAGTGTTAGCTAGCACCTCTATCACTACTTATAATTATCATTTCTTTCTTTTTTTTGTGGTGGGAACAAATAAGATCTAGTCTACGAGCAAGTTTGATGTTTACATCCATATCATATTTTGAAGCTGCCCTTAATTCCTGATCTTGCATTTGTCGTTGAAGCTTGAGGAAAAATAATACATTTCAGTCTTCTGTAAAGAACATTTTAGTGCACCCTGAAAGAAATCTGTCTTCCCAGTTCCCTTCAACAACATGAGCTGGTGCCTAAAACACAGCCCAGCAGGGAACTCCTCAGGGACAGTGCAGTGTCATGGGTCACTCCTGTGCTTTTAGGGTGGGTTTTCCTGCCCCCGAGAAGTCTGATGTAAGCTAAAGGGTAATAGAAGCTCAGGGATCAATTGTCTAGAGAGTCCAGGCTTCTCAGAGCAAATATCCCATAGCAGAGACCTCTGGGCTGCTTGGCATAGACATGGCAACCTGAACTTGGCCCCCGTCTCAGAGCGCATATGGTGTTCCAAGTCAGGATCACACACAGCAATATACCATACTGCACATGGGGAAAATATTTATGGGATAATAAACGTGAGCAAAGCATGTTTGCGCTCTGTGCATAATTGGCAGTAGAATATGTAGATGAACTGATTTCTTATTCTCCCCTTTAAGGAGTGTGGCCAGATGCCCTCTCAGATACGCCTAGGATGGCTTAAAACTAGTGCTTGTAAAGGACACACAAACTTCCATGTGTGGCCTCGCTGAACAAGGAACATAAAAAAATTTTTTTCCCCTCTCAAAATGGATTTTTTATATTTTATAAATGGAGTGTGAATTAACCCTGTGACACAGGCTTACTATGCAGACCCTTGCAAGTACCAAAAAGAAAGTAAGCGTGATTTGACTATTGTCTTGGAAAGGATGGCAAGAATACAGGAGAAATTGCCTAATTTAGATAAACTTCTCTGTTCAAAGTGTAAATCTAATTGTTCAGGGATTCTTAGACCAAGAATTCAAAAAGAACATTTTCAACTATAAAATACATTAGATACTATGTGATTATTCCACCATTATGCAATGCTATTAAATAGTTATTGTGCTTTTATTTTTAAAGATCCATACATAGGTAGAACAATAAAAAAATCCCAAAACCCAGATTTTAAAGATTAGATTTTTAAAATCTCACTTTTAGTAACCATTGTATAAGTATGTTAATAGAGGGGCCAGGTTTATTGAATAAAAGTGTTAGTGTTCAAGTATAATTTGTACCATAGTCATGTGAATTTTTAAATAAAATTTAAAACTGAGGTTGCATTTCTTTTCGTGAGAGAAATCTCTCACAGTTTTCCTGCCTGCTTGCTATTGTTATGGAGCGGGTAGATTTCTCTTCACATTCTTTTTGCATTATTGTAACAGACAAGTCTAAGACACTGTCTAATGTTAATTCCACACACTGCTGCCAATTACAATCAGAGCTAGTCAAAATAAACAAATTAAACAAATAAACATGTCAAAACATCTCGGAGTTAGCGAAAATAAGCCAAGTCTGAACTCTCCCCACGTTTCGGCATAAATGATGGGCTGCGGGTTGTAAAACTCTCCATAACATTTTTTCACCTTTGCTAGGGGGAAGGTGGGTCAGTTTAGAATTACATTGCAGCTCCACTTTGAGAAAGGGGTCTGCGACTGAAACCAAATCAAACCCAAATGTTGCTGGCTTCACCTAAGGTAGTAATGATCTGCCGCATGCTCCAAATGCTTTAAAAAAGAAAGAAGGAAAGAAAGGAAAAGCAGTTGATTCTTTGCTGACGTGATGCCAGAACCCCTAAATCACTGGAGAGGCTGAACACAACACAGGTGAAAATGTACCAAAGGCGGATGTACATTTCAATATGAAACATACTGTCACTGTGACATTTTCCAATCAGCACATTTAAAATACTAGGCAATTAAGTTAAAAAGCTCTATTGACTTCAAGAAGGAATATAAAACATGACTCTGCTACCCAAGTAGGATATCTTGACCAGAGCTTGTAATAATGAGAGGGGCATGAGGGTATGGGGGAGAAGTGTGTGTGTGTGTGTGTGTGTGTGTGTGTGTGTGTGTGTGTGTATGCATGCATGCGCGTAGTGGCATGTTAACCTATAAAAATATGGAGAGAGGTTAGGGGAGAAGGCTGTCACTCTGGCAGGTGGTTCTCGTAAAAAGGTGATCTCTCGAAGTTTAAGAAATGTATAAATATCTACACACACTCCTGGGCAGCATGACACAAAGCAGGTGATTTGTGCAAAATCTACAGAGATCTTCATCCAACAAATACTGATCTAGCACCAACTTTACACCAAGTTCAGGCAACACAAAAGAGCAGGTCTTGGTTCATGCCTTCAAGGAAAATCATGTGGTCCTCATTGAGGACTTGAAATGTTGGGCTTCAGTGGAAAGTCAGTGATGGGCAGCAAGAAAGAGCTAGAGAGACCAAGCTCTGATATCTCTTACTGCTCCAATTTCACCTTCCATTTGTCAGGGAAGAGGATTTGGGTAAGGTTATATTCCACAGAGAGGGGCTTTGCAAAGGACTGAGAGGAGTGACATTTGCTACCTCTAGGAGACAGGGGACTTGATTACTTCTCTCGATCTCCCATGGCTTTTATTTTTAATGTGCCCTGCGTTTGGAAGGAAAAGGGTTAGGGGGTGGAAATCACCGTGCCTTTGAAATGTTGTTTTCTGAGGACAGTATATAGAATCTTGGTTATTAACAACCTCTCACAAGACAGTTATTTTTGGAGTGGCCTCTTAGGAGGCAACCTCTTGGAAGTGAACTCATTTATTTTGCGTCTCACTGTCCTGCCATTTCCTGCAGAGAGAGGGGAAAAGTGAAACCACATGTTTTGAGGAGCGAATGGAGGAAATCCCTCCGAAGACAAATGATGACTCCTCTCCCTTGGCAATTAGTCAAAACTGGGCTTCAGGCCAGCCCAGGTGTTCCCGACTGTGTATAAATTTGCCAAAGAACAATGAAAATAGCAGCTGATTGTGCTGACAGATTCTTCTGGTAATTTCCTGTTGTTTGGCATCTTCAGGTTACTTTCCCACAATTATGGCTGCTGATGAAGTCTGGGGCCCTTCGAAGTAATTTTCTAACTCTCTCCTTGCCCCTTTCTGTCATTCCACCAGCAAACAGCCTCTTACCCGCAACCTAAGAGAAATGAAACAATCCTAATCTGAAACCAAGTTAAAAAATATTTTGAGAGTTGTGGATACTTTTCCTCCCTCTCCCAGATGTTTGAATTTAATCCCCTTGCAAAATACATATTTTAATGAGTCTGAATTTAAAAGAGGGGGGAAAATGATTTGCACCTGCATCATATAGAGTTTCTTGGCAACTGTGAGCTAGGATTCAGGTTCCTTCTGATTCTCCAATGTACAAGTTGGAAGTTTTCCTTGCGTTGTCCATGAAAATCTAATCTCAATGAAGCTGGGTCAGCTGGTGCTGGCGCTGCTGCTGAATGAGATTGGACTCCAGCTAAACAATGGCCATAAGGGGCAGCCACAAGACCGGGTGTCACTTTAATGTACCCTGCCTAAACAAGTGCCTCTGCTCAACTACTGCTCCCCGTTCCCACTCATCAGTTTAAGAAAACGAAACTACTATTATGTGTGGGTAGAAGTTATACTTGCACCCAAAGCATTTGGGGTGAAATGAAAATAAGGGGAATTGTACAATTTTCTCAAATCTCCACGTTATCCAATCTGTCCAGAAGCTATGCATATTTTCTTGGTTAGAGAGACTATGTAAAAGGTTTTTTTTTTTTTTTTTTGGAGGGGCTGGGGAGCTGGAGCTATTGTTGAGAAGTTGCCAAAGAGCTGGTTTCTTTCTCTTCACTTCTCCCTTTCCTGGCCCCTCAAACCCCAGAGGAGAGAGTGAATGTGAATACTATAATGTGGGTTTGCAGGAGAGTTGCCGAGGATATATTAGACTAGAGCATAATGTATTGAATTTTTCTAAACAGGGCTCCATGTCCCCTATTAATCAGGAATTCTAGTTGGGAAAATTGCAAACCAAATAAAAAATTCCAGGGTAATCCACAGCATTTAAGAGGGTAAATCTCAGAAACTATCACATCTGAAAAACGTTTTTGAGATAGGCTATGAAATAACTGTCAGTCTACTCTGTTCTGGACATACTTTTGGTAGAAAGCCTGCATTTTCTTTTGTGTTAAGGTGAGAACTATGGAAAAAACTCATTGAACATATGTAAAGTTTGAAAGCAACTGCAAGGCACGTTTTTAGATTCCTGGACCTCTTAAAAATAATAACAAAACATCCAGGTGGGGGTAGGGTTGGAGGATGTCAGAAATGACATGGGACCTGGAAAATGCTGGCTATTTGTGACTTCTTCATAACTCTTTCACACCATCCACATACTTTATTACTATGTGCTTGGGGGGGGGTTCGATAAAGGGCATAAGTTATATTTTTAGAAAAATGCCTTTCATTCATGTTATTCCTTTCATCAAAAAAGCCATTCATTTATTTTTTAAATTAATGAACCTATTTATTCATTAGTTTGCAATTAGCTGAGCACCCTCCATGGGTTGGATATAGTTAAAAGTATTTTGCCTGAACTGTTGACCATCATTTAATCTCTTCCGTTTTGAATTCCTACCCACCCTAAAGATGCAAGTGGAGCTGCACATCCTTCATGTAACCTTCCTTTCTTTGCATTCTGGTCCTTAGGAATCTTCACCAGCGCTAACTTTCCACAGCACACACTTATTCATTTGAGCATAGTGAATGAACACTTAAACCGTGCGTTGTGCCCGCGGAGGGAATACCGTGTTGAGTAAGACAATCGTGGTTCCTGGCCTCGTAGATCTTAAAGTAAAATGGTGGCAACAGCCAGTTAACAACTACTTACAATGCAGGGTACTAAACGCTGTGATGTGGGAAGGTAGGAGGCTGTGGGAGCAGGAAAGGCCCCACTGCGTCAAGGTGTTTAAGCTGAGACTCGAAGCATGCTTGGTAGTGAGCTAGGTGGGGTGTGTGTAAATGTCCCAGGCGGTGGGAACAGGGAGAGGAGAGGGGCATGCTGGGAACGGGGCGCGGGAGCTGGGACTGACCCCTGACCCTGAACGCGCTGAGAACGGAGCACACTTCCGGGCACACGTGCAGGACCGGGAGGAAGGAAAATGATGAGAAATGAGAGCCCAGAGGCAAACAGAGGCCCAATCCGGCATGGCCTGTGAAACCATGGTGAGGAAGGTGGCCTTTCTGGAGGTGGAGCTGTTGAAATGCTTTAAGGAAAGCAGCGATGCCATCAGCTTTGTGTTTTGGCACGATGTCTGTGAGGTGAGGCAAAGGGATTGGGGGTGAGGCAGTGAAATTGAAGGTTGTCGCCAACTCAAGTCACCTAATTTTGTGCTCAATTAATCTGTTTCCTCTTTTTCATTGCTCTGTGCGTATTAGCCTTTAGCCGGATTGCATCTTGAGATAGGAACCATACTTTGTCCCTCTACTCATAATTGAGAGTAGATGCTCAGTAAATATTTAAAAAATCTTTTGATTTTATTTTTTTGCCGCTTCCTTCCAGTTTGTCACTTGAACACCTTATGATGGTGCAATAGTGCTTCAGTGGGTAATTAACGAAGGGAGAATTTTTCTGGGTCTCAGGAAAACAATATCTGAATGTCCCCTTACCAAGGCAAAGTCCCATCCTTTACTTTCCTGCTTCTTCCCAAGAGAGAAGAGTTGTGATTAGATGTGCCACGTGCACTTCCCAACATTGAAAGTACTTTTGTCAAAAGGCTGGGCAAATACCAGTTAAAGGAAGGTGGGCCTTGTGGAGTCCGGCAGGTGGGGAGTGTTGGTGTTTGAAAGGCCTCGGGGCAATACATTGCTAGTTAATGCCCGCCCCCCGCCCACCCCCCTGCAAAAGTGGCTTCCTCCACCACCCACCAGGCACATTCTTCAACGTCCACCAGGGAGTCTGACCCCGTTAGCACTGAGTATTTATGACTGGCATTTGCCGGTGATTATATTAACAGTCAAATGATTATAACTCTAACTGCATGTGTGTGCGCGCGTGCGCGCATCAGGGGCAGAGACAGTGTTCTAGAAGCAAACATAATGTCTCTTTTAAATTGTGCCCCTTTACCAAATAGGAAATTTGGGTAATGTACTTATTAAAGGACGTAGAGCAAAGAATGGTGTTACTGGAAGGAACCTTTCACAGGTGAGGACGTTGAGGCCCAGAAATGGTGCTTGTCCTGGGCCACACAATTAGGGACAGGTAGTTGGAACTCAGAGGAGGTCTCCTGGCTCCCAGCTCAGTGGTCTCTCCATGGTGTGCCCTGGGCTTTCCCTCTGTGTGTTTATTATCTTCACACAGTGCTCGTCAGACACCAAGCCTCGGGGTTTTTATACTTCTCCAGATGTTTCATCTTTCTCACATTTCCTTGCCATCTCCTTGGGCACCCAAGGCTGCTGTCTCCCATAGGGTTTCAAGTAATGCTCACATTCCGTGGTTGTCACTGCTGCATCTGCTTGGCCAGGAGCTCAGACCCAGAAGCCCAGATGGCATTCGTGGTACGCTAGGCCATTTGTTCCCTTCATTAATCCTCGAAGCTTGTGCTCTGGCTTGCCTGGCTATCTCTCCCTCTGCAGCTCCTCCCATTGCCTGGATAAATTGCTGTCTGTCTTCACAGCCTGTTATTTATGATTCCCAGTCTTCATTCACTAATTTGCCACTTTCACAATTTGTACCCAGACCATGCTCAATATTTATCTTTAAAATCAGCTAATTTTTAAACTTAAATCTTTATTTAAAATGCTATATTTATAATGCACTACCATAAAATAACAAATATCATTGACCAATCAAAATAACTATGAAAAAAAATGAAAATGAATAATGTTATTAAATTCTAGCTAGATTCACTTGCGTGCTGAAGGCTCTAAAGTTGAGTCCTGCTCTTTTTTGGCTAAAAAAGTGATTAGAGTGGGTAGAAAGGTTGTAAAAGCAACCTTTGATTGCTTTTGATTCACCTTCCCTTTGATTTAATCAGAATTCTTAAAAGGCAACTGACTGAGGAGATGAAAATTTTCCTCTATGTGAATCTGTGTTTTTAAACCACTCAGGCACTACCTAAAATCTTCTCACTGGTAGACCCACCCCTGGGCTAACCTGAACCACAGAGACAGATAAATTGGTATTTGGGGAAACGGTGAGCTCTATGGCTGTGCTAAAGAGACTTTGGCTGGTTGTGTGACTTGAGATAATGTTCCCACCCTTTTCCTGTGTCCCTACCCTCTGGGCATGCTGGGGGACCCTCAAGACTACTGTAGGTTCTATAGCTGTGATCCTGGTTTAAAAGCTCTCAGTTGTGCTGGTACCAAATACAATGACCTATTGAGACATTTTTGATGTGAGTAAAAATAGATCTAGGATCAAGTGTTCCTGATCAGTATTGAGATTATATTTGATCACAAGAGAAAGCATTCAAAGTTATAAATATTCCCCCATCATGGGCCAAACTCTCTCTCTCTTTTTTTTTAGTGTATAAAATCAGAAATAGGAATAACACAGACATTGCCTTTTCTTTTTCTATAGTACATATTCATTGAGTGTTTTCTGCATACAGAGCATTGAAATATAAAAGATATACAGTTAGCCATTGAACAACACAGGTTTGAAATTCAAGGATCTACTTATACACAGGTTTTTTTCCCCATAAATACAGTAAATGTATTTTCTTTTTTGATTTTCTTAACATTTTATTTTCTCTAGTTTACTTTATTATAAGAATACAGTATATAATACATATAATACATAAAATACAGTATATAATACTTATCATACATAAAATATGTGTTGACTGTTTATGTTATCAGTAAGTCTTCTGGTCAACTGTAGGCTATTAGTACAGTAGGCCAACTGTAGTTAATTTATTAGGGAGTCAAAAGTTAAACGTGGATTTTTGACTATGTAGGGGGTTCATGCCCATAAGCCCTGTGTTGTTCAAGGGTCAACTGTATACAACTTTACTGCTTATTTCTTGGAATGTAAATATTCCTGCTTGTGAGAGGGGCTGAGTCTGGGTGGAGTATACTGAAGAGGGCTTAGGAAATGGTTCAGGTTTGAAATGGCAAGAGACAAACAGCTCTATGTTGTTCTAGCAGGCTCTTTCTCATTGTGGTCTTTGTGAAGGGCACCCCCTGGAGTTGTACAAAGCGCGGCCACTGTAGTTGTCTGCAGCAGTCCTGGAGGGTAAAGAGTGTGTGCTGAAGTCTTCCAGTGGAGGCCCCTGAATGCCTTTATTGAATTCTGTTTGCCAATCATCTCAGCACTTTTCAATTCTCAGTGCTGTTCTAGGAAGTATGGGGAAGTAAATTTGGTGAAAGATGTACCCTTGGCCCTTGAGAAGCTTACATGCTGGTAGGATGCACCATAGTATGTGCTCTGGAATCAGACTGTCTGGGCTCAAATCCAGCTGTGCCACGGTTAACAGTGTGAAACTGGACAAGCTGCTTAACCCTCTGGGTCTCAGTCTTTATTCTTGAAACAAGGATAATAGTAGAACCAATTTAGAGGACTGCTGTAAGAATTAAACGATAAAACAACACCTGGCACAGAGTGGGTGCCCGATAAATGTTAACTCTTAGTGTTGTTAAGGGGACAATGACAAGGTGAAAAGAAAACCATTTCTAGGTGTTAGATAATCCATTCAATAATGTTGTACAGACTGTAAACCCAGTGCTAAAGAAGTTCATATCAAGGAAAGGATCGCCGAGAACTGACATTAGGAAAAAAAATGGTCATAACATCCTTGCATTTCTAGCATGACTTATTTCCCCCTTAGTTTGTGAAATGATATTCCACTTATAGTTTTGGGAAATGTGAGCAGGATTCATCACCAGAAGAAGAAAAATTGGGAGAACACTAGCGTCTCCATCTCATTGAATTATTTATCATTTTTTGCTGAGGAGCAGACTGATTGCTTCTTGCCCTGCTGTAGAAGGATTGGATTTGATTCTGTCCCCATGCAGTCTGGAGAGCTTATTTTAATAAGAACAACTTAATATTGCAACTATACAGTGAAGCTATCACGTCCCTCTAGGACATTCTGCTCTACACATTCTGAGCT